>JAEIGI010000011.1:3600000-4200000 GCA_018903615.1 Drosophila neocordata
ATAAAAATGTGCCACAAAAGAGTTCCGGATTGGTCAACAAGGCCATGGATTTAATATTTGGCTGGTAGTAATTGAAAAAAACAAACAAAATAATCTTATCAAAATTAATTCAATAATGATTTAAGCACAAGCAAAACGAAAATAAAAACCAAAACTTTTGAACAATGCAAAAAAAAAATGTTTTTTTTTTCAAAACTGTCAAAACAGATCTTTAGGACACTCTACCACTGAATTTGAATGGGTTTTCGATTGGTATGGCATCTCCAGTACACCTTTAGTAGGTTTTGGTTTGTTTGTTGAAAATTTTTGTTCTACTTACATTTAGATATTTATTGCGTATTTTTTATACAGTACATTTATGGTATAACTATTGAATTTCGATTTCTTATATCAAATAGGGAAATTTGTTTATAAACAAATCTCACATTTAAGCTGCCTCTTATTTTGGCTCCAATTGTGCCGATTCCAAATCCTTCATTTTGGGATAGCTTATCGAACGACTGTCCAATTTGGATTGGGCCCACAGTATTAACTTTAAAAGAAACATCATTTTCGGTGTAGAATCCTCACTATGCTCACATCGTAAAATCGCAGAATTCAATTCACTGGCGATTTTCTGACGATAGGATTGTTCCAATAGATCGGCAAATGGACTCTCTTGTGGCTTCTCAAAAGCCAACAGTGCCAATGTGCGCTCCAATTCGAACATTGCTTCCTCGCCGGATTCGGAAAGTTTGCTTTGGGCAAATGCCAAAGCCTCTTCTACTTTACCCGCCCGTATAAGTTCAATTAATTGCAATTGCTGCAAATGGAAGAACAAATACCGCTCACTTCCAAGTAAATCCGGATGCAATTGATTGACCAATTGAGTAGCCTCCTCAATGCGTCCGGCTTGGACGGCTTCACGGATAAGTATGCGGTCATCCAGGCTACTTAACTCTACGCTTGGTTCGAGTTCAGCTTCATGTTGGAACTTTTCGGCGGCCTCCTTGAATCCCTCTATAAAGAATAAAGGTAGGTAAGAGGCAGGAAGAGAAAGGGGAAACAGCATGAAAGTGAATTGATTAGATCGGGTGAAATACATACATCCTTATATACATACAATTTTAATGCATATATTATAAGCATTGTCTTCCCAATCCCAAATTATCTTTCTTGCTTACACTTCTTACCTGTGACCAAATAGTTCATGATCAAACGATTCATATCCGCCTGCTTGAATGGAAATTGCTCTAATCTCTGTAGCCATTCATCCTTTGATATGGCTTCACTTTTCTCATTGTAGCTCATTTTCTTGTTTTTGCGTATTTTGCCAATTTTGAAGCCGTTTATTTAGAAGCGAAAATTGAAAATTTTTTTGTGTATTTATAAAAAAAACAACGACGCTGAGGATTTTCTTTTGTTTCTCTTGACTGTAACGGGAACAATGTTGCCAGAGGCTTAGTTGAATTTTCACTAACTTCTGGCAGCACACGGTGATGCCAGAAGTAGGGAGTGTACTGAAAAATCGAATAAAAGAAATCGAATGCATCAAATTTTCAAAAACACCACAACAAAATGGCGACTTCTTAATTACCTATATAAACACTTTATATATCTACAATTGACTTATTTTGATATTATTATTTTATAAATTTCCTTATACCCATTTAGTTAAAGAACCGCTCTCAGTTTTTTTATTAAAACAATTTATTCGAATAAAAATTTGTTTAAGTTTCATAATTTATGACAGAGCCGCTAAATATAATTACAATTCATGGTACAATAATTATAAATAATCGCCAGTTAATTAGGCAGAGTTTCATGTAAAAAGTGAAGACTCTAAATATAAATATAGCAAATAATTAAGTTGAATAATAATATAAAGTTGAATTGGTTATAAGATTGAAATTGTATATATAGATATATCTAGGATAATTTGTTATTATGACTTACACAACTATACTTAAAGTAACTTACCTTATTAATGTACTTTCAATTACATATAGTGTGGTAATTACTGAAGCATTCGAATTAATCCTACCCCTGGATACTAGAAATGATTATTGATAAAATTGCCTCGAAATTTTTGTAAACATTTCCCCAGCTTTGACATTCAATTCTTTCGATTGCCACGACGCCTCATCGAGGCAGTACACTTGGGGCAATACCATTTGCCCTTTGGCGGTTGGGTAATGCCCACACAAGGATAATGGAACCATTCGTAAGGGCAGGCATCATTGTCGCAGGCAACCATGTCACCATAGGAAACCTGATTGCAAGTACAATATCTTGGCTCATTTGGATCGTAAGACCATTCGCCTCCCTCGGCCGTCTGTTCCACAACGAGACCGTTTTCATTAATAGTCAATTGAGATGAGGACAGCGAGGGAGGCGGCAGTCCAGTGGTGGGTAGACTGTTGGATAGATTCTGAGCTGAATTTGTATTGGACGACCCTGATGATGCTACGGATGATGCTGTGGTAGTCGGTAGATGATGATGATGGTGATGCTGCTGCTGCTGGGTCTGTTGTTGTTGTTGCTGCTGCTGGTGGTGATGATGATGATGATGATGTGTGGGCAACACTGTTGCTTGGCTAGCCGTAGAATTGACACCAATTTGGTTGGCAGATGCTGGCGGGCAAATTGGTAAAGTATTAGTGGACATTGGATTTGTGTTGCTATTGCACGTGAGATTATTAAGTGCGGAATTGGTTTTTGCAACTGGCCCACTTGCTGCAAGCAAATCAAATGTATCCACTGCCACTACACCAACTCCCATCCCTCCACTTAAACTGGAAGATGATGAAGATGACGCCGAGGCCATAACATTCAATGAGGACGATGCAGTGGAGGAAGATGATGATGAGCTTTGCAGTGATCCAACAGTGGGCAGCGAGATACTTGTATTTAATTTTTTCTTTTTCTTTTCCTGCTGCAAGTGCTGAAGTGGGTTGACTGGCAAGGTATGATGACCATGTCCATGACCATGCCCGTGACCGTGTCCATGGCCATGCCCATGACCATGACCGTGTCCATGACCATGTCCATGATGAGTTTGCTGATGATGATGAGTGGAATTAGCTGATCCGGTATTTGCTATAGCTGCCGCTACCGTCGCCCCATTTCCACCAGCAGTTCCCGCACTACCTGCGCCCCCTCCTGACCAGAAATCCGTAGTGCCACCGTGTATTGCCTCATAGCTGGCCTTTAAGCTGGCAGTCCTACGTCCCTGTTGCATTTGTTGGGTAGTAACAATGGCCTGACTAGCTGCCGCTGCAATGGCACTAGAGGCAGATGCCCCACCACCCAAATGCTGTAAGTTATAGCTAACATTGGCACTAGAAGCCGATGTAGCCACTACGCTAGCCCCAGCACCAGCACCAGCACCCGGTACATTGGTACAGTTGGCCACAGAAGTGCCAGAAGATAGAACATTGTGGGTCAAATTAGATGTTAACTGTCGCACAACCGAAACTCCACCAGGTGATGCAACCGGTAGCAGAGTATTTACAGGTGGTGGTGCTACTGGCAATGTAGGCAAATGACCCCCGACATGATTTGTCACAGCCGGCTGGGTGGGTGCCTGCCCCGTGCCGGTGGTAACCCCCGCTGATGAGTTTGCGGTATTTGCTGCTGCCATTATTGTGGGTAGCGAATGATTAAGATTTGGTCGTTTCTCTTGCACAGGTGCTGTACAAATGGTCTCCCGGCGTTTCTCTAATTTTCGATGGTGACGCTGATTTATTTGATGTCCCAACTGATGGGCACTTAATGGATTAACTCCACTGGCATTGACGGTAGCAACACCAACATTGGTTGCTGCAACGCTGCTTGTTGCGATAATTCCCGTTGAATTATTTACGGAACTAAAACGGTTCTCTTTTTGATTCATATTCATCATTAGAGCTGAAGCAGCTGTGGATGAGTTGCCGTCCAATTCAAGGGAGCGCTTCTCTAATATCTCGGTAATGCCATTGTTATCTGCCTCCAGTTCACATTTAAATTTAAATAATTCGCTATCGAGGCGGCGTAAATATCGTTCGACGAGCTCATGAATTTGAGTAGCAATGGCTACTTTTTCATCGGCATCTTCCATCACCTTAAAATATTCCCGCCTCAGTCCATGGAATTCCGTATCCATGGATTCGTGCTGCAATTCGCCACGTTTGCATTGCTGAAAGAATAGGCGTGACTTTTTGTCCAGCGAGTCCATATTGTCTGCCAGAGAGATAGTGAGTGACGGACGTTTATGGAAACGAGGATGCACTTACTCTGCACGGCCAAATCCAGTTCGCGCATCTCGGTAAAACGGTCGCGCAACTCCTGCGGCAAATGCTCAATCATTTCCAAATAATCCTCCAAATACAACATTGCCACAGGACACTAATTTGGCTTCCACAAGGATCAAAGTGCAAGATGATAATAAATTTTTTCCTTTTTTCTACAGATTATGGAAAAAGCAACTACAAGAAATCGATAGTACTAATCGATAATTACAAAAAAAATAATCGACATTCCAAAATGGTTCCAATGTTACCAGCCTTCCCTAAGAAAACAAAAGCTGAAATCACTATGTATTTTACATCTATTGTATTTAACCGTTAAAATTTAAAAATTTAATAAATGTTTTCATCATTTTTTTTGTAACAGACAGTCTATAAGTGAATGTTCTAAAAATCCTGCTCCTATCATTAGAAATATTAATTAAAATATAAAACGTATCAGATATTTACGACAGTCATAATTACTCATTAGAAAAGAATTTCCTTCGTGGAGTGTTAAACGCTAGTTCAGACATCCTGCAAACCAAAAACAGAAAAGAAATAAATGAAATTGAGAAATAATTGCATTCATTGTATTCTCACCTGGCCAGCTTTGGTAAATTGCTATCCCGAGTTGGAGTATAATTTACCCGGGATGCTGTTTCATCAAACGTGCTCGTTTCTATGCTGGACGAGCGTTTGGCCGAATTTGGTCCAGTTTGCAGATTTGTTGTACTGGGTGGTGGCATTTCTATCACCAAATTTTCTTTATCATTGTCATCTGGATCCTTATCTTCAGTAAATGAATTTGAGGGATTGTGGCAAGAGCCCTTACAACGACAGCTACTGGAACAACTCATAGTGGAGACGAAGCAAATACAACGCTTTGAATCACATCTAACGCGGCACTTGCATCTTGTTTCCGTGGCCGAACAATTGGAATTGTCGCCATCAGAGATTGTTGTATCATTCACTCTTCCTTTGCTAAGATCAGTCTTTTTTTGCTGTCTTTTTGGAATGGGCTTCCAGTCCGGATCAAGTTCGAGATCGCTTTGGCTACTCTCGTCGAGTTCCAATATTGTTTCATTCAAAACTTCGGCATACTCGGGCTTTTGCTGGTTCTGTTGAAGTTTATGTGCCTTTTTGGCCATTTTGGATTTAAGTGTATCCACTTCGACTTGCAGAGCCTCCTTAGCTGATAGCAAATCATTAATAACATCCCATTGACCACCTCCATCCTGCGTTTTATTATTCGCTTGAGTAGAACGAAGAAGCACAGCCACCTTCTCCTCATATGCACGCTGCTGGTCAAGCATTTGCTCCAGATGTAACTGATAGGCGCAACGCTGTTGCTCAGTCAATTCAGCTATTTTCTCCTTGGCTGCAGCCAATTGATTAATGTGATTAGTAAGACGTAATCGCTGCTCGGACATAACTTGGGCATGGTCCCGTCGCTGTTGTACAAGGATTTTTAACGCACGTTTGCCCACTAAACGTGATTCAGCCAGATTTTGCACTCCATCAGATAGTAGAGAGATGTGAGAGTCTAGATTGTTTAGTTGAATCTTTTGCTGAAGATCGACTATTTGGGCATTTCTCATTTCCAAGTTTTCTTCCATTGCCGAAAATATTTCATTAGTTTCTTCTGAATCCATAGATTGCTTCATCTCTTGATACTCCTGCGTAAGTATTGCCCGATCTTCCATTAATGTTTCTAAAATAAGTTCGGCGTCAACCAATGATAAAATAATCTCCAGCTCATTATCAATATAAGCTCCATTATCCTTGGCCTTAGCTGCACCACCACTAATCTGTTGTTGCCGCTGACGCTGGGCCTGGGCAGAAGCCTTTTTGTCTAATGCGTCTTTGAGTCTGAAATAAACGTAAATAAAATATATTAGCAGCGGTTTCTTTTTAAATGAATGATTATTGATGATTCTTACCTCTTGTTGGCGGCCAATGCTTCGTCACATTTGCGCTTAAGGACATTCCACTGCTTGGAATGAATTTGCTGTTGTCGTGCCATTTCGCTTTTTAATTTACGATCCTTAGATTTAAGCTGTGTGACTTCCTTTTCGCTAACTAATTTCCATTGACGGAATTTCTCCGATTCCTGACGCATGGTACGTATTAGCTTCACCCTAGCTTCTTTCATTGCACGTATCTCTGAGCTGAGATTCGAGATCTTAGCTTTTTCTTTATCATGAATTTTCAACATATTGGACATGGTCTGCAATTTACGACGCATTTCACTCAGCTCGTGTTCAAGATGCTGAAGTCGCTTACGCCGCTCCTCGGCCAACTTTGAGACATTTGTGTCCTTGCTTTTCACGGAGCGCAATTGTTCAAGCAATTGACGACGTTCAGACTCTAGTTCATCTATCTTTTTATTGGCCGCCGCCTCCTCTGCTAGGGCGGTTGAGCTTATCTCATTCTGAAGGCGACCGTAATTACTTACAACACGCTCATGCAGCTCCTGTTTGAGATTTATCTCACGATTAATGTTCCTTATTTGCCCGTTGAGATTCAACTGTTTGGCGGTAAACTCCTCGACATGGTTAAGCTCCTGGAGCTCACTTCCGTTGTCGCTATCGTTGGCATTGGATCGAATCGATGTATGCGTTATCTCTTTCATTTCCGTTTCGGAACGCTCCAATTCCTGGTGGGCCAGATCAACAGCCTGGCTAAGCTCTAACCATACCTTATTTTGTGCCCCTCCATTGTCCTCCTGCTGCAATTTGGCCTTCATATCAAGCAAATAGGCTTTAATCTTTTCATGGTTCTGCTCGGCTATGTGGGCACGCATCTCATTCTCGGCGACATCAATCAATGCCTGATGGAGTTCTTGTTGCAATTTTCGGTTCTTTTGTTCCATTGAATGCAACTGCTCAGTCAGGCGCTGCTTTTCTGTAGCACTAATGATGCTTGTGTCTGCTCCTGGTTGAATTTGGAGTGATCCTATGCCGGCTGTTCCCAATGCAGCATTGAGGGAATTACTCATACCACCGACTCCAGCTCCGGTTTGTGATAGCAATTCGATACGCAATTTTTGAATAATATCTTTGAGATGATTTATTTCAGCAGCATGAGGATCCAAATTGACAACAGGTTGGTTCTTGATCTGAAGAGCACGATATGCATATCTCAGAGTACTTAAAGTTTCTGGTACATTATAATCGGCCGGACTGACGCAAGCAATCATTAAGGTAATTGAATTGCCACCCAAGGAGTCCTGAAGGAGACGCGTCAACTTGGACTGCCGATAAGGTACAAAGCTAGAGGATTGGCCAGCTGTATTAAGATTATAGTGGGATTAAATTTTTCGCATGAGAAAACGAAGGACGATTAAACTTACAGCCCAATACATTTATGACATTGCCCAATGCCAGAAGTCCTTTATTAATATTAACACCTTCTTTGAAGCGATCACCACTAGCCAACGTCTTTGAAGCACGTTCAGAACCGGCCAAGTCCACTAGATTAAATTTGGATGTGGTCACCGATTCTCTGGAAAGAGTGCAAAATAAGGAAGATAATAAATAAGTTACCATTCGGTATTTAAGATTGGGGTATACGCACTTGCCATCTTTTTGGCTGGCCACAACGGTTATTGTAAATATAGCATGGGAACGGGAGGAGGACTCATTCATGGCTGTGGATCCAACAGCTCGGCCAGCCGAACCCCTCATTAGATGATCAGTCACTTCCTTTGCCGATTCCACACGCAATTCAGTCAATCCCGGCATCACAATTCGATTTTTAACCTCACGTACATCAACAGTGTTCCGATTGGGCGAAAACAAATCTATAAACTGCTCCTGATACAATTCAACAAAGGAGCATGTGACCATAAATGTTTTCTTATTTTTTTGATCTCCTGTCGACATGGTGGCAATCGCTTTAAATATTTCATGTATGGCCCGAGGTATTACCCCCACATGCTCATCCATAACACCATTGAATGTTGTTCCCATTGTATAGGTCTTGCCGGATCCCGTCTGGCCATAGGCAAGTATTGTGACATTGTAGCCATTAAGCAGCTTTGTTAACTTTGGATGCACACAGACTTCATAGATATCCTGTTGGCTATCGCCAGTGTCGAACACATAGTTATATGTAAAGGTCTCAGCGCGATTCACTGTGACTTGGGGCGATCCATCACTGGCACGCTGCACAACAGTCTGACACCCTCGCTGTATCTCCGAATTGACCAAAGGACGCACACGAAGCGCCACAGACACCGTGTCCCCTTCGCTGTTGATGTTAGAGTTGGAGCTGGAATTTGAGCTGGACATCTGCAATTGTACGAGAGATTTTAGTTTAGTAGCCATTTTCTTTTTTTTAATTCCCGTTTTAGACCTACTTTTTAGGCGGTTGTATTTCACAAAAATATACGCAAGAAGGTATACAACACTATTAAGATGGACTCCTTTAAAACAATATAAAGCGGCATACACACTAACGCGAACACATAAATATTTTGATTGCTTTATGTCACAATTCCTAAGTGTAAGCGTTTTCCATGGACGCCTGCAGTCAAACAGGCACAGTTAATTTCGAAAATGGTGGGTTAGTGCAACCGATATCACTTATTACTTATCGATAGGCAAAGTAGTTAATTTTGTACAGAACAATTTCCAAAGCTACATATATCTGTTTTCAGTAACAATACAAAAAAATTTCTGTATGATTTACCAACTTACAGGTTAACACGCAGCAACTACGTTTTAGTATGTTTTGCTTTTTTTATCGTTATAGAAATTGGAGCTAAATAGGTATAACGTTGCCGTATTTGTAAAAACTAGTATAAAACATCTTAACCAGGGATACAAATCATGCATTGCAGTGAACTCTTACCCTTATGCAAAGCAAGTCTTTTCTTTTCTTGCTATCTCTTTCAGTTTTATTAAATAGAACAATTTCTAAGTTTTATTCAAGAGAATTTATTGATATTTCTTTATGGTGGTTAATTAGAAATTGTCTATTAACCAATAATTCACAACATTTGTATCATTTAATTTGTATTTCACGTAAATTGTTGTTAAACTTTCTTTTATTGCCTTCGTCTGCTTAAACCTCTATGCTTAATTGGGAAAAGGGATCTTCTTTTAGGGGTCACAACAAGTGTTAAAATTTATATCATCCTCATCGACCAATTTAAATACAGAAACAGATCTTATGTCCGTCGTACATGAACAAAACAAAAATAGCTTAGCTTAAACTTAAAAAGTAAACCTGACTTAAAAACAGGATTATCGAGGAAGAAGGGGAGGAATGGCTCTGAGAGAGAAAAAACGAAGAACATTATAAACGAGAAACTTAAATGCAATAGACTTCTAATAAGACTTTTTATGCTTCCTTTTGTAGTTATGCACAATTCATTTGCTTCGATTTTGTTGTTTTTTTTTTTATCCTTTTTGGTTTTGGTGTCGTCTGGTATTTTTTTTTTTTTTTTGTGGAGAAAAAGGATAGGGGAAAAGTAATACACAATGGTTTATAAACAGTCTTTTCCCCTACATCTGTTTCTTTTAATCCTGCTTCTGCTGTGATTTCTTCTTCTTCTGCGGTAACGGTTCTCCTCTCAAATGGACATTTCGGGCATTCTGTTATGCTTTAGATTGATCTGCACAGATTGTGAGAACATCTTGATAATCCCATAATTATCATTCGCATAGACTTTAAGGAAACTTGGTACATTCTTGTGCAACAGTTCGTGACAGAATTGCGGATAATTGCGATACGTTGGTTGCTTGTCATCCCATATGGATAGAATATCGCAGTCGTCCCTATAAATGTTAGACAAACAAGAGAGCATTATAAATACATTATCAACATTGTTGTCAGTTAGTTTCGACTACACAAGTACGCTTAGCAGTATTAGTCCGTGCAGTTTAGGAAAACCGTTAAGAATGCCTTAAAAAATGTATATCATAAATATTATATAACGGTACAGTAAAATAAGTTTACTAGAAAGAATTATATGTACCTATATATACATTGTATAGTCAAAAAAAGATTTTATAGTTTTTTTTTTTTTTTTTTTTAAGACTCACCGCACTTCATTGGTACACTCATCGAGCGATATGATCAAGTATTGAATCTTCAATTGTGAGCACTGATTATAGATATCTGAAGATTGTTGACGGCTATATACCGAATAGACATGCTCTGTACGTTTACTAAATAGAAAAAGATAAGATAAAGTACAATTTAGGTTATATCACTTTAGTTATACAGATATAGAAAAAAAAATGTGAAAGATTTGAATAAAAAAGTAAACTTTAAATTTAAAATGACACCCAAATCCGCTTTCTATACTCTCCTTTCAGTATTATTATGATTTTGCTTAATTGGACAAAAACTGAAATAACTTACGCAATTTGACGCATTTCTAGATGCGCATGATTAACAATTGGCCTTCTTGTTGTCAAATGAACGGTACCAATGATCTCTACAGGCCCAGCAAATACTGCATCTCTCTCTGTATTCAATTTAATCCATTCTAGCATACTATCTAGATCATCCGTACTGTGTGTATAACGTGTGGGAAAGTATTCCTCGCGAATGTTCTATAAAAGCAAAGGGATTAAATATGGATAACCAATGGGTTTTTAAGTAAATTAACAACTTACCACCATGCCGGGATCGAACATGCTGAGCAAAAAGACGGCCAAGGAAATGGACCAAAAGATGTTTCGCTTTCGATGATACCAGACCTTAGAGCAAATGGTTGGTGCTATAACACATCCCTGAGTAAAGCTTAGGAAGAAAAGTTTGCGCACTGTGAGGCCAATGATAGTAAAGACAAGCATTTGAAGGAAACTATATATATAATGAAGATTAAGGATTTGGGCATTGGTTGTGGGTACAACCGAAAACGGTGATTTGGATGAAATGGAATTCCTATGTGAACGATGGCAACGGGAATGATTATGCGAATGGGATGAATGGCCATTGCGATTTGGTGATGAGGATGTTGAAGTAGAAGACTTGTTTGCTGTCTCATCGGTTTTGGACGGTTTAGTTTCCGTTTCCTCATTGTCTGTTGAGGGAAGAGGAGCGGAAGTTGGTGACACGTTGTCAGGATTAGGCTTAGTGGCTGTGCCAGTGGCCTGTCCCTGTTCATCTTTGTTTTCACCCTGCTCACGTTCCTTATTACGATTAATTTGCTCTTTTAATCGCTTTATATCGGCTATGAAATCCTCCCGTTCGGCTGGCTGCTCCTGTTGCATTTTTACCTTCTCCCGTTTATATCGTTCATAGTCATGATCACAATTCTCGAGCATTTGGAAGCACTTTTGTAGCTGCTGTTCGGTCCGTTTATCGGACATGTCCGACATGGAAACATGATGCTCTTCGAGAAAATCCTCAAGAACATAGTTTCGGGTACGTTCACGTTGCTCTTGGGTGGCCGCCCTCTGTGAAACATTGGATTTGCGCCATTTGCGAAAGAACATGGCCAACATGACCACTCCGTACATACAATATGGCTTAACAATTAAGGTCTTAACCAATTGCCACAATTCCGACCAGGCAACGGGTACATAAAGTGGATTGCATCCAGATAAATTGGTGACAAAATTCACCTTCATCTGCATCGCCCAATGGGCCCAGAGATCACAGTAATGCAGACAAATATTGTCTTGAGGATTAAGCACGCCAGCTTTGACCAAGAAATCAAGCAATTTGGTCTGCATGCTGCTCGCAAAAAGCAGAGCCAGCAAAATAAATTTTAATGAGAAATAATCACCCTGCAGGGGATCATTTGCCATGCGACGACTTCTCACTTGTCGGACAATTGTGATTAGAAATAGACTGAGAGCCACACTCAACTGCCACGTAAAGAGTAATTGGCCATTGCCGTGCGAAATTATAAAGGCCAACGCATTCCCCAAGAGATGCGATATGGAATAGTCCAATGCAAATGCATTAGCTGTGCCCGAAGGCATAACACTGACATTCCATGATGTCATCAATATCAGAATTTGCGTTGTAAAAATGAATGTGGAAAATTGCCAGGAGAGCAGGGCCAAGGCGGTTAATATTGACATCAATGAGATCTGCAAATGAAACGAAAGAAAACACAAAAGGGTAAGTGGAAAAGTTTGCATAAAACAACTGTTGTGTTGTAAGAATACAATTGGTAGTTTACCTTTAAAAATCTGGAGCTATGTCTCTGCGTGTATATAACCTGACCAATGCAGAAACAAAGATAAAACATTTGCAAAAATATAAAAGGGAATGCAAAATTCTCCCTGGCCAAAGGACGCTCATAGATTTTGGCAGCAAAACTATGAAACATCAGGTAGGAGATCACACCATAGATTCCACCAAAGACATTCTCACTTAACATAATGCCATATAAGTAGAGCACCAGCAAAGTGACACCGCCCATTAGCCAAACGAATTCGAAATAAAATTGCATTGGCTGTATGATGGGATTATAGCCCGATCGAACCATATGGTAAACATATCTGAAAATGTCACAAAAAAAAAAACATGTAGCAAAATAGTTAGAGCAAGTGGAGTTGGAGGAATAAAAATACTTACGCAGTAACCAATTCGGGCAGGACATAGAAACGTTGTAAAACATTTACACTTTGAGGATATTCTATGTCGGTGACATTCTTCAATTGCTCATAGCCATGCCAAAAACTTGGCCCATCCACGAGTTTCTTATAGAAACTATAATATAAGGCGTCCTCGTCACGGAACAACGATTCTCTTTCCAATTGATTCAACTGATGGATATTTGTGCGCGTCTCAAAAATCACACGAACATGCTGCATATAAAGGAAGAAGAAGCCAGAGCCTATACAATGGGATGATATACAGTTACATCAGTTTGACTTCGATTGCATTTACTTACCAATCAACGCATGCGATAGAATCACATACACATTAGGCTCGCGCATCTTGGCTGCTGGCCTGTAACTTGGAGTTGTTGCTCAACCTCTGCTCGTTTGAATTGCTGCAGTCACTTGACACCTGTCGGACAATTGATAAACATTATTCTCAAGTTCAATTCTCAAGTTTGGCAATCATGAAAATCCGAAAACTTTATTAACAAAAAAATAACACTCACAAGAAATCAGCTGTTCCGGCCGGAGGGCAGCAGCAGTGTGACAGTTGGCAGAAAAATCATAAAGACAAAACTGCGAAAATACCAAACTACCAAGTAAAATACCAAAGTTACAAACCAAATAGAAATGTCTTGGCTATTTTTGATAGGACCTTCTGTATTTTGGTGGGTGTCTTGGCTATTGGCTTTTTATTCTAATAAAGATAAATCAGCTGTTAAAAAAACCACCATCAAATAACGGGAAGTTGGTATTAAATACTGTAAACTTGGGAAATACTGGCGAAACGTCGGTATTTTTGTTTAGAAAACAGCGCGCTTTTCTTCGAAAGAAAAAAAGAATTCAAGAGGTTGGGACTTTTATTTCTCTCTCAGTGTTATTTTTGTTTTAAAGGTAAGCGGGTGTGCGGCCGGATGTCGCTCGTCGGTATTTTCGTTTTTTGAAACGTCAAAAATTTTGAAAATATATTTAAAAGCGGTTTTAAGACTAAAGTTGAAAATCGGGCAAAAAAGAAAGGTGAATAAGAGCGGCTAGTAGTTATATAAAAATTTTTGTTGTTGTGGTTGTTAAGTGCGTCCAATTATATTACTAGTACTATTACTATTGCCATTTGATGTTGTTGCTGTTATTGTTGTTGTGGTAAATTACCTACAAAAACAGAGAAGCAAAATTAAATTGAATAATTGTTGAATACACGGCAAAACCAAAGGCGATAGTGTAATTGTTTGTATGTGTGAGTGAGCGAGTGAGTACGAATAGTTGTAACAAAAGCAACAATCATTTTTCTTTAATTTAAATTTTAACAAACAAAAACAAACAACCACCGTGTGAATGTGTTTTGTATCTCTGTGTGTTTGTGTCTCTCACTCCATGAATGTATGAATGGCTCTGTGTGTGTGTGTGTGTAAAACGTTTAAGTTCACTTTTTTTATGTTACTCTCATAAGACCAACTCGAATGGTAAATGTTCTTCTTATTGGCATTTGCCGGTGAATGAACCCGCCCGCCCGAAAACAAAAAAAAAACGCACCGCACAAAATGGTGGTAAACCATTTTTCTTTTCCACAAATATTAACCCAACTGTGCGCAACGGCATAAAAAAAACAACATCCAGCAACAACAACTGCAATAACCAAAAAAAAAAAAAAATAAGTAAAAAAAAGACAAACCAAAGCAAAGTAAAGGTAACAAAATCAAGTCAAGCTCTAAGCTCATTTTGTGGCTTGCAGTTGTTGCTTTCGTTGTTATACTCTTACCCTTACGACCCTTTGCACTTTGGTCTAAAGTTTGGCCTTGTTTAGCATCATTAATTCAAAATATAAATACATATTTTAACTGTTCGAAATTTATAACTATATTTTAAGGATATATTATGAAGTTTATTTCAAAGTGAATTTCCTCTCTCCAGTTTGTTTAAATGTAAATAAATTTATCTAATGCTATTGATATAAATCTTATTGGATACTGAGTAAAAAAAAAAACAGAACAAAAAGCATTCTAACTTGCGAAATTACAGATGCAAAAAAGCTGGCTAATAGGAAAAAAGGAGTTGGTAAGGGTATGGTTACTTCGTTAGTGTTACTTTTTAGTTTTTTTTTTTTGTTGTTTTGTTCCTCTGCTGGTTGTATCTGCATCTGCCGCTGCTGCTGCTGCGTCTCTCTCTATGTACTTGAGTGTGTGTGTGTGTGTTGATAGGTTTCTCCATCTTAGTTCTACAAGTCTCATCCGTTCGTTGTTTTACCCTGTAACTAATAAAACAATTGGGTATATTAAGATCATGGAATTATGCTTAAAGTGCTTCAAACTTAAATAAGTTAAATTAACTTAAGTTAGTTAAGTTATTAACTTAGTTAAGAGTAACTCAGAGATTTTCCTATATATTTTCCTACATATTAATTTTGCATAATATTTTTGTCGTCAATTAATTGTTCTGAAGCTCTTTTGTGTTTTCTACCTATACTTAAATCGTACCCGTTAAAAATTGCTTAACTTTCGTAACTCCAACATGAGAAATGTTAAATTGTATTTGGCTAAGGATTTACTTCTACATCTTCTTCTACTAAACCCAAAGAATAATTGTAGAATCGTAATGTTATTTTCCTGCAGGATTGAGCTTTTATTTTTGCTTAAATTAAATTTTATTTTGTTTTTTATATTTTTAACTAACTTTATTTTAAGTGCATTTCCATTTATATATTTCTTAACAAAATGCAGGGTATTCCCTAGTCGATGCTACAATTTAATGGACAAAATTTGATTTGAGTTAGACCGGCATCACACAAATATACAAACATACATACATATATGTATGTATAAATATATATTCATAGACACTCTACATACACACAAACATACCTATATATGTATATATATATATATATATACACAATTGTTATCTTATCAGAGAAGACAGCTTTAATCTTTTGCAATCTGTTGGCCCGTTTGGTTTGTTTAGCAAAAAAATAAAATAAAAATAAAAATGAAAAAAAAAGAAAAACAATATGCAGCTGCTAAATTAAGCGACTAAACTAAAAAAAATAATAGATACATATATATTTTATGATAAACTCTTCCAAAAATTGAATTGAAATTTATGCAAATATAACTGGAGACGTTATTATTTTGTTTTTTATTTTGTTATTTTGACCCATTAATAATTTACTAGACCGCTAAAGTGCTCACAGTCAACTCGACCACAAAAGTAAATTTTCAAATGAATTGAGTATTAAATTGCTTTAAATTTTTTTTATTTTTTTCGAATTTTTGAAATGTTATCCCACTTAAGTTTATTTATATGGAATTCTCTTTTTAATGTTAAAGCCGTGTCAACTTAGTTAAATGATTTTAAATAATGAAAAGATTCTCTTTTAATATTATTATAAAAATATATGAAATTTATTATAAATTAGGTCAATATATTAGAGTTAACCTTGGTTATTATCTAACCTTCGTAGAACTTGTGAGAATCATTTATCAATCAGTTGGAATTTAGGCTGTCAGCTTGATAACAATAATGATAACACCGATTGTAAGTAAGAGTATTTGATAATATTTAATTAAAAAAAAAAAGCTCTTTGTTTTTGAACATAAAAAAAACTGTTTTGTTTTTGAAAAAAAGCCGACCCCATAAATATAGATACATATGGTAGATGCGATAGTTAAAATATTTATAGTCAAACTTTCTTATAATGAGAATGAATTCGCATCGAAGCAGAAAGAAACTTTATATTATATATAGAAATTATTATATATATTGTTTTTTTTTAAGTTTAAAAGTTTACTACAGGAAAGTTGAAGTGTACTATTTTACTAAATGCTTTAAAAATTGTTATACGATTATTATATATAATAATCTGATAGCCAAATTCGTTTAACTTATAAAAGATTTATTAAAGCTTTAAATATGTTTCAAAAAGGCAAACAAGAATCATTTTATATATGTATAATATATAGATGAAACAATAAACTTTTTATATTATTAAAATTTTTTATATTATTTACATATTTTTTATGCTTTTTTTGTTGTCTTTGCAAAAAAAAAAATAAGTGTAATAAAAATGTACAGAAAATATTGCTGCAATAAAAAGTTATTTGACCGGATATTGATTGCAATACAATAAACATACATAGATAGATATATATATATATATGTATATATATATTTTACATATATTTCACTTAGTCAGCATGGGCCGTCGAGTACTTTTTGCTAGAACATCTTGAATTTGGCAAAGAAATACGAGTAATTGCCTACTCGTTTGCTGCTTTTACTTATATTTTTTGGAGTTGGGCAATTTTAATAATTGTTTGAGCATAGTAAAAAAACACTTTTTTCATTTAATCAACATTTTAGGTTTTTACTTTATATACAAAATAAAAAGAAAAAAGCAACTTTATACATAAAACTTTTACTAGTTTATGAGAAAATTTATCCGAGTGTATGTATGGAAGAGGCATTACTCAGAGCTTTTGGCCTTTTACTTAAGTTATTAGCTGTTTCGTTCTCTATCTTTCTTTTACTACCTCTCTTTGTCTCTCTCTTCCTCTTTCTCTCTCTCTCTTTCTGTTTTTTTTTGTACCATAACGTCAATAGCCGCTGATACCGGTTTAAATTTAAGGATTTCACATTGCGCCAACCAAAGGGAGTGCCAAAAAATGTTGACTGTTGTGGTCGTCTCACAGTGGTTCTTAACGAAAGTCTCACAATATGTATGAGTTAAACATATTGTACATATATATATATATATATGTTTGTATGTATTTTTGTACACAGCTGTACATACTTAGTCGTATGTGTAATGTGAATTACTGGTCAGTCGATTGTCGTGATCGTTATCAGCATTGTCAAGGTGAATTTACTTCTCTCTAATGTTCTATGTCTGTGTGTGTTTGTGTGTGTAGTAATACATGCATACATTAAAACAAAATCATAATTTATGGACTGAAACACAAAATCTACACTATTAAAACGCACACACATACAGCCACACATAATCATTAACTGACGTATGCATTTTACACAAAGAGATTGAAAATGTAAATGTGACTAAAAGCTAACTCCCGGAAAAGTCACACACACAGCGTTTTATAATAATTTTTATGGGTCTTTTTCTTTTGTTGTTGATTTTTTTTTTGGTTACTTCTAAAGTGTTGCGCAATGCGCAACTCTTCTATAGCCTGTGTATATAGTTGTATCAATGTAATTGTCTTTAAAATGTGACACAAATTGGACTTGAGCAAGCAAATCTGTCAAATAATTTGTGCAACTGAATACGCAAACCGCATTTTGACACGAGAGACCCAGTAGTGTACCCTCCCCTGCCTACCTATTCTATCCAGCTAATGACAGTTAGGTAGGTTAGTAGTTCACCTGTTGATATTTCATTGAAGGTGACCACAAAACTTATGAAATTCAATACCTTAGACTTTTATGTACATATGGTAAGTATTATTGATGTAGAAATGTTGCTACTATACTTATCAGTGCATTGGAACGATAAAATTGAACTAATTCTATACTCTTGCAGGTCACAGAGCACAATTATTGTGTCAATAAGTTAAAAATATAGATTTTATTTTAATTGTTTGTAATGTCTTAAAAAACCTACATTAAATTTAAATGCTAGAATTCATACTAATTTCTATTTACATTATTTACATTTGACTTTTGAGGATTACCTATAAAAGCAAATAGAGTACTACGTTTTTTGGGAAATTGGTTACATGAAAGAACCAATATTTAAGGAATGTTATCTACGAATTTCAAGTTAATTCGAAAAAATCTGACGAAGATATAGCGCTTTTAGCTGGTGTCCCTGCAATGCGCTTTTAAAATATTGTCCTAAAACATGCTTTTCAAAACTCGTTGGAATCTGTTCCCTTTAAATGTTCTGTGCCTTTTTTATCCTTAGCTTTCGCACACTGTTTTTATACATAAGGAGGTAACACTGTTCGGTTTTTATTTAATATATTTTTTTTTACCGATTTCCTTATAGATTTCTCGGTAAAAATCAATAAAAAAGTATTGAAAAAGCAATAAATAAATCTCGCCAGCCCCAAATTAAAAAACTAATGCATTGAACTGTATTTGCTTTTGAATGATCTGCTAAAAGGTTCCGACATCTGATGATTTTTAGAGGAGCCCAATAAAAGCTGTTACCACTTGTTCCAGTCATTATATTTTTGGTTGAATCGTAAGAAGTAACCTAAAAATTTCTTATAAAAATAAGTTTATTAATATAAAATAGTTCCTCAATAAAAACTTAGACATTTTGGATCAATATAATAGTAATCCAATCCTAAGTTGAATCTATTGGAGTTGAAGGATATAGAACTTTTAAATCAAAGGGATTCAAACAAAAGGTTTATCCTAATCAAGATATAGTTGAGTCTGTTTCATTTTTAGTTAGTTTAAAATATTTCTATATGAAATTATTATTCGTTTAACTGAACTTTTTGAAATGTTTGCAAGGGTATAAAAAATCCATGGTACATAGAAAATGAACTCTTTGGGCTTTTGGTTTTCTTTTTGCTTCTTTGTTGGCTAGCCGCAAACGGCATTTTAACGGTACTTTTTGTGTAATGATGTATGTTTGTATGTATGTATGTGTATACACTTCTGGTGCTTCTTTCATATTATTGCACAATCTCTATAACTATCTCTCTTTCGCTTAACCGTTTGTAACCGGTAATAAAAAAAAAAGAAAAGAAAAGGAAAGAAAGAAGAAAAACTCTTCCAACATCAGTAACAGCAGCAGCAACAACAACTTCACGTCATTTGCTTTTGTAAGAGCCAAGTTAGTTATGGTTTATGGCGGCAAGTGACGTCATGCAAAGAGATACAGTGATGTGTACAGTGGAGTCAGTTAACCATTAAAACATTATACATACTGTGACGTGTGTCTACAATCTCCATCTAATCATAGAAAACAAGAGACGCTCCATTTATGGTACGGTTGTTAAATCAATCAATATCATCATCATCAACATCTCGACAACAGCTGCTTTTGGCATTTCAACAATAAACCGACATTACAATATATACATATGGCTGCACATCGATACCAAAGTCATATTAATAAAGAAGCTATAAAAAAAAAAAAAACAATATTTAATACCTTAAAGCACAAATATGAAAGTACTTGGATACTTAAAAGCCCCCCAAAAAGGCAACTAATAAAAACCCTTAACTGGTTTAAACTCTTAAAGTGCATCCCAAAAGTGATATGGATAACAATTTATCTTACATAGACATAAGCCAAGTTGGTTATTCTATACAAGTTCTAAAACTAGTTGGGAATTATAATTGCAAAAATTTAGTTAAACCTTTACCAACATTAACACATTCTATTAACAGAAGATCGACCAAAATGTTTATTTATATTATCAAGGGCTAGTATAAATAAATATGCTTACCTCTATTACCCAAAATTGTTGGCCACGTTATCATAAATCACTCTTACTCCATAATTGGAATTGAACTATGTTTGGATAATGCCTTATTGGAGACGCCATAGACAGCGGGCTTTTACTACAACGGAATTTAATGGGTCAATTGGTGGGGGCCAAGTTTTCTGTGTTACGACGTCATCATTTTCTTGCTCATTTTTTTGTTGGTTTTTGTTCAATTAATTGGTTGTTCATAGAATATCGACCATTTTGTATCTTTGAATACGAATTAAACACAATTGACGCTACTGATGGGCAAAGATTATTATAGGCAAAAGGTCATAGTTTGAATGAGGCAATCCATTTAGAATTCATATCGAATCATATAGAGATTTGCTAAATCAAAACATATGCTTATCATTATACTATATATACATATATATGCATATGCATGGAGTATATGAGTATGAAGTATCTTTGGTATTTCATTACGCACACGCTCGTAAATAAAAAACAACAAACACTTGAGCCGGCTGGTTGCGCTCCTCCTGCTCTCGTCATTATCATCATCATCAACTAAACGATCATTATTATCATTCATTAACCATTGAGATCAAACAACCGAAAGGCAAACAAAAAAAAAAAAAGAAAGAAACAAAGTGAAAAACGCCAAAGGCGAAACCAAAACACCATTCCTCTCGATCCCCGTACCAGCTCCCACTATTTTATTCCCCCAACATACTTAAGTGTTGCGCAATTAATTATGCGTGCGTACTACTACGTAGTGTGCGATACTTCTTTTAATGCCCATGTGTGTGTGTATGTGTGTGTGTGTTTGTGTGTGTGGTCTTTATGAAACTCTAGCTTGGGCCACATTCTGCAAAAACTTGAAACAAAGTCACGACGATTGAACATCAGTGTTTATATATATATGTATAAAGTTTATGTTAACCGCAATGACCAGAGTTGGCAAAGGCATAAAACTTCATAGATGTCTACCTATGTACATACATACATACATATGTATGTACTTAAAGTCTCTAGTGTCTTGAGAAAAATGACTTCCGTGTGGCCAAAATCAACGATGAATTACATTTAAAAGAACATTGGATCCTTAATTCTTTAGATCGTGCATATATATGTATATACCAATTGGTATGTGGGCTATGCCATTTAGAGCGGAAATTATTTGCCAATTTAAAATGTTTATTAGTTTGTTATATAATGAAAGTGAAGGCATGTCTGTAGTATATATAGGTTGCACTTATTTACAACAATAGTACATAATATACAGAGAAATATATATATATTATATACGTACATACTCGTATGTAAATCGCTAAAAAATAGTCTCATTAACAACGCCCCTTAATAAAGAGTAAATTTGTTGTTTTTTTTTTTAAATTGTTTTCCAATATTTTATTGTTTTTATTTTTGTATACATTTATTTAAGAAATAATGTTTTTCCTGTTTAAAAATTTGTTCATTTCCTTAAGTTTTTCATATACATTGCCAGCTCTGTAAAGTTCATTTACAGTTATATTAGATCTTGCCTTAACATTAACTCTAGCAGCAACTTAACAGATTTGTAAGATAAATTAAGGGTATACAAAGCTTTTGGCTAATAAAAAATGCATATGCCCTTATTTTTTTGCATACATATATAAAGTGATCAATTGAAGTGAAATTTCCAAAGTCGTAGATACACGTATCTTGTACGTTATATAGCTACTGTCCCGTACACCGTTGCGACGAGTCGGGCAATATGGTTTTTGTGTTTTTTTTTTTTTTTTTGTTTTATTGAGGTCGAGACTCTGACTCTCATGTTCATTTATCGTCAATGTCAGTCATCAGTTGGCCTGCCAGCGTGCGTGCGCGTATGTTTTGTTGTTTTTACACATTCCCATTGCGCCGATTGCCTTTTTTTTTTTCTTTTTTTCTTCCGTTCCTCTAAATGTTTACGTTAACGATTACGTTTAGGTTTTACAAGAGGCAACCATCAACCTAATTCAAGCCAAAAAGGAAAACTCTCCCACCAACCGAGTTAAATGAAGTTTCCCAATTCCCGCCAGCTGCTGGGATTGCTTTTTTTTTTTTTTGTTTTTGCCCATTTCTGTATGTATATATATATATTCTTACGGATACTGGATCCAATTGATGAATCATTTCTCATTTTACTGCATTTATATTATGTACATATATGTATATTTATATGTTTGCATGTATGTATGTATGTGTGTATAAGCGCATCTTATCTGCAAGATAGTCAATAAATTTTTTTCTGTCTGCCATGGCGATAGCCAATCCCATGGATATGGATGACAACACATGCCATTGACTCCTGCTGTCTGGTTTAATGCGCCAAAATATATATATATACATATATATGTTTTCGATACCATTAAGATTGAATTATGTATATGCTCTTGCATATTTTGTTTTCATATAATCTCAAACGGCTACAGAGAAAAAGGAATTAGAGGTCAGAAAGTTATCTTCTACTTATGCTGAGTAATTTTTTATATCATCTACTATATCATATCATATTGAATTGCTTACAATATTGGTATCTAATCAATAGAAACGGTTCGTTGCCTCAATGGTGTGATGATGTTTATTGAATTTATTGTTCTCTTTAGATAGATATTTCAATTCCATTTGGTTCTACGTTCTTGTACAATGTTTTAATAAATCTTTTTTAAAAATCTATATATCACTTTGAACAAAGGGTTATCTCTAATATATTACTTTATATTCACTAGGAATAGTTAAATTCTATATCCAATACTTATATAATTTATATAGTTGGTATATTGAAATGATCTAGGAATATATTTCTGTCTGTAAATGAAAAAAAACCACAGAAAAATCTTCTGCCTAAACTTTTACATTTTTAATCCCCCCACGTAAATCCCTTGGTATGAGGTTTTCTTTTTTTATTCGTTTTTTAAAACCATTTCAATTATTTTATTTCCTATAGTAAAATATTCTTTATTGTTTTCAACTCTTTGTTCAATATTTATTGCCCTTGTTTGCCTTTGTTATTTTGAGTATTGGTTAAAGAAAGCGTAATAAAGAATAAGGGTAACAAATTAAGGATAACAGTGGGTATAGTAAAATATATTTATACCCTTACCTTTGTTATTTATAATCATTTAATTTTGATTTCTAAAACCAATTTTGTTTCTTAAGTATTAAATATAAATTTAAGGTTTAGAATAAATTGTTATTATCTTAAAGTTCAAGTTACTGCAGATGTCCATATATCCACCGATCTTACTAAAATTAAATAATTTTGCAATTCTAGAGTCTAGAATATTATTTCATTTCATAAATTCTTTCGCCATAGACCAAGAGTCGAATGTCGCAGACTTTTTCAACCCCATGTTTAGTTTAGTTTAGTTGCCCTTGACTTGAGCTAGGGGGGTGGTTTGGCATGACATGGTAAGGGTGGTGGCGGTGGTGGTGGTAGTGGTGCCCGGTTGATCTCCACCCGCTGTTTTAAGCATGCAACGAGTCCTATTCCCTCAATATAATAACAAGAAGAAGGGTAGAATGTATATTTATTTTTATGTGATTTTACCCAAAAAGTTTCTCCATATATTTTTCACGCTTGAAATGAATTTCATTAAGCCGTCGCGGGACACCTGTTCTCCATGCTGGTATATACATACATATGTGTATATGTATGTATATCGATTTATATGTATGTACATATATGGGCAATATTTTTTCACTATATATGGCTAGATTAACACTATCAGAATATCTAGCACATATTCAGATTAGTTTGTGGCGACGGCGAAGGCGAAGGCGGTGGCAAGTGGCATATGTCGGCGGGGGCTTGACTTAATTTGCAATTGCCCAACGATTTCGCTAGGCATACACTAAATGACCAACTGATCGTATCCAAGGTGCACTAGAAAACCACATATAGTAGAAACTCATTGAGATATGCAAATTGGATGCATGTACAACTTATATATATATATATATAGATATATATGTATTGTATAGTAGAAATGCAATAGCAGATGGAAAAACCGGTTGACCGAGACGACTCTATCTTACCTCCTTTCGTTTAACCACCACCCGCATTCGACTTGCTATGACTTTGGCTATATAGTTAAGTTTGATCTTTGACCGACTTAAGCCCATGAATGTCAAGCAATCTATTCAAATATTCAACTTAATTGCAAATTGAGCTAAAGTCTCATATCTTAACCCAAATCTCTCCTTTTATGTTCTTTAGCAAACACAACATATGTTTCGGAGTTTTAACTGACCTTCAAAATATCCAAAATATCTGAAATGGAAATGGAAAATGAAGATTCCAGCAAAAATCCAAGTTATTTTCCTTTCTATTTTTAAATATGTTTTCATTTGAGAATTTTACAGCAATAATTAAAGAAAATGTTTTGGTTTTTACACAAATAATATTTAGTTATTTGAAAGCTAATGGAATTATATAGTACAATTTGGCCAGATGTGATTTACATCACATGATATTCGATTCGAAAGGGAAAACGTGTGAACAACGCAATTCATTTTCAATAGATCAATTGGAAAATTTAATTATAGATTTTTGCTAATAATTTCAACTTTTTCTCTTTTTTTCTTTTGATTATCTTATCAAGAAATTAACAAAAGTTGGCAAAAATAATGCTTACGTACGTAAAAACAAGAATTCATTCATTAATGTTTTAATTTTTTTTTTGATTATTTTCCAGTTAACTCTAATTCAATGGCGAAAATTTGGCCTTACTAACGCTTACAGCGTGCTATTTTGAATAAAGCCAAGTTAGTGGAAGATCAAAAGCATTTTTCCTAAGATCAAGTAAGAAACTGAAAAAAAAAATATCTCTTTTTAAATATAATAATTTAATAATTAATTGTTTTTTATTAATATTTTTTTTTTTTAGATTTATTCGTGAGGGTTTATACCTACTCCATATCAATGTTGGGCGAATATACAACGTATCCAATTTCCAACTCTTCCACTTTTCCACTCCATTTCCAAACCCCCTTAGCCTCCTCCCTCCCATCGTTATTGTTGACCAGAAGGAAAACATGTCTGATGACACGATTGTCGATGCAAACAATTGCAAAACATCCGGAAATGAATCTGTTGAATTGATTAGTGATTTTATTGATAAGATTGGATTGAAAACGGAAAACGGTGACGACGAACCATTGAAAATTGTCGAGTCCTTTGAGAAGACAGCAGAAAGCGAGGAGAGTAACATTAGTAGCGGCCCAAAGGCAAAGAAATCCGTAACATTTAATCCAAATGATGAGAAAATACAGAAATTTATTACGGGTGAACCAATTGTTGATCAAAGGAATCCATTTAAGAATGCCAGTAGAGATCCCAAGAAGACACCACCGCCGGTGCCAACAAAACGTTCCACACTAAGCGTACGTAAGACTGTGACGCAACAACTACGTGAACGGGAGCGGGAGAAGGAGAAGGAACGAGAAAAGGAACGTGAACAGCAAAAAAACGAAGCCAATGTTAGGAAAGTAAAGAAAGTAAATCTCAATGGTGGAACCGATGATTTTATAACCACCGAGGAAGTACTTAAACAATCGAAATATGTTAAAACATACATTAAGAATCCTGATCCCTATTTTGTATACGATCCAACGGTATTGGCACGACTGAAATACGAAGAGTTTCAGGAGAAGATACCGAAACCAAAGCGTAAGCAAACTCAAAACTCGCAACCCAACAAGGCCCAAAGGCTAACCAAGAACCAACAGCAACAACAAGAGGCTACAAAACTCCCATTTAAAAAGTGCTCGAAGCCAAATTATCCAGAATTGGCCAATATTAAAATAAGAACTGGTACCCCAATCAACGGTGACTACTTTAATCCGGCCGAAGTGACAAAGAATGCCAAAAAGTTTGATGAACGTGTCAAGAAGTTGCAAATAAGTTCGGACGATGATCTCGATGAGATCGATGGACCGTTAACAAAAAGTGAATCAAGCGACGAATTGACCCAAAACAATAACAATAACCACAACAATACCAACAACTATAGCAATACCGACGAAACAATGAATGAACGCAATATACCAGTGCGAAACATGAGCGATAAAGGCGAATCGAATGAGAAAATTGGTACATTCACAAACACCATCAGTTCGGAGGAGTTTCAGGCTTATCTAGAGCGCAAGGGGTTGGCTTTAATGCCCAAACGTGACGTAACAATGTCCAGTCCTTCACCCTCGCCATCGCCCTATTCCACCGAATCACCGCTTGTCGCTCTTCGCAAAAACAATAGCAAAAAGTTATCCGTTTTGCAACGACTATCAAATAGTCTGTTTCCCACAACGCGACGAAAGGCAATTATAATGCCTAAAGAAATGTCAACTCAACCCCAACCAAGAGCGATCTATAATGGCAATAAAACAGAGCAGGCAACACCCTTGGAAATGAGGAGACGCTTACTATTAGAGAGGCAAACTAAATCGGCACCATCGGTGACTGGGCCACAACAACGATCAGTAATGTCTTTAGCTAATGGCCCAGAGGATCGAAATCAGTTGAAAATGACACCAAGTGAAATGAGATCTCGTTTACCGATTGAGCATTCCATGAGAAGATCGACAGCCAAAGGAGCGCCATCCCAAAAAAGAGTACTATATAATGGTGATAATGATGAAATTCGACGTCTTCTACAAGAACGTTCGAATAAAATGGCCAGTGGACCGCAACAGCAACAACTACAACAACAACAACCACAACGGACAATTTACAGCACTAGCGATAATGAAGAACTACGTCGTCGCGTACTCTTGGAACGTCCATTAAATCAACAACAAAATCAAATTGCACGACGAACCACATTAGGCTCCGTACCAACACAAGTAGAAGGAGGATTTCAGCGAAACACTTTGGAACGGCAAAGTTTAATTCCATTACCAAGGCGCGGTGTCTCACCCGAGCTAAATCGTTTCAATCGTTCAGCCTCTATGGATAGAACTCAAATTAAAGCAAACAGTCGCCAGCAGGCACAACCCATGGCCACATCTACGCCAGTGAAAGACCAACAGAGTCAACATGAATGGGAAAAATTACGAGCTATTAAAGAGGTTACCGATCGTCAATTGTATCATAAGGTGCTCCAACAGCAAAAACAAAATCAATATCAACAGCAGCTTCAAAGTGAGGAAAATATTTATGAACATTTGCCAACACCAACGGCATATTTTATACGTGGTTCGGCGCAACGGAATACATTCTCCGGGATTGCCAACAGTGGTAGCAATGGTCATCGAAATCGGCAAGTGATGATACTGGATGGTACGCCCATAATACACTCACCCAAACAACAACAGCTACAGCAACAGCAGCAGCTAATGCAACAGCAACTGCAACTGCAACACCAGCAACAACAGCAGCACAACATACCAGCTCGTTCCCAGAGTGTCTTAGATGATATGATACAAACACGAAGGGGCTATGAGAGTGAAACTGAAATGCCACCAGTTGTAATGAGACGAAAAGATGGTGCTGCATCTACAAATCGTCGTATTGGTGGCCTACTTACACGTGAGGAAATTCTCGAAAAGGTGAAAGAGTTCTGCCGTAAATCGATCAATCGTACGCCAAGTAAAATGCAACCAATTTACGAGAAGCAACACCAAACGAATAACAATTGTTCAGAAATTTCACCCGTTTCCTATGCCTCAGTGGAGCGTCCGATCGTTCCATTGCGTGTACAGAGTCTACCACAAGGCCAGACGCCAATATATGCCCATGTGAATAAACGTAATAGTTTACTATCCAATGAATCGGAGCAATATCTTTCCAGTCAGCAATTACCCCAGTATGTGCTTGTCGAAACTGAAGATGGTGGCATACAAGCAGCTAAATTATTGGACTATCCAAACAATAGCAGCATCTACAACTTGCAACACCATCAGCAACAGCAGCAGCAACACCAGCAACAATTTATGCGCACATCAGGGGGTTATATACGACCGGATGGTCGAACCACTCCCTTAATATTGGATCGTGGCAACAGCAGTCAGCAGGTCAGTCAAATATATTGGACGCCACAGCATCAGCGACTGCAACAACAGTACCAGCAGCAATCCAATCTAATGACCATGCCTCGCTATGTAACAACTGCAAATGCAGCTGATCGAGGCTATCCCATACCAGCTCCTAGAATGACTACCAATGGACATATACCATATGGCACTGTTGTAGTCCCGGCACCGAGAAAACTTCAGCCGCAGCAGCAACAGAGGCAACAACAACAACAGCCACTTGCAATGCGACAATTCGCCACATCCTCCGATTGGGAATGCAGCTCGGAGGCTGCAGGTGAAATTCGTCGTATAATGGAGAAGCCAATATAAACGGTAAACACAAAACATAAAAATATAAGATTTTAAACACTGTTTTAGCATGAGGATCTTGAAAATATGTAATTTTTATAAAGTAAACTTGAAGGCAGGGCTAACTTTAAATATGAGAAAATTCAAAGGTCGCTACTTCTCTCTGTGCTAAATTTCCTCTCTGTAGAATTGCTTGATTGGAAAAGATTCTTTTTTACATTTTTTAGTTGGCGGTTGTCAACATGTATTTCAAACGAATTTTTAAATTTAGTTTTCACCACATTTGCCGAATGTAATTTGTTTACGTAGGTATTTTTCTGTTTGTTGAGTTTGGTCACACTAAATGCCCATATGATACAAGTAAGTGTGTACGAGTGTGTGTCAAACTCAACATATGTACATGCATATACAAAGGTGATATTAATGTACATCGTACACAGACAATAGGTACCCCCGCATACAAACAAATACACTCACGCAATCGTTGGGCTGTTGTAGTTGTGTTCTCTCTTCTCTGCAGCAAAGTGCGACATTTGTTAGTTTATTTTGTGTTTTTGCTTTATCTAAGTACGCAACTAAATAATGGCAAGATAGTGAATATTCCTAAGAACAAAGCGTAAATACATAAACACATATATTTATATACACACATACATATATGATATAAATGTATATGCAAATATATCTTGGCGTATCTGTGACAAAAGTCGCGAGCCCCAGAAACAATGTAAAAGTGAAATGCAACAGTAACTGAGACATAGCGAAGAGTGCAACGGAAACGATTCGGCGAACGAATTATACACATTTTCTGTATTTTAATGCATTTTTCAGCAGACAACAGATAGAAACAACAAAATACACACACATACAACAACAATACCAACTACAACAGCAACATCAGTAGCAGGGAAACCAGCAACATGGCAGACGAGGACATTAATGAAGGAACATCGCCAAACAAAGCCAAATCAATAACTTCTAGCGATGAATCGCCACTACGTCCCAGCCTCAGTACATCATCATCATCATCCACAGCGTTCAATTCGTGGACCATATTACCAGCAGAAAGGATCGAACTACTTGATAGTACATGCGAGTGTAACGAGAATACATCATTAGTAAGGGACAGAGATAGCCATGGGGAGCAGGAGGAAGAACAGGATGACGACAAGCATGCAAACGATAGGTAACAAAACCAAAAAAAATATAAAAATACACGACTTTGCATAAAAGAGAGTGTGTCCTAAAAATAAATAAAAATCTTGAAATATGAAAGGCCGCCCATCTAAAAATAGATCCAAATGAAAACTAAAATCAAATGACGAAATTTACCCTTAAAACCTTTCAATAATTTTGAATCATATGACATTTTGATTTGGCCACGTATGTCTATATATATAATATATATCTGAACCCCAACAAATAGAAGCAATTACTTTTTGTTTGATTTTAAAGCCACGCCGAAAGTTCCAGACGTCATTTTTGTTGTTTACCTATTCTGCAAGAGCTTTAAGGTCTCTTTTCTACATTGTTGCTAAAATTGTTAATATATTATAAACTTTACTATAACAATATAAATATCTTTAAATGTTTTGAGTTTCTAAATGCCGAGAAACATTTTTTAGTTTGGAAGATGTAGGAACTATTGTTTGCCATTTATAAATTATAACAAAATGTTTTCGTTCTAGATGCATGAGACCCTTGGATGATGCACAGGCAATTGGTGCAGCAGACGATATATCCGATGGCATATCCATAATAAGCGATTGCGAGAGTACCGAACGCATATCCCCACATCCCTTTCTGCGCGATCATTTTAGCGAAATGCTAAATTATAGTGATCTTAGTACACCCATTGTCCTGACGACCAGCAGTAGCAGCAGTAGTCAATTGCCTGATCATCAACTAAAGGAGCGACGTCACCTAAGAACAGATACAACCACCTCCATGGCAGCAGCATTAGAAGATGACGATGATAACTTGCAAACGTCCATATCAAAGACAAACAAGAATCTAATTGTGAGCCAGCAAAATTTTGCAATTAGTGGATATCAACGTTTGCCGCAATTAGTACAGAGTGGCTTGACTGCTATATTTTATGTGGGTGCCACATTGGCCATTTTGGCCTTTATTGGAAAGTTAAGGCATCCGGAATGGGAGAGCGGCAATGGTGATGGAAAATCGCTGGGTAATCTGGAACGACGATTGGATGAATTAGAATTGCAGAATAATTTAATGAGAGCTGAAATTGATATAATCTCAAAACAGTTGCAATATCTTAGCTCGGATCAAGCGACACAGGGTCGTAAGGGAAAGACATTTAAAGCCTGGTCGGGAAATGGTGATGCTAGGCAACCTGTGGACATAACCAAGGAGGATTTAAAGCATCCATTTAAATGCCAAGATGGAAAATATGTCGAATTTGCTGCCATGTGCATGGAGAACAAAAAGTCATCCACAGAGCATGTCGATTCTCTTGTCGATGAGATTGGCAATGTTGTTAATGACGTGCTACAGCAATCGCAAACTTTTCAGCAATTTGAAAAGGTCACAGATCGAATTGCTGCCAGCACAAATCCCGATTCCCATGACGATGCCACTTCTGGCAATGGTAATGGTAACATCAATAGTGACTTCTCTAAGCACCCGCACCAGCAGCAGCAGCACCACCACCACCAGCGTCAAAAGAAAATGAAGTGTTCATCCGAATCGTCAGCCCAAGCTAACAGTCATCAGCATTATTCACGAGAGGAACAGCAGTCGTATAAAAAGCAGCGATATGCTAACTCCAAAGAGAAAGACTCAAAAGAGGAGCAACGATATAAAAAGAAATACTATAAGGATCATGATGACTCCGACGAACGGCAACATCGTGACAAAAAGCAACGATATATGGCCAAAAACGAGGACAACAGTGGCAGTGGCGAGTGGCACGATCAAATGATGAAACATCGTGATCAGATGCGTAAACAGCAGAATATAAATTGGCTTATAAAACGTGGTGATAACCGGGAATATCTTCGCTCTGGTGAAATAAAACATTAAGTGGCTGTTCCCATTTGTCTGCCTGCCTGCCTGCCTGGTGGTACCCTTTAACTTTTTAATTTTAATCAGTTTAAGTTTTTACCCAATTACAATGGTACTACAATCATTATATTACCAATATATATATATATATATATGTTCTATATGTGTCTGTGCGTGTATAGTTAATGTTGTATTTCGTATATGTATATCGTAATAAATATGTTCTATGTATAAAAATCGGTTCCATCCATTGCATTGTAAATGTTGCATTGGTTGGCTACCATGCTTAAGCTCCAGCTGAACCTAAGAGGACCGAACCAATTCCTAGTGTAAAATTCACTAACGAGGCGGTTAGTCTATAAAATGAATTTTCTCTTTCAATACAAGACGATCCATTTTACAACCATATATAACTATCTGATTTAACTTACACAAACATATATATATACATATATATATATATACTTATACAATTGCAACTACTTATTTTGGTTTTATGGCAATATCATGTCAATATCTATATAGCACATATGTATATATAAAACTATACTATATACATATAGCTTTTGCTCTTAAAAATAATCTAATATTTGTGATACATGTATGCTTACTTACAAATTTTAATTATTATACCAACTATATATATATATATATATATATACATATATATTTATGTTCTGTATACATATATGTATATGCATATATACACACATTTTTTTTTGCTCTTTTTGTTTGTAGATTAGACAAGTTCAATAAATTATTGTAACATATTAGATATTCCTTGGCAGCCAATTCATATAAATATTTTTGTATGCATGTAATAGGTACCTATGTATGTACTGCAGTACATATAAATAAAATACATAAATATATATACCATTTCCTCTCCTTCCCCCTGTTCCACATTAATAAGTATATTGCCCCAAAAATAAAAACTATCCCAATAAAAACCAAAAATAGATTGAGTCCTTTTTATTAATGGGGAAAAATATTGAGAATAATTGTTGAACAAATGGGAAAATAAATACATTAATTTAATTTAAATCACCAAATATAATATCTTGTATAAGCTGCATCTATAAAAAGAAAACAACACCGATGAAAGGACATGCCCAGATTGATCAAACTATGGGATCCATTAGAGGAATTAATATTATTTTATTTAGCTTACATTCAATAAAGACAACCGTTACTTTTTGATTAACAACTTTAGTGTTGGATAATTCATCATAGCTCTAGGCTTTAATAAAGATTTCTGCAGCCATTGGGGATACTCAAGATCTGTATTATATGAAATATGGCAACGCCACAGTTGTGTAGGAGTTACAAGGCTAAGAAGGTATATGCTAAAAATGTATTCTCTGCTTAAAGACTTTCTAAAACAGTACTATGCATATTTTCTTTTAATTTTTGATTTAACAGGATTACACTGATAGAAATGATCAATTCCGTTCCTTTAGATTAAATGAAAGAAATACAAACTTTTGTTGAATAATACGATAATCTTTATTCTATTAAAGGTAATATGAAAAATACTCAATATGGAAGTTAATATTATTTTATACTATGCATATTGCATATGTATATATGTATATGTATATAGTACATATACATATACATACATATATATATATTTAAATATATATGTATGTATGTATATGTTCCATTATTTACAGATAAAGTTGTTGTGTTTTTTTTCTCATTTTTGCTTTGAATTGATTGAATATTTTCTGTACTAAATATCGGAATACACTCATATATATAGCACTTAAAATTCAATATATTGTTGTTTATATATTTACATTTTGTGTATGTGTGTGTGTGTGAGTGAGTGTATGTTTTTGTTGTTTACCAATTTAATTATTCATTTATTGTATCCAGTGATATGCATTTATTTAATTAATTATTGTTACACTCTTCTATATACAAATAAATACCGAATATTACATAGTTTTTTGGTTTTCAGGTTTTTAGTAAGTAAGTACAATTAATACACAGATAACAAAATTAACAAAATAGAAAACAAAAAAAAAAAAAAAAAACCATTAAATATTATTGCACTATATTTTCTATATACATCAGATCTGGTATAACAATTATTTTTCTTGGTTTTATTTTTTGTTTTTTTCAAATATTTTTTTAGTTTCCATCATTTTATTCCTATGGAAATTACATAATGCCAGGGCTCAGTGTTTATGATTCTCGTTGGGAATGCAGAAATTTGTTCATAAAAATATATAGCAGAAATCGTTTTCTTGTTTTTGTTTTGGTATTGACATTTTTTGTCTTCTTTTTTTTTTTTTTTTTGTATATTTTTGTATTTTTAGAGAACTTGTGTGGTTTTTTTATATAATTATTATTTTGCATAATATTTGAATATTACGGTCCCTGATCTAAACTACACGGATGGGTTAGTATTATGTTTTGTACACACATAAATTTATATATATATATATATTTTTTTTTTTGTTTTCGAAATATTAATACATATTCATTACACTCAGAAAAATATTAACCAAATTGTATGGATAAACTCTCAAAGATTTAGATTCAGTGGGTACAGTCATGCATTAACTGTAAATCGAAATCGGAATTACAGTTACAAGTTTCTTTTCAGTTGGAATCCTTTGTCAAGTATCCCTTGATCATTTCTTTATCAATAAGACTAGATTTTGAATAAAACTCTTCAATTTTTCTGAGTGTACATTGAGCTTCAATACACACACACACAGACACACAATTAACCATTCAAACGCACACATACATACTTATATATATATAATCTGAACTGCACACTTAGATTTTCGAAAAAAGCTTATCGAATTGAACAAATTTGTTTTACAGTTTTTCATCTTTTGTTGTTGTTTTTTTTTCTTGTTTGTTTATCTAAAAAAATATACAAAAAATTGTACACCCATTAAATGAATTTGTATGTCTAACTACTTTTACAAAAATTTCATAAATTCTTATGCACGAGTGTGTGTTTGAAAACGAATGACATGGGAGGGGTCAAAGGTGTTGGTAGAAAGGGAAAATAGATAAGATACATATATATATATATAATAATTACATTTTGAGGTATAAAAAGCAGTTTATTATATTTAAGTTCATCTCAATCACATAAACACACATTGATAGATTGAAAAGTGAGTGGGGAAGGGGGGGTGGAGAGAGTATGCACATGTACTTAATTACTAAGTGAATTTCTATTGGTTTTGATTTTTCTATGTTTTGTTGTGTCTATGTAAAATCTAAAACCTAACCTCTTTTTCCTGGTGTTTGAAATAAATGGCTAAATGTGGCTTTTGGGTATCACAATCGGGGAAAAGCCAAGTCTACGGGTGTGAAAAATAAGATTTTTAGTATCAGTTATTATAAATGTGCCATTTACATACATATATGTTTGTATATACATATATATGTATATAGACTACTTTATGTACTTCTTATTTTATGGCATGTGGGACATTTTGTTAACATTTGTGTATACAAGAACTATATATATATATATATATATATAACAGACACACAGGTTGGTTTTTTTTTTGTTTAAGCATATACATTTAGTACATCGAGATTATAATAATGGAGAGACAAATGTACAGATTTGTACTTCTATATAACACATACATACATACAACTGAGCTGCATGGCATTCAATTACTTATATCTAATTACTTATTACTAATTACCAAAAGACTGAAAACTATTAAATTGAATCCAAATATTTATATTTAGTATTGGTATATCAAATTTTTTTTTTTGGTAATTAGTAATATGTAAGTAGTAATTATTTATTAGACAACAAGAATAAGTACCATGCAGCTCTGCTCTCTATGAATTAAGTACAAAAATTCGTAATGAATAAGAGAGTATCCTTTGCTCCTGTTGCTCTGTTTGCTGTGTAAAATGTGTCTCTGTAGGTACTTTTATGTGGTTAAATTTTCTTTTAATTACCCTGATTAAACACAAAAAAAAAAAAAAAACTAACATAACCAAGTGAAGTGATTTGGCTCGATCTTGTTATCGGTTTACTGTTATTTGGCCGATCCTTCCAATCACAATAGTGTTCAGTTATTATGTATTGTAGTTTAGTTTTTCATTAGTTTAAGTTTAGTTAAGTTTAGTTTAGTTTAGTTAGAAGCTTGACAATAAGGTACTTAAATGTTTCTTTAAATTTCCATTTTCATTTCAATTTTTTTTTTTTTTTTAGTTTTTTTTCTTTTCTTTTTCTTAATTCAGTGGTAAGTATTAGTTCTGTTCTTGTTATCTGTGTGTTAGTGTGTGTGTGTGTGTAGGTACATACATTTTTTCGAATACAGCTTTCAAAAAGGGAAACAAATTCAAAAATGAACTAAAAACTGCTTTAAAAATGAACTGCTTGCTGGTTTTGCTGATTATGCAACTTAAATATGCTAAATAATAACTTCGTGAACATTAAAAATCTTTATTTAAGTTATAAAAATTGCAAAGAAAAAGTAATTGAATTACAATTTCATTGATCTAAAGTATATATATAAGGAATATATATAATTATAATAATATTTTAAACTTCAATGACTTCCATATAAACAGACGAACTAGGACTATTAAAGCTGATCAAAAATATATATATATAATGAAAATAAATACTTTCCTCTGCCTTTTATATAGGGTTTTGGCAACTGAATAAAAATAATCAGATTATAGTAACATTTCCATAACTGTATATAGGCAGATTCTTTGAAATCCGATGATCTGAGCAAGCAGTTCATTTGGCTTCAAAATTTTGTAATAAACAATTTTACATATCAATTTTCTACTTAACAAGAAATATATATATATATATATATTTATTTTTTTTTTTGCATATATATAGAAAAGATATTGTTGAAGAAAGAATAAATTGAAAATTATTTACACATATCAGATAAAAATGTTTTTTTTTTATATATTTATTGAAATTTCTCTTCATTTGGGAAATCAAAGTCAACATTTATATAGCACAAGGTATGTGGTTCACATAAGCCCATATAAAAAGTATAAAATTGTGTTTGTTTTTTTTTTTTTTTTTTTTTTTTGTTTTTTAAATCTTTTTTGCTTTGTTGTTTGTTTTTTTTTTTTTTTTTTTTTGTTTGTTTTTAAGTTTTTAACTTTACTTTCGATTTATCAAAAATTACAAATGTTCATATAAAAATAGATATACAATATAAAAAAAAAAAGAATAAAGTCAAATAGTAATACATACATACAATATACGTAAGTATATATAACACACATAAAATTAAGATTTAATAATGAAAATTAAAAAGGAATACAAAAATAATAATAATAGGATATGAAAGAAAAATATACAATTGTCTAATTCGAAACTTGCATACCCTTTTTTTATTTTTTTTAATTTTTTTGCACTTTATTGGCTTATTCCGATACGGTATTCCGATTGGTTAGTGTCATCAAAACGCTTCATCACAAAATCCAATATCAATTAATTATAAGATATATCTTTATATATATATATATAGTAAGTGAATTTAGATAGATTCAGATTCGACAGTTAATACGTTTACCATTGGCAAGAGAATTTTTGACAATATTACGAATCGGAATTTTGGAATAATCCTGTTTATGATTTGCCTAGAATACAATATATATATATATATATAAGTATATATATATATATATATAGAACAATTGGGAGAATAGAAAACCCTTCTTTTCTCACCTCTATTAAGTAATTTCATTTAGTTAAGAGAATAATGGGTAAATCAGACCAAGATCTTAAGCTAAATTCATCTAAATTGTTTAAGTCAAGGCCTATACATATACATATATATATATAGTACATATATATATATCTATGTAAGGGCGGTTCGGGCATGCAAGTTTTAGTGTCTAAATTTTTGTTTGTTTTTTTTTTCCAAAATTGTTTCTTGATATAAAAAATGAGCTTATCTCTTAAAAACTAATTAAAAACTTAATGTCGAAAGTTATCCAGATTTTGGATAGATTTACATATATATATAAATATATATGTATATATATTTATTCTAATATGTATAACAATTAAAAACAATTAGTTGAGAAGTTCTAGACTTGATTTTTTGCTAGACTTTATCTTGTGTTTTCTTTTATTTCTTTCAATTTTCGCCTATGATATTCCTTTTTTAGGGTTTTTGAATTGCTAACATCGGCCATATACACATACAGATACAGATACAGATATATCTCTATATATGTATATAGATATATAAAGTAGACGTTGAATTAATCCTTTTAACTCACTCTCTCTCTCTCTCTCTTGATCTATCAGTTTTTATTTTCTTTATTGCTTCAGATGGAAGAATTTTTATACACTTTTCCGTTGATTCCATTGTCGTGTTTACCTTCCTTCTCTCAGCTGTTAAGGATATTATTATTAAAAGGATAAGAGCAAGATAATCAAGATAATCATACAATGAAAATCAAGAATATACTTGACTGACTTATAGTCTTATAAAAGAGGAAAGTAGTCTAAAGAACAGATTTAGAATCGAAGGATATAGGCAGTGAAAGAAGGAAGAAAGAGATCCTTGCCAATTATAAAAGATATTTAGCATCAACATACTCTTACATTAGTTACTTCTTCCGTTTTCGTATAACAGATATATATATATATACATATATATATTTATATATATGCCGCCACTGCTTGATTCGATTGCATTTTAAAGACTTTTGACTAAGTTTTGAATTTAATAACAAAATAAATATTGTATATTGTGTGTTTGTCTTGACCAATGTTTCCATATATTGCACATATGCAGATATATATATATATATCTATATATATATATATATTTATATTACATATATATGCATATATACACATACATTTTACATATCCATCCGCTCCTTGTCCAAGCAGTTGCCCATATACATTCATGCAACAAAACTATTATAGTTTTTGTAGCATGACTGTACATTGGCATCTGGTTGTAAGTGGGAAGTGGATGGAGGCGTTTTCAATGGATTGAACATTGGCCTTACATTCGTATGTAAAATATATATATATAATATTATATCGTCTGATTGATTGTGTGTTGCCTCTAATGCTTTCATTGCATTTTCTTCTTTTCTTTCTTTCACTTCATTTTGTTTTTCTTCTGGTTTTTGCATTTTGGTTTTAGTTTTCTTCTGTGAGTGTGTAAATGTGTGTCTGTAGGTGTGTACTTCCAAACAATTCTTCTTCTTCTTTTTCTATTCAATTTTTAGAGCGTAGGGAGCGAGGTGTAGATAATTTCCTTTTTTTTCTTGCTTTTTTCTGCTACTTTTCTTTTTTTTTTTTTTTTTGGTTTTTTCAGTTTTCGCTTTTGCCAATTGATTATTGGAATTTTGCTCGGAAAAACAGGAGAATTAATTGTAATCAAACGAAAACGACCTAACTATTGGCTCAACATTGGCTAACTTAATGTTATTGCCAAGTTGCCTAGTTGGCCACAAGAAGCTGTTGATATGATGATCCAGTGCCGTAAAATGAATTGATGCCATCAATTAGTTTGCTATTAGCCGATGTTGTTGAAGATTCTTGTTCTTGTTGCTGTTGCTGTTGTTGTTGTTGTTGATGCTGCTGCTGCTGTTGCTGCTGCTGTTGATGATGCGGCTGATTACCATTGCCGCCAGATGATACACCAATTGGTGTGGCAATGGGACTAGATTCATTCGATGAGTCACCACCAACAGAAGTAACAACAATTTGTCCAGATTCACCAGCTATAGCAGCAGCGGCAGCCATCATCACTTCCTGCTCAATGGCCACCACATTGGTACCAACAATATTATTACAATCCGTATCGACCAATCCATAGCAATTATCGCCATTGTTTGCCTGTTGCTCTGCTTGTGGTTGCTGTTGTTGCTGTTGTTGCTGCTGTTGCTGCTGTTGTTGCTGTTGCTGCTGCTGTTGCTGAAGAAGACTGGCAGCAGCAGCTCCATTGGCGAAATAGCATGGCTCTAGATAAGTACTATACTTGGCATTATTTGTTGCTGCAAACAAACCCAATCCGGCTGCGGCGGCAGCAGCCTCCGCCTGAAAGTGAGCATCGAAGAGAGGAGAGCGCTGTTGTTGCTGCTGCTGCTGCTGTTGGACACTGGCGGCATTGCCGCCAACATTAAATTGTGAATACAATTGGCCCATAGTTGGACCATAATAGAATTGTTCAGCAGCACCAGCAGCAGCAGCTGCGGCGGCAGCGGCAGCTACCAAAGGATTGGGTGATAGCGAACGTGCCGGTGAGACAGCAGCAGTGGCATCTAAGGTACCAAATGCAGAAGCTGCCGATGATGAGGTAACATGTCCATGTCCATGTAACTGCTGTTGCTGTATAGCCCGTTGTTTAATATAATTGGAGAATTCAGTTGGTGACATGCGATAAGCGCTGCTGCAATTGAAATTAATCGTATATATATATATATATATAATAATAATTAAATAGATCTCTCCCTTTCTCTCTCTATCTTTACCCCCGATTAAATGTCTATAACTTTTAATTGAATTGGAATTGTTTATCTACTTACTTGTTGGTACGCTTTGAGTTAGTTTTCAATTTGGTACTACCAAATTTAGTTTGAGCAAATGTTGCTGTGGTAAAGGTCAATGGGGCCTGTGCTGCAGCACGTTGCATGAAGGCTGTTGTGGCAGCAGCCGAATTTGTTGCAGAGCCACCCGTTGCAGTTGTATTCAGATTTGGATTTGGATTTGGACTGCCCTTTTGATAAGTTGGCGATGCAGATGAGGCAGCCGAATGCGGCGATGAGACAGCCGCAGTGACGCCAATCGATTGATTTGCCATGGGCAATGGCAAGGATTTGGGACTTAAGCTCAATTGGTTCATTGTTGTATTAACCGCATCGATGGGACGAAAACATTGTGCCTCCGGATTGAAGGTCTTGGTAACCTCTCGATCCGCCGAATGGCTATCCTCTTGATTATCATTATTTTCTGTATAGAGTATCTGTGAGAAGGATGAATAATTTTGTTTTAGTATTTGGATTTGGTTTTCCAAATTCCAAAAAAAAAAATTACCTTTACAGCTCCCTTTTCGCCAATGCGAAACGATACCTCGCCAGGATCTACCCAGACTGATAGCTCACTGGGTAGATTCTCCAATATATCGCTTATTGGGACACCACTTTCACGAGCTGCACGCTCCAACACTGAATCAATAGGATCACCAGTTTTTAGGCAACGATAAGCCGAGCCCTTAAAGGATAAAAAACAAAAAGAAGTTAATAAAAGACACAAAGAAAAAAAAGGTTATAAAAAATGTCAAAAGGAAAACTAAAAAAATAAAAGTCAAAGAAATAAAATAAACTAAGATGATTAAGAAAACGCTTAGGTCTCTTTATTTACTTACCTTAAACGGCTTCTCTGGATACCAATGTCCACGGAATTTGTCCCGCAATGCTTTTTCCAATTCTTCACCAAATATGTTGACACGTCTTCGTGGCAATTTATTATATAGATAAGAGATAACGAAATTCAAAGCCACTTGAATTTCAATATGCATTTTGATCGCCCTATTTGTTAGACTTCTGTCCTTCTGCTTCTGCTGCTGCTTCTTCTTCTTCTTCTTCTGCTTCTTCTTCTGCTGCTGCTTCTACTGCTGCTGCTGTTGCTGCTGAGGCTGCTGCTGCTTCTGCTTCTACTGCTGCTGCTGCTACTGTTGCTTTTGTCAATCTCACAATCTTCCTCACTCTCTCTCTTTCTCTCTCTTTTGTATTTGTGTTTATTTTTTGTTGTTTTTTTTTTTTGGTTTGTTTTGTGACACTGCTCTTCTAGTGCACTGGGGAGGCTTTGGATATTAACCACCGCCCTCTACTATTCAAATCAGTGATCTATGGATACTGTTAGTTCTTAAGAATTCTGTGTAATATTTTTTTGTTGTATGGTGTTTATTGTTGGCTTGCTGTTGTTTCACTGTTTGTTGTTGTTTGATTATCGACACATGAAAAGTTAATTTAGAATTCAATGTGTTTGTGATGTCTCACAATTGTTTGTTGTTGTTTTTCTCCCCTTTTTTGATATATATATATATATATATTTTTAGTTTCGGTTGGTATGGTATTGGTATCGATATCGTTTTTAGTATTAACTTTGGTCTGATAGTTACTATTGTAGCAGTAGTTGTGGCTTATGTATTGTTTGTTTTCTATATATATATATATATATATATTTTTTGTTTTATTTTTGTATCAATAATGTAAAAGTTTTGCTTTTTGAATGAGAATCGTCTTGTTTTGTTATGTAGTCTGATATTAAATGAGTTTTTTCGGTTTCAGTTACCCTAAAAGTATTGTTTCTTTTTTGTCATATTAGGCATAGTTGTCTAGATTACTTGCTATATGTTTTATGTTCTTATTGTTGTTGTTATTTGTTGTTTTTTTTTCTTAATTTTTCTTATTATTTACAATTGAATTACATGCTATATCATTAAGATGCATGGCTTTTCTTTTTGTTTTATATTTTGCATATTCAATTTATTGATTTATTTGCTTTGTGTTACTTCTCCTTTTGCCGACTCTCCTTTATTTCAATTTGGCGTTTGTGTGGTGTGTCTCTGTAAAAGAGAAGAAACGAAAAGAGAATAGAAAATCAAAATGGATTAAACAAATTCAAATGAATACATATGAATCACATATGCAAATTGATGCAAATAATATTTGTTGTGTATGCAAATAAACTACATTCAATAACTATGTATGTATGTAGATACACACACAGACAGATATGTATATATGTTCCTCTTAACCAAGGTTAAAGTTGGGGCTTTGTAATTTTCACAACAATGTGTAAATAGGAGCATATATATATATATATATATGCTTTAAGGTCAAAGCTTTCAGTATAATCAGAAATACGAGGCTATTTCACTAAGCATAACCACAAAAAAAAGATAACAAAAGACAAAAAAAAAAAGGACTTAACCTTCATATATAAGCATTGAGGGACAACAAAATGACATCATTTATTGAACTTCTTGAATTATCCGTTTGCAAAGATAAGGTAAAATAAGCATAACTCTCTCTCTCTCTCTCACTCACTTTCTCACTTTTGGTAAACCAAAGTTCAATTTTAAGTATAGAAATCTCGAGTATTTTAATCACAATCAAAATCACCTACCCTTATATATATATATATATATATCACATTTCCATCACAAATTGTTATCAATTTTATTTCGATATATCAGTTAATCAGAGAATTTAGTTAGCCATGCCTAAACTCTCACAGTCAAACTAAACAACAACACAACACACACAAAACACAAAAAATAAAAAAAAAAAAAAAAAGAAAAAAAAACATTTGGAGGAGGTGATATGGCGACCAAACGTTCCCGGGATGCTGATGTGGCAAAACACCGTAGGGCATTATGTTCACGGTTTAAAAGATTGGTCCGTAGTGTCATATTAAATCAACAATGGCTTAGCGATGCCGAAGAGCAAGGATATTCAATGAATGTTAAAAAGAAGGTGGCACTTCTGTTACGACAAAAGCGTAAAAGTGGCATGCTAACTACGACCGTATGTTTATATATATATATATATATATATATATATACGGAATTTTATACATTTATCTTATTGTAAATTGCAGGAAAAATCTTTGTTGCGCACCCAGCCATGGAGTCGTACCATTGAAGATCGTAAAAGGTTATGCATGATTATAGCCAATTTGACTTGCTTTGCCAAGATACCACCGGTAAGGTTATGAATACAATAAAAAACAATATCATTACAAGTTTCGTAGTGGAATTCCGCCCAAAAAAAAAAAAAAAAAAGATATTAATTTCTGTTTTTTTTTTATTTGTACTTTGGCGGAATTTCAAAACGGAATTTAAGAATACTTTTGTATGGTGATTCATGTCTCTTAGCCAAAAATAGAAAATTCGAGCTCGTATGGTGCCAGTTTTAAAATTCATGACAATCCATACAGATCGTGTATTAATTAAGGAAGGTGATCCACCGATTACCATATATTTTATAATAACCGGTGAAGTGGTTATGAAAAAGAGCATCTATAATAAGGTAAGATATGAAATTTTAATATGTCAATATAAGTATATACAAAAGGAGATTTAAGTTACTCTTTTGTTTTTATAATAGTTACAAATAATCAATACTATATTTTAATTATTATAATTGCTTTGTTGTATCTTAAAAAAAAAGGGAACATTTTAGAAATAATTTGCATATTTTTTTTCCTTATACTTTCAAAGATTTGCTTGATAAAGTATTTTTTGGATATTATAAAAGTATTTTTAAAATTATAGAAAATTTAAACTTGTCTTTAAATATTGCTAAAAACATTTTTTTGTAAGATTTTTTATATAGTTATATATAAATATTTTTATTTCTATTTTATTTTTCATTATATTTTTTATTTTATGAATTTTTCATTATATTTATATATTTTATTATATTTTTAAAACATTTTTTTATTTTTTTATATATATTTTAGTTTATTTTTTTTAATACTTTTTTTTTAATATATATTTAGTAGTATTTTTAATTTTAATTTTTGGAACCTTTTTATAAATTTATATCATTTTTTTTTTTATTTTTATATATTTTTTATAAATTTATATAATTTATTTATCTTTTTTTATATATTTTTTCCTACATTTTTTTTGTTATATATTTTTGGCTTTATTTTTTTATTATATTTTGCTTTGTTTTATGTTTTTTATTATATATGTTTTTTATTTATTATAATTATCTCTTTTACTATGTTTTTTATTATATTTATTTATTTTATTATATTTTTATTGCATTTATTTATTTTATTATATTTTTTTTATTATACTTATTTATTTATTTTATATTTTGTTTGATATTTTTTTCAATTTTATGAATTATATATTCACTAGTAATTTTTCCAAAATTGTTTCAAGCTTTTTATAAAAAGGTTAAAAAAAGGAGGAGTCACAATTTTTCTATACTTTTTGATTTCTAAGGGGTACAGAACCTAAACAATCAGAGGGGGATTGCCTTTTTTTTATCCCCATGTTTTATCTTTTTTTTTTTTTTAACTAAAATTAGTACTGAAGAACTTGAATGAAGTTCATGGCAAATGGAAGTCTTGATAAAAAATAAATAAATAAATTATAATAATAAAACATTTTTCAATAAAAAAACATATACTAATCATAGATATCCTAATTTTTAGAAAACCAAAGAAGTAACATGGATATCAGAGGCAATATTCGGTCCGGGCGATTGCATTGGCGATGTTGAGAAAGTTGAGGATTGTCCAAGAATGAATACTTTTGTTACCTTAAGTAAGAAATGTATTGAATTATTTCTAATTATAATTAAAGAATTTTTCAATTATATTTTTAGGCAATTGTGAAGTTTTGGCCATATATGAATCTGACTACAATGCGATATTGAGACCATTCATGGTTAAGCAATGGAATGAAAAGAAAGAAGCCTTAAGATCTTTGGATTATTTTGAATTTCTAAATGAACAACAGGTAATAATTAATTACATATAATTATTAACTAAAATAAAGATACTCTCTCTCTTTTTTTCCTGTTATTGTTGTAGAGAATTCGTGCCTGTAAATTTGGTAATTTAGTTCAATATGAACCATTGGAGACAATCTATTATGAAGACAAAGGTTCAGTTAGCTATGTACATTTCATATTAAGCGGCGAATGTGTTATATTGCAATGTCTTAATATGTTGGTCAGTTGCATTTCAATTTTTATTATAAACATTTAATATAAAATTGAAAGTTTAGGTTAATGTCAAGGACGGACGAACTAGCTTTGAATTGGTTAATCTTAATAGAGGGGGATCGGTTATGTTTCCGGAAACTGAAAGAGGTACCAGAACTGGACAATTGGGTGCAGCAATGTCACGTAGCGGTCTTGGAGCAGGAGATACAATGGAATACGATATACTAGAAATTTTAGCTTCATCATCTGAAGATAAAGAAACTAAACAGAAAGACAAAGCGGTACAACTTTGAGCAATGATTATTTTAGGTTCTTTTTTTTAATTTTGTCATTTATTTAGATGCGAAAAATGTCACTTAAAGAGATTGAGGCTTACTGCGGCATTCAAAAGTTTCCTAGCTCAATAAAACCAAAAAAAAAACACAAAACTACAAAGGTTTTAGAACGTCATCGTCGTCCGCAACCTAAACCATTATTAAATCAACGTTACCAAGCGAAGACTTTGAGTGAGGAGGAAGATATGGAATTCGATTTAGAGAATGAAGAGGAGGAAGAGGGAGTGCTCGAAGACGACTACTATTATTATGAATATGTTGATGAAGAGAATACCGATGCTGAAGAAGTTGCAAAAGTTGGATCAGCATTCAGAATGAAAAGTCGCAGCACATATTCATTGGCAAGAAGTCGCAGTACCTTATTGGGTCGAAAGATATCAACTATAGAAGTACCTGTTGAAGATTCGGAAAGTGAATCGGAAATATTTACTGCTAGTAGCACCGATTCATCAAGAGTTTCTAGTGTACAGTTTGTTGATGATATGATTCAAAGACCGAATGTAAGTTTTACTTACAATTTTAATTCACATTTCAATTGCATTAAAAGGATACTCTTGTTTATTTGCTTAGCAACGAATGGAAACACATTTCATTGATGTTGGCTCTTTAACATATGGCGGCATCTTTGGTTTGGGTGAAAAAATGGAACATCGTGTGATCATGTCACGAACTGTTGTCCAATGTCTGCTATTGCCACGTTTTTGGTTAATGGAACAGGAACAAAATCCTGGCCATATATGGCAATTACGTCGTTTCTATTTTGAATGCAATGTACCAGCACGATCTGAGCTATTTGCCAATTATCTAAAGACACGACGATGGAACAAATTTAGGCATAACTATGTCCAGAGTGTTCTTGTACCAAGTGCAGCAACGGGCAATACAAAAGAAGAGGATATACCCATTGTATCTCGCATTGTAGAAACCAGTGATGATTAGCCCTCCAAAAAAAAAAAAAAAGTAAATGTATATATATATCACCTATACAGTGGCAAATAAAAGAATATGAATATAATATACTAAGTTAGACGAAAACACAAGTGAAAATGCATATGCATATGTATTTATATACCTGAACATGGATTTGTGTACGTCATTGCCTAGTTTCAGTGGTAGTAGTGCACCTACATAAAATGTCATCATTGAATATAGGTTAACAGGGGAAGAGAGACAGAGAGAGAGAGAGAGAAAAGTAAGAAAAAAAAAACACGAATGCGTAAGTATAGAAGAGAGGGAAAGCAATGCATTCGTTAGTATAACTGGAACTGGAGCAAAGCAAAGCTTTCTCTCATCACAGCGCTTACACTCTCACTTGCTTGTTAGCTATCTCGCTCTATCGTTATTGAAACTGCGTATGCGCAATGGCATATTAACGTGAGACCAAAGACCACACACACACACACATACAAATATATGTATTTATGCTGCACAACATCTGCAACTGCTCGGTCTCTGCGTAATTGCAGCCAAGGCATAGGAACAAACCCATAGCATATCATTCATATATACATATGTGCATATATATGTATGTTTATATATATGTATATATAGCATATATACAACATGTATATAGGTATGTGTCTGTGCGAATTGGATTTTGAATGCGCCGCATTGAAGGCCACACATTTTTTAGGACCCCCAAACCCATGACGTTACGTGAATGAATATAAGTGCATGTAAATGCCTCTACACATACACACACAGACACACATATACATATATATATGTCATGTAAAATGTCAAAGTTACAAATGCTAGTTTACATATAAATTTCTTACGATTTTATCAAAGCGTTGATAAGATATGTCACCTAATTGCATAACACATAACAAAAGAGTGCTGTATATATAAATATGTAAAAATATTTATGTACATATGTATGCAACTTGTACGGACAATTTACAGTTTACTAGCATACATACAAACACAAATTGTACAATGCAAACCCAACCTGTAGCATATCTTGCAAGACAAGGACAGCAATTTGACAAAGTAAAACAAGTCATAAGATAAAATTCTACAATGTTTTGTAAAGAAAGAAAAACTTCTTGATAATGAAAGTTAAGGCAACTTGCAATCTTTTATGGCAACTTTTCCAAGTCCCTAAAAGACTTAAGAACTTTAAGTATGTATATAAAGATTAATAAAATCATTAGAATGGTAAATAGTGCTTAGAATAAACTATAATTAAGATAATAAAAACATTATTAACAATATCTTTCATTCATTTATGTTTAGTTTTCACACTAAGGTTGTAGCTATATTTGCAATGGGTCTGCCCTTGACATTTGTGTTAGCAATTAGCTTAACTAGAATACTTCTTATACAAGACTTAATACAATATTCTGGTGAATGGTGCTTTTTATAGTCAGTTTCACATAGTTTACTTTATGTATTTTAGGAGCTGATGGTAATAGCTATGGCAATGACTGTGCCAACAACACCAGCAGGAGCTACAGCTGCTGTTGAGCTGTAACTATGCTGTGCTGTGCTGTGAACTTGAAAAAGCTCAATTTTCACTTTTATGCTTTTTGTGTGTTATGTACATGCAACTATACATCTATATATAGGTATGTATAATATGTATATACATACATATAGAAGACAACGCAACGCAGCAGACACATCTTTAAGCAATCGTTTGTGTATGTAGGTGAAATAAGCAGAGCTCCTCGAGCGAAAGGATAACCCATAACTAGCTGCTGCTAGCCAGCGAGCACCGTAATTGGAGTTTATTTATATACGCCCACATACATACCGTATACAAATATATATATATACATACTTATATATATATTCAGATACACAAACACATAGGCAAAGTTTAGGTCGCAACGAGCGCGTCATATATAAATCAACCTTTAAAAACGCTTGGCCCAGATTTTATTGATTTTTCGTGCGTAGAGTGCAACAGTGCGAGAGAGAAAGCAAGCTTAAGACAAAAGGAAGAGAAAGAGGGAGATTGTAAGAGATAAAGAGAAAGAGAAAGGGACAGCAGCTGAGCTGTGGAGAGTTGTTGATTTTCATTTTTCTTGTTTACATTCAAAATGAAAATGCACAATTATTGGTATAAATGTTTTATAAATGCTGGTGGCGTATACGTAATATTGATCATATTTTATAGCATACTTTTTTGGTTAAAATACAAACTCCTAGAAAATCAAATTATTTTTAAATTTAGTTACAAAAGCTCATTTTTTACAGAAATATTAAAGCAATAACAGAATTTTACAAGTATATTTGCCTATTTTATCAAGATCGGATCAGTTATTGTTGACAATAGATACACAATCAACAACAAAATGATTAAATCATTAAATCAAAACTGTAAGCGGCAGGCTTAATGATTGATTCATATCTACATGAAGAGTATGCAAAAATAATGAGATTATTATCTGTAACATATGTGTGTACACCATTGTAATAAAGCTTCTACATTGAGGTCACGTTCTGTTTCTAAAGCAGGCGTAATATTTTCCAGGTGCTTCTGACAATTGCACTGATCTATCAAAAGCTACAAAAAAAAATCGATTTAGTTTACAAATTGAAAGTAAGGGCATTACCCATATGCCCTATCAGTCATTTAGCATTCTATTTGTTTTTCGTTTATAGATAATTGGGGACGTGCATGTGGTAAAAATGATAAAACTTTATATAAATTTAGGTTTTTCCCTGTTAGGATGCTCGCCTCACAATCGAAAAGGCGATTTTAAGAGCGATCGGTCAATTGATTTAGATAAACAATTTTAATTTATAGCCATTTCTAATGGAACCCTTCGACTGTTTAGGCCTTTTTTATAAAACAATAGAATTGGGTAAATGGTTACACAAATTGGGATCAAAGGCAACTAACTTTGTGTAAAATGGATTACTGATTTCGATTTTAATTTCCTTTTGATTGTAAATGTTCTTAAAGTTTTCTATTCCTGGTTTTATTATTGTTAATTTTTATTCACGACATACGAAATTGTTTGTTACATCACTGAATTGTTGCTTGTTTTTTTTTTCTCCTCTTGTGTTTTTGTATATGCTCTTCTTTTAATTTTTGCTGTCAGCTGACGATGTGTAAACGTAGAAGAGGGAGGTGATTACATAAATACAACGAGAGAGACAGAGAGAGAAAAACTATATCTGCATATTTGTATGTCTGATTTTGTGTGTGTGTATGTGTGTTTGGGAAAGGAAGGCACTTGATTTTGTTTTTAATTCGCGAACTAACAATTTATTTGTCACACAAGAAAAAACACAACAAAAAAAAGTCAACCAGAAATTTCTTTGCCAAGCATTGCATAATTATTATGTATTATAGGTTATTTTCCTTTTTGAGCATATCTTAGCTAGCACACACGCTCACTATATGGATATACATATTTATATACACAAACGCAAACAGATATATGTATATGTATATTTACCGTACACTTTATATTACAAGATCACAAAAACCACTAAATAATTTGTACTTGGATGTCAGCAGCGAACAGTTTCCACTGACTAGAACACAAAGCGTACGGTACTCGTAATCGTAATGCTCTTTCCCATTTCACACACAGACACACACACACACATGCACGCACACAATGTTTGAGAGAGCAGCAGCAACGAGAGCTTCAAAGAGAAAGAGAGAGAGAGAGAAGGAAAGGAAGAGCTTCCAACACCTTGTGCACTCCCCCAACAATCAACGTTTGCTCAAGACACAATTTTTTTTCTCTTTTGGTGGCAAAACAACACAAAACAGCTGACCGACCGTCTGTATCTAAGTTTGTATGTGTGTGCATATACAAGACTGTGTGTGTGTCTGTATGTGTGCTATTGACATTTTCCTCATCACTGAGTATTCTGCAACCCACCACCCTCTTCACCTACACTCACACACATTGCTTTTAAAGGCCAAAAAAGTCGTTCAATTTTAGTCAATCACTTTTCTCCTTTGATATAAATAAAAAAAAAATCAATTTTTTTACGTTTGGTCTTTTTAGACAAATGCTTCCATGAGTAAATGTATTTCGATTATTTTTAAACAATTAAATAATGTTAAATAATAATGTTAATGGTTCAGCGATCATTCTGATACTAGAGAGAGAAAAACAAGTTAAATGGTAATGAGTCGAACTCTACACAGATATAAAAATTAGTTTCTTTAAATTGAAGAAAAAGTTTTATGTTCTTATAATTTTTGCCTTTCCTTGGTGATTTGGGTGTAATTTATCACACGAGATCACGTGCTCATCCCTATTATTGATCATTATTGTAAATTATTGCTTTTTTTTTTAAGTGCAAAATCAGCTGTTAAAAATATATAATAATAAAAGTTTCGAGACGTAATAACAATTTGGCTTTAGCATGGGCTTTTACGTCACAAATCCAAAATATCCAATAAACTGAGGCACATGATTTTGTTTTTTTTCTTGTCTTTGCTTTGTTATCTACGCTAATATATGAGAATTGGTATGACAAATAGATTTTAATGTATGTGTGCATGTAGATAAAAATTTACTGAATATATGTATGTATGTACATGCATACATACATATGTATGTGCGTTTAGTAAATGGTGATATGATGGAAATTTGTTGTTTCTCGCTTTTTACATCCCTGCTCGAATTATGTAAAATCGACACTATATAAGTGAGTATGTATATTATATAAACATTTAGTTATGTATATACGTATGTATGTATAAAAACATATACATATGTACACATCTATGTACATAACATGCACCTGGTATGTATATATGTACATATTATCAGCTGTCAGCTGAACACAAGCGGTGATCCCAGCAAGCAAGGAGTGTTGAGTGCAGAGTGTAGAGAATAAGTACGAGTGTGTGAGAGAGAGAGAGAGAGAGAGAGAGAGTAAGCACTGAGATGCTGCTACTACTCCAATATTGTTGTTGTTGATGTTGAATTTGTGTCGAGCCAAAAGCTACGCTGCCTACGCATGGAGAATATAGACAAATGGGGGTGTATGAATGCGGGGCGTGTGTGTGTCTGTGTAGGTTTAACAGCTGGCGGAGCATTCATACACACGCAAGCAAAGTGGAGCACGAGCACCACTGCCCTACTGACGCTAGATAACAGCGGAATGGAAATGGAACGACATTCGGCTTGGACTTCCATCTCGCAATTATTGTGTAGTTATACATATCTGCATGTGTGTTTCTCTATATATTGTCTATACATATCTATGTACATATGTCTACGTGTGTGTGTGTGTATAAGTTTTCTCCTGAAAAGTACCAGGTTCTTGTAGTTCTCTGTAAATTGTTAGAACGCTGCTGATGTCGTTGTTGTTGCTATAGTTGTAGTTGTTTTTAAATTGATTCTAATGTTTGTTTTTTGTTGAACGATGGGGAGGCGTATTGTATAATTAAATTGGTTTTATCTATTGGTGTGTATTTTCTTTTTTATTTTTTTGTTTTGTTATTTTTATTTTTTTTTTTTTGGTTCTTTTTTTAACACCTCTGCCCGTTACTTAATGGTAGCGCGCGCGTGCAAACGCCGTGTAAAAACGTCTGGAGGTCTTAAAATCGTTGTAGTAACTGAAAGTGGCGACTGAGTTTGACGTGCGAACAACACGAGCGAACTACACACAACCGAACGACCATCCCCAACCTCAACCCCTATCTCAGGCCCCCAAAACCACCCACACATTGGCACATACATACACACACACACAGCCGTAATTGCATTCGACACAAGCTCGCTCTCCCTCACTCAACCATCAGCCTAACTCTCTTTTTTTCTCTCTCCCACATACTTTGTCATGTTGTATTCTCTTGGTGCTAGGACGATTGCTAAATTTATATTATCATCAAAATATTTTGCGAAAGCTTTTTTAACGTACTACGTGAGTACATACATATACATATATGTATGTACATATATATATGCACGTTTGTGCATACATATGTACATGTACGTGAATGAATCTTACGTTTGAATTTGAAAAAAAAAAAAAAACAAAACAGCAGAAGACGGTCGAACAATTGTTTTATACTCCTGTATTTAATAAAGTAAAATAACTGTAAAATTCCATATATAATATAATCTATAAAATTTTAAACTCCTAGCAAATTGATTTCTTAATAATACGACAAGAAAACTTTAACCGACCAATTATAAGTAGGGTTTTATATATATTTTTATTGTATATTGTTGTATTGTTAGTTTTGTCATAGAAATATACAAATACTTATTTAGGTAATTTGTTTAATTGAAAGTGTCATTGTGCCATTAACAGCTGAGCAAGTTCAAAGACAGTGTCATTCAGTCGATTGTAAATGTCGATATCACTTATCGATACATGCTTCATTCCTTAATCGTGACAACCCTAGTTTTACACATTCTCATTTTTGCCAGCATTTTTTCTTTCTTTTGTGGACTTAATTCATACATTATTACAACAAAATGTCGGAGGAAAAGAAAGTGAGTTTTAACAGCAAATAAGCGAAAGAATATTGAGTTAAGAAAAGTCTAAAATATGTAAAAAAAATGTCAAAACAAGAGCATGTGGAAAAGTGATGCCGGCCAGCGGCAGCCACCACGCTCACACATACACACGCATGCACACAATGTGTGTACATATCAAGATATACAGTTAGATGGCATGGCGGCGGCATTTATTTTGGCGTTGTTCAAGAATTTTACAACTTGTACATTTTTGTTGTTTCTTGGTATTGTTGCAGACTGAAACCGAACACATCAACTTGAAAGTATTGGGACAAGATAATGCTGTAGTTCAATTCAAAATCAAGAAGCATACACCGTTGCGCAAACTGATGAACGCTTATTGCGATCGCGCTGTAAGATAAATTTTCCATTTTACTTTTCATTTCATATTAATAATAAATACATAATTTCTTCTAACAGGGCCTCTCCATGCAAGTCGTTCGATTCCGTTTCGACGGACAGCCGATCAACGAGAGCGACACGCCCACGTCACTCGAAATGGAGGAGGGCGATACAATTGAAGTTTACCAACAGCAGACCGGTGGATGCGATGAATCTTTTTGAGATATTTTGCTTCTCCCCTTTAACGTCAACTAAATCTTAAAACATATTATAAGTTCAAAGTATAAAATATAATCCCCGATAAATGTAAAATATTTCTATGCCTGAAACAACATTTTGTTTGAAATACTGTTTAAGGGGGTTTCAGTCATTATTTTTTCTACGCAAATAACTTCGGTTTGGATTGTAGGATCGGTGGGTCAGGTTAATAGATATTACCGAAATTTAATTTGAAACAAATTCTACAAACAGTTTAAATTCAAAGAGTCAAGATTTAAATAGAAGTTTCTTTTTACTCGAGCAAATTCTATTCATATTTATTAATAACTATATACTTATAATTACTCAACTTTGCAGAAAAATGCACAACCAGTTGAAAACTAAGTGTTTTACAAAACTTAACCGTTAAGCTTTAAGCCACTAATGTTTATATCGTTGGCCTGGTGATCTTCCTCCTGATCCACAATGAAATTGAATCTAAACGGGCTTCCAGGTGCATCTGTTGTCGACGACTGCAGCGATGAAAAGTTTAGTTGAACGGTTTTCTCAGGTGCCTTAGACTCTGGTGCGCTCGCCGATGAGGAAGACGTACAATCATCCCCAGGTGAAGCAAAATTGAATCGAAAGTCTTTACCAGATGTTAGTAACGCTGATCTCTTAACAAAACTTGACTTTTTGGTGATAGCGTCTGTTGATGCCGACGGTGGTGAGGTAAACTTGATTTGTTTGACGGCTGAAGTGAAAATGAAAGAGAACGCAGTCGAAAAAAGAGCATGAAAAGAGATAGCACAATTTTTCTTATGGGAAACTTGCAAAAACAAAACGAAATCTTTTGTCTCATATTTATGTATGTATGTATATGTATATACAAGGCGGTTACTTAAGGGCACATATGGCCGGCATTCGAAAGACCTAGTTGATTGTTTATCTTACCTAGACCCATTTTTTTCTCCTCCTGCTGCATTTTGGCGCGATAGTCGCCCATAGAAAGCTTCATCACTTGCCTCTTTTTGATTAGTGGCGCTGTTTGACTAGTTAAGATCTTTAAGTTCTTTGCCGTATCCTCAGCTAAGTGAAAATAAAATAAGAATTTATTTACCTTCAAATTACACAGAATTTACTACGTACCAACTTTTTGGCTTAATTTTCCACTATCGAGGGCCGTTTGAAGTTGTTGCACGCACCAGCAGAGCTCCAACTCAAATTGCATGCTGGAGTCCCCGTCTCCATCAAATCCGTTACCATTTGTTGCTGCTGCCGGTGGTGTAGGTCTCTTGGTGTCACCTTGAATGGGTGGTGGTTTGTTTATAGATTTAGCTGTTTTCCTGCGATGCATTTTCTTTCAATCTGTTAGGATTTTAAACAAAATGTGCTTTCTGTTGTAATAACAATATTGAACAGGGTTGCCACCCATTCAAATGCACAACAGTTATCTCAAATATTTTTGATTATCGATAACATAACACTGAGGAAAACGCTTTTACTTTTTTTTCGAAAACACTTGCGATTCAATGCATTTTTCTCATTTGATTAAAACCCCCTTCCTTTCTAAGGGAGCTACTTATACAACCCACCACCGCTAACTTTTTCGCCACTGCAAACTTCAATGTGTTCTATTATTTTCCAATTGATAATTTAATATACAAATTTGGACTTTTTAAAAAACTTATTTCTTTGACTTTTATTTGGTATTAAAATGTGTAAATGCTTTATGTAAAAAAAATTAAATACTAGTTCAATCAAACCATGCCATAAATACAGAAAAATTATGTGACCATTATTATTGAGTACGTTCCGCACACAAGTTCATTTTAAGCACTACTTATAAGCAGTTTCGTTTCGAAACAAATTGGTAAAACTTTCATTGGTCGGACTTCTCATAAATCCAATAACGGGAATCATGGATCCAATAAACTATCTTACTTTGTAAGCATTTTGTGGTTGATTGGAAGCAATAAGTGATCTAACTCCGATCGATCAACCAAATGAAAAAGACAAATTTTATAATACATAAATATATAAATTAAAAAAAAATTTATATATATATAATAAGAATAATACAAGAGCTTCACTGATTTATTCGGCCACATCGAAATTGTTTCATAAAAGGGCTTTTTAAAAATGCTTAAAATGTCAGCACTGGTTCGCTAGTTTTAGTGCCACCATTGTTTTGGCCTGTTTTGAGAGCGCCTCCTCCACTGCCATTTAATGCATAAATAGGTTTATGTGTCTTCTTTACATTCTTCGGCGAGGGGAAGCTAAGGAAAACAAAAGAAGCATAAGGAAAAATAACTTACTTTCTAACATCTGGATGCAATTCACTTACAGTTCCATTTCAGCTGTAGAGAAACTTTCCATGGCTGTTTTCCAGGCATGGACATGCGGCAAAGTTTCCTTTTTAATATCAACATGGAAAATGGCATTCAGGACATCCAAATCCCGTTTAGTTGGCTCCGTCCTACATACAAACAAACTAAATAATTCAAAATATAACAGAATATGATAAATAATCAACTAACCCAAAGATAAACAGCTCATAGCGAGGTAATGTGAATTCTTCCAATTGGACCGAATTGCGTGGCGAGAGACTGTTTCGTGGCGTTTGATATATTGACTCTTTATCATCCTCGTCGCTGCTGTTGATGTAGTCCTCGGCACTAGAGTAACAATCGTACTGAAATTTTATCAAGAGAGCACACAAAAATTAATTTGAAAATAGATACGAAATTTTTTACTTACATAGTGCTCGGGGTAGTCATCATCGCCGCTCTCATCACCATCATCGTCGTCGTCATCACTGTTGTTGTTCGTACTGCGCCAATCGGAGGATCTTCTAACAGGCGCCACAATGGCAACATCTGGCGGCAAGGAATCAACACGTAGGGTCATATGACTTGCAGATGCCTGTTGTGGCTGGGTGTTGGATACTGCCTGTGTCTGATTCGTGCCCTGCACATGAGCGGCACGAAAAGATTCTGTACGTTTGCGTCGACTTGTTTTTCGACTGAGATTCGCATCCCAAACGCAGGCACAACATTTTTCCGCCTCCCAGGCGGCCGAGCATAAATCCTCGGTTTTGAGGGCATCGGGTGAACGGGATTCGGCAGTCGATACGGTTGCTTCTAGCATCGTGCGCAGTCTAGCGCACACGCATTCCAAATGTTCGCGTCTTTCACCAGGTAATTGGATCAATTTGCGCAGCATTTGGAGCAATTGTAGACACATGGCAACACTAACCTCCTGCGAATGGGCTATATAACTAGCCACCAGATGGGCAATACGTGAATGTACTTTGTTAAAGTCAACGCTAAGGAAACGGCTATCATCCTTGAAGCTCACTATAAGTGATTTCAGTCTTTTTAGTTCCGATAAGAGGGTGTCGTTAATGGACACCATGTTGCCTATATTATTAATGAGGGTCTTGGTAATGCGCTTGGCAAACACTTGCAAGGATTTCTCCACACATGTGTAGGGGGTCATCACTTGAGTGGTGTTGTTGGTATTACTATTTGTATTGGTACTGATAATGGCCGCTCCTCCACTAGCAGCTGTTGATGCAGTTCCAGATCCAGATGAGGGCAATTCCTTATCCAATCCATCTGCCACTAAATCTAAATAATAATGCATTTGCGCAAAATTCCACTGTGGATCTACTAATCTATCGGATTGTGCCTGCTGCTTCTGTAACAGCAGAGTCTGGTGCTCCTGTTCGGTTCTTTCCTGCAAATAATTTTCGAGACAACTTAGACCATCCGCTGTGGCAATGTCAACAAAGGCATCCAGAAAATCCCAGTATTCGCGCCACTCTAATTGCTCGTTGCGCGCCAATTGACGTCCCACCACTTCCAGACCCTTCTCTATGTCCGAGTTTTTAATATGACGTTCGAGAAAGCTATCATTCATTGAAGCATTTAGACACAACGAGTCGTTTAATCGTGTTGATGATATTTCCATCATTGAGTAGCTATTGGAGTCGTCACCTGCAATTGGTGATTGTTCACATTCCTGGGTATTACGATAGACTTGAAACAGATCTCTTTTCAATTGTCGTAACGGCGTCACTGGCAGTTCCAATATTCTACGTTTTCCCCCAAACACCTTATCGCAATTGTTATTGTTGTTATTTTCAATGCAAAGCGTTGGCGAGGATGTGGAGGATTCCTGTATATCCTCTAATTTCTCTGTCGGCATCTGTGGACTGAAGAGCATACGTCTCCCGGGAATAATGGGACTATCACCATTACCATTATGGTGTCCACTTCTATTAAATATTGATTTGTTTGGTGTTGTCTTAACTGGCGAATCGTAAGGAGAATACGACTGGCCACCGGCTAACGGAGATATCGTATTATTGCTAATTCTCGGTGGTGTTTTCCAACGGCGATAGAAATTGTATGCCGCATCTCGTGACATAGGACCAGCCACAGCACTAATCGCCAGATCCACACTAAGTCGTTCGCTCTCTTCACATTTTAGCTGTAGTGACTGTTAAAGGAATACAACAGAATAAAACAGAAATCCATAATGTTTTCACTTCTTTGACTTACAGGTTGTTCGTTGGGCGTATAGGGTTGACCCACTTGGGGCGGCAACTCATTGCCCGTGGCTCGTAATACCGGCACATAGTAGGGATCAGATAGAAGAACTTGCAGTTTTTTAATAATCTCCGGTGCAGCATTTGGCGCGCGCAAACAAATTATCTAAAACATTGAACATTAAAAAAACAATAATTATTAATTAAGCATTACTTTTGCAAAATAAATAAAATTAAACGATGCCTAAATTTATTTTTATAAAAGTCAAAAGTTATGTAGCCATTCAGTTCGATGTTTATATGCCTGTTCTAATAAAACTTGGTAATAATTGGTTGGTAATCAGTATGTAAACTAAACCGAAACCCATCAAATATAGATTTTATACATATATCTAGATTACTTACATCTCTTGGAAATTTTCCCTCAATGTTGGCCAAAGATTTGCATTGCGGATACGAGATGAGTACTTCAACCATGGCCACATGACCATTTTTGACAGCAAAATGCAATGGTGTCTCGCCACGACCCTTATCGGGCATATTTAAATAGTAATCCAATATGTTATCATTTAAGGCAGCACACATTTCGCCGCTGCCCTTTTTACCGACAAACAATTGTGTAAATTCACGATCGGCGAGAATTTTAAGTAACATCTCAGCAACACGAGCTTGATTGTTTTGTGCACAGATATGCATCGCATTATAACGATATCCTTCCTTAAGGCTTGTCGGTGTATCACCATTGCTAATAAGATAACGTGGATTATCCCAAACCATACGGTTCACACGATTTATATTGCCGGCCTCAATTTGTTTCCGGAATTCTACTAGCTCTTGCTTGGTGGGTGCTCGGAATGCTTGACGCTCAGCAGCTGCTGCTCCTGATGCTCCAGATGTTGGTGTTGATGATACTGATGCTGATGAGGATGATGCAGATGATAATACAAATGATTCCTGTCTGCTTATGGTAACGCCGTTGTTGTTGTTATTATTGTTATTATTATTGTTGGCAGTGGGGGATGAGTGCGATAAATTGGCTAGCAAATAGCATAGGGAGGACAAAGGCGAACCAACAGCATTTCCACCAGTGGGTGATAAATTGGCGGCACCGCCGCTACTATCTGTAGATCCACTAACTCCACCACTTCTTATCATATTACTTAAAGAATGAAGGTTGGTCTCTAAAGAAAAAAAAAACGGAATTAGAATTATTGATGTGTCTTGTCTTATCAACTGATTACTACAATACTTACTGCTTGTAGTCGGTTTATTGTTGGATGATGATTTTCCGAATCGCTTCATTGATTCCATGCTCTCAAAACCAAATTGGACATAGCTTTCCGCCTGCTCACGAGTGGGAAACTCTCGCAATCTTCCATCTTTGTAGATACGTAGCACTTCCAGGGCCTTGGATTTTTCCATAAAGATGAGCCAAAGCGGCGAGTCCGCTGTGCAGAAGCCAAATGAAAGCAACAAAAAATAAGTAAGTTTAGAAAAATTACTTGACGTTGTTGGTCACGCCACGAAAATTACGAGAATGACAGACTAGCCAAGAAATCTCCTAAGCAAAACAAAAGCGAACCCAAATGTGGATGGTGGGAGCAGTAGGGATGAAGGCGATGTGCACATGGCGTAGGCACGGGGGCGTTCAAACAACTGCGTCTGACGCAGTTTTTGGCAAAATGCCGGGATGCCAAAGTGGCTAGGTTTTATAGGGTATTAACAGATTTATAACGAAAAGCAAGAAAAACAATATACATGCTCATGTTTATATATATCAATTCGAATCACTGTAAATAAATGCGATAGTTCTCGTATGCGCTTGACAATATTCTACTTTATCATCTGTTGCATGTAAACAAAAACATTTTTATAAGTAGGTCAAAATTCTGCAAGGGTATAAAAACTGCGGTGTGACGCAAATTATTTTGTTTAACATTAAAGAGCAACGACTGACGACACTTCTGACAAGGAGCGGACTATTTATGTATTTAGGAAAGTAAGGGGCTCTTTCTTATCATTCTGAACCTTTTACTAGAAAACGGGCATTAATTGCATGGTATCTTAAAGTAAATTTTTATGTTAATTTATCAATACATTAATATAATACATATCACGAAAACGACAATATCGGTCTACGTACATATATTATTTGGCGTTTGACCACGTAATCTTATTTTAAATCAACAAGATTTTCACAAACTAAATTAACTTTAATTAGATATGATGCCGTTTCTTGGAACACATTTTTTAGTTTTCTAGGTCAGTTTAGATGGCACATCCCAGATTCATCCCATAAAAATATGATTTTGCCGGGGGTGCGTGCTTACTTGCCGATCGAATTGCTTCTCTTAAGGTCTTTGTACTTTAATGTATGCCTTGGCATATTATAAATAAACATTCAACAAAAATTATGTGTGTCGACAAGCAAAATGAATTGAAATAAACGTATGGGGGGAAGCGGATAAATGAAATTGAGAGAAAAAAAATTAAAAGCAAAACAAAAATCAATAATCGGGAAGATGGAGTCAGTATTGACAGGTCAAGGTTCTGGATAAAAACGTGAATAAAACATAATCGAGAAATTGCAATTTCTGCCACCTTGAGAAAATATTGAACAGAAACGAGATGATACACGAATACACAGACACACACATAGACACAATCATGCAAGCGCGCACATACATGTACAATTACTCACACACAATGTACACACATTATAGCCAATTTAAACACTTCGTCCGATAATGATATGACTTTAGAGTTCTAAAAAAGAAAAAAAAAAAAAAAAAGGGAAACCCTTACGTGGATATTCTGGATCTTCGAATTTATGGTCGTTTGTGCTTATTTCTTCCGAACCAGCCGTCCCCACTGTTGTTGTTGACGGTGCCGCTTCTGGGGACGTTCTGATATTGATAGCAGCAATAGAGCCCGCACATTTGGATGCTGTGCCCGCGAAGCCATCCTTAGATGGCGGAATGTAAACGCCAAAGAATGACATCTTTGGCTAGATGAGAATGTTGCGTGCTAATTTACCGTTCCCAGATAGCAGATGAACACAAGCGCACATAACGGTGGTTCCCGCGGCAACAGGGACAATGTTGATTAAGACAGAGCAATGGAAAGAGAAAGGAATAAAAACATAATGGCGATATATACAGTTTGATTTTGTACTTTATAATTTTTATTGCATTCATTTTTTAATAAATGACGCGATTGTCAATATTCGCAAAAAATGGCGTCGTTGTTACTGGGACTTACCTATTATTTATTTTTTAAATTGCCGCGATCTATTTGACATTCTTTGATTTAGCAATCGCTCTCCTTCTGTTAAATTCCAATAGAACACGCTTAAATTTTATTTTTTTTTAATTTTGCTCTTTATGGAAATAAAAATTTACAAACTCATGAAATTGAATCAAGCCGATACTACTAAGTGTGACCGAATGACATAAATAAAAAAAAACTAGCATGATAAAAAAATACATAAAATACCATACATACCTGATTCCCATACAAATTTTCCGATTGCAAACTTTTAGTTTTTTAAATTAAATTCTGCCGTTGAATTCTTTTAAATTCTAATTGGCAATAAATTTCGTATCTTTTAAAGTCTAACTATGTATCTTATTGGCACCATTTTATATCGAAGACACAAAAGTGAGATATTAATATTCCATGCACCATTTTTTACTTTATTGTGCAGTTTTCTTGAAAAGTATAAGAATTAATAAATTTTCCATTAATATCAAGTAGACATAGAATAAACAGACATATATTAGTATGTATTATTTACGCAACAATTTGTGTTTACATTTTTTGAATCCTAAACTCTGTTAATTGTAAACCGCGTCTGTAAATCGGTGGAAACAGTGGCAGCACTGACTGTTTAAACCGATGTTGCCACATGCATCTGAATTAAAATTGGTCATAAGAGGTGATAGCTCACAAAGAGCTGATAGCTCTTGGCGAGCTGTTGTTTTAGTCGTTACTTATTTGTTTTTATGCTATTATCGTACGGCCGCGCGCGCTTATTGTTAAAAAAATAAAAGAATATATTATTATTGTTATTGTTACTTCGCGTGTGTTAATTTAATATTTATTAAAATCAAAAAAAGTGTAAACAATAACAGCAAAGAAGTGAGTTGCACATCATCAAAGGAATCTCTTTATATCCTTTTTTTTAAATGTTTTTTTTTTATACTTAAAACCGCATTGCATTAAATTGGCCTGTTTGTGAATTTTGGTATCCCAGGGATACACAAGCCAAAGGGTGTGTTTGCCCCTGCATGTGATTGCGTGTGTATGTTTGTGTGTGTGTGAGCTGTGAACCTGTCTCTGTCTTTTGGCCAAAAACAAAAAATCAATAAAGGCAAAAGTCAAACAACAAAAGTGCCTATGTCCTTGTGTGTGTGAGCGTATGTGTTTATATATGTAAGCTAGATTGTTCCTGCTAAACAAAGAAAAATCAACAATTAACTATTAAATAAGGTTAAGAATTGTATTTTTAAAAATGTTCCAGTGTTTATTTAATTCTAGCTATTAGGTTTTTCTTTGAAAGTCTTTCAATAAAATGAAACTATATGTGAACCTCTTGAGAATTGCAAAGGCAGCAAGGTTAAGACGAAGCAATCTTAAAATATTAATGTCTCAATATTGTGGTCCACTTAAATATATATATATTTTTTAAATTAAATCAAAAGTTACTTTGGGATAATAAAATGTAATAAAACATATTAAATGTTTACACTTAGATTAATTATCTGACAGGAAAGTAAAGAAAAGAGACAGAGAAACATTTTTTCTCATGAGTGAAAAATTCAGTTTTTTTCTTTTTATATAAAAAACAAACAATTTTAAAATTTAAGTTAAAATATTTACAATTGCAAAATAAATGACCAAGGTTCCTTTTATTATTTTCTTTAGGTGTATAGAATAACAGTTATTCCTTTTAACTTAATAAAAGATATATGGCGAAACATATATCTATATAAATATGTGCTTATATTAGGATCTCTAAATTTTAATATAATTTCCCTTTTTTATTATAGTCATTAAAAATTTCCATAAAATATTAAACTATTTTTAAAAATGCGAAATAATTAATATAGAACGTAGTTACATATTAATTGCAATCACGATTTTATTTGATCTACAATTAAATATTGGGAGTGTCTACAAGCAAGTATACCAATATAGACACAGACCTGAATCAAGAGAGTAGATAATTGTGGAGGAGGGGGCAGGGTGGTTGGCAGTCAAGCATGGTCAAGTTAGACCTTTCCCCTGCTTTGTGAGATATTTGCCAAATGTAATATAGATAGCATTTTGCAGGTGTTAAATGATAAACAAAAAGTTGTTAAATTTTTTAATTGACTTTATTTTATTCGCATTTGCAGTTGTATTTTATTGTAAATTTAACTGTTTATCAATTTACCGTTAGTGTTGCAAGTTATATTACTCTTATTATTAAATCATTTACACTTTGCCAACTTCCATGCACTGATTCTGTTTTAAGCTTGATAGATATCAACAAACACATACAGACATACAAGTATACATATATATGTATATATATATATATATTATAAAGATGATGAAGGAAATATCAAGTTAATCGTTTTGAGTCATTATAATTGCTACTATCTGACATTTATTCATTCATTCAATACACGCATATACATCTCAAGTCCAAGTGCAATATAGGTAGAAAAGGAGAAATAAAAAAAAAGAAAGAAAGAGAGGAAGAGACTTCGCTGCCTTCATCTCCAGAGTCTAGAGAATATATGTGTAGCAAGTACTCCAACTTATAGTATATATGTATATATATATGTGGCTAGAACAAACAATAAAAGTCGTTAAACCAGTTTATGACTGGCCGGGCATAGAGGCCGCCAGGCCATAATCAAGTAAGTAGAAGCAACAGTTTGCTGAATCAGCTGCTGTTGGTGCCGCTGCTGGAGCGTGCCAGCTACATATGTACATATGTATGTATATATACATCCATAGTTGGCTTCCTCAAATGGAACATTTATCAAGCATTTACCATAATTAACAAGATGCAATATAGTGTTAGTTCTTTGACTATAGAAAGACAAAATTTTTCAGTTTACCGTAATATAAATAAAAATCAATGTCTACCAATACTTATCTACTAATATCCATTATAATTGATTACCTTTTTTTTTCTCTATTTGTCTATTCTCCAAATCTGTGAGTATTAGCATGTTAAAAGTCATTAATTTTGATAAAAATTTAATGACAAATTGCTATTATGTGAAAAACTTTAGAATTACTGATGACAAATTGAAAAATTGAGTATTTATTTAGATACAATTTTTCCATAACATTAGCTTGATTTTCCCGGATATTACTAATGCCGGAAAATTTCTCTTTTAAGGGTTTTTCTCTGTAGGTTTTAGGCTAAAGCAATTTCTTAAATTGGAGTAATGACCTAAATACAATATAGAGTATATATACTATATATAATCATGGTGGCCAAAATTGTATATTAATTACAACCATTTTGTCTAGGAATTAGGAGAGAACTTTTATTGGGTTTCATGTGGCCACTCCTGATTTTAATCATTACTAGTTAGCCTTTTGTAGGTATATATAAATTTGGGCCAAGGCCGAATGCCAATATATGTTAATTGAAAAGAATGCATAAATTGATTAAATAACAAATTGTTAAATATGGATAAATAAATAATTATAAACGAAATATTGCCCGAAGGTTTGCCTCTTCAATTCCAATTCAATTCAATATTCAATTCTTCAAATCGTGTGAACAAATTTATGACAACAGCAGCTGCCTTGTCTTACACTATTTACCTTTATATTTCTCTCTTATTTGTTTTTTTTTTTTTTATTGTATTTTGTATTTGTTCATTATTTTGGCATATTATTAAACTTCCTTGTTTTATCGTTTGCAGTCTCCTCGACTTTGAACTTGAGTTGTCAATAGGGGGGGACCCTATTGACCTCGTTCATTACCTCAACTATTGGTTAGGGCTATACTCTCATCAATTTCATCTATGTGCTACAGGCCCAAGGCCATAAAAACCCAAAAAAAAAGACAAAAAGACCGAATTCAAAACAAAAGCCTTATTATCAAACAATTTTATCAAGTTGAATTGTGTCAGCACCGATATATATATATATAGATATATATATGTGCATATATGTATAACAAAAGCACGTGCCATCTGATGAACTAAATGTGATAATATTACGTTTATGCCATAAAATCAAATGAAATATCATTATATGTGTTAAGACCTCATTGATAGCCAAAGAAATCAACAACTTGACCACAATCTTTAGCTATATATAAGATAAAGTCAATTGCCTAAGGCATAACAATTATGAGTCATACTTGATTAATATTAACAATAATAAATGTGCCACAAAATTTGGTTCCTTCTGTAAGGCATAAAACGAAAAAAAAAACAATCAGTAATTTTGCTAATTATTTAAAGTTCTTATTTCAAATGATTTATAATTCAAAATTCTTATTCTTTTTATCGAAAGCTACAACCTAGTTTTTTAGTTTTTTATTTATATTTTGGTATACAATAATATTAAATAAACTTAATACTAACTACATTAATTATAAATTACCTTAAAACTTATATAGGACTCTCTCTCTCTCTTGGAATAAATTTCTTTGCTTAATACACGTTTACTTAGTAATAATAATAAAAAAAACCTTAAATATATTTGCAAATTGCAACTTTTAACAGAAATTCATTATAAAAAAGAAGGTGAAGAGGAAACACTACCGTTTGCTCATCTAACTGCACTTCAAACCGACCGAATCCAAATCTGAATGTCATTGTCAGGCCAAAAAGAAAAACAAAAAAAAAAACAAACCAAAACTCTATAATTTGTCTTTTTTTTTCTTGTAGTTTCTTTTTTTATTTCTTGAAAATTCATTTTGATGCTTTTGATGCGACAATGAATCGTCTCGGTAGACTTCAGTCAAAAATTTATGACCATCATGGGAAAATGGGGGGGAAAAAGAAAAAAAAAAACAGAAGAGCCTTGAAAATGCCGTTGCACTTAGTTGCTAAGATGCAAGCTGCAATAAGCTCTGAGATGCACAATTTTCATTGTCTTTTCGTTTTTGTTCAAAATTTGTGGTGTTGCCAAACCGCAACAGCAAACAACAACAACAAAAACAACTACAACAACAGCATATCATTTGATGTCTTCATCATTTTTCCATCAAAGCAATGAGACGCTTATTTATTGTATTTATTGTATATTTTGTTTTTTTTTTTTTTTTTTTGTATAAATTAATCGCTTTGTCACCTTAACAATGACAAACCGAAACAATCTTTGGATATTTTGATCGAAAATTTATGTTAATACGGTTTTAATAAAATTACAATACCAAGGGCACAATACCATATTACATTTGAGTGGGTGGGGTGGGGAATAAAAGATGATGTATACATAGATTACCATGTAACATCATTATCACCTGTGTGGGGTTTCATTTTTGCATTTCTTTTGGGTACAGTCGAATACAATTCTCTTCACAGTGGGCTAATGTTTAACCTTACAAAAGAATAGCTTAATTTGGGAAATAAAATGCTATTAAATTGACCTAATCCAATTTTCATCAATTTTATTTCAAGAATTTGATTTTACAACGTTTTTTATACTTAAACTGTTAATTATTTGATATATATTTATATAATATAATATATAATTAAGCTTTGTGTTGGCTTTGGTTTTATTTGTTTATTTGTTTTGGTATTCATACTTTATCTAATATTGTCAACAAAGTAAATAAATATTTATTTTATAATTAGAATTTTCTATATTTTTGCCCAAGCTCTGACACACTGTTGTGTTATGTTGCACAACATCAGGCAAAAACACAAACAGATAGAGGGGAGAGCAGCTAGATGTAAGGGGTTTAACAAATTAGCTTAACTTACGTTTCACTCTAAACATTTAATGAGGCCTCATTCATGGGTATTGCAAGAGGAGCATTTTAGTATTCTTTAGAAATGTATGTATATTTAATTTCAACTTGGGAATTTTCTCATTAACCAAAGAAAAGCAAAAAATTTACTAAATGCTAATGAAACTAAATAAAAACTAATATTCTCTAGCTAAAGAGTTTTGCAATTGTAGAAAAATGTAGAGTGTTTGTTTACTTTGACTACGCCTATGAAATGAAATCCACCCCAAACCCATTCGATCTCATTCCATGCCATTTTATTCCCATTCCATTTCATTCCATTCCCATCCCATTACGCTTATGTAATTGTTGTTAAACTGTCAATTCAATTGACGTTACTCATACGTACCGTTTTGTGCAGCGGATGTAACTGCGCTTTACTATCTCTCTCTCTCTCTTTCTGTGTGTGTGCATTGAATATCCATGACACTTTTTTTTGTTGTTGTTGTTGCTTGCATTTCAGTCTCTCTACTTTTGTTTCCCTCTAAAAACAATGGCAAAAAATTAACGCTTTAATTTGTTAGATAGTTTAGTTTAGTCTCTCTCTCACGTAGGGGAAAATTTGTTTGTTTTTTTATTGATTGATTATTTTGCATAATTTTTGCAATTGCAAACTTTCACTTGCAGTTGGGGTGAAGGAGGAAGAGGGATAAAAACAAAAATATAAATCAATAGAAAGACATTTATTTATAAGTATTTGGGGTATGGGTCAACATTTTTCCAGCGTGCCTTGGAGCTGGTCCAAAATGGAAAATTTGAACATCAAATGGTAATAATAATTATTCTTAAATCAAGTTGAAAATATTTTGGCAACAATTTTACATTTGACAGACGCTTTTCCAGCCAAATGATGTGCATTACCAGAACATTGTTGCCATAAATAAAAATACATGTGTACATAAGTGTGCGTGTTTATGTGTGTGTGTATAGTTCGTTGTTGTTGTTGTTTTTTTTTTTTTTTGGGCCAAGAATGTGGCACGTGTGTAAACAGGAGCGAGCGACGAGTTAATGAACCCTCTAGCGGAACAAACATTTTTAAGACACTTGTCGCTCCAGTGATCCAAACAAATTTGCCATTGTGTATAGAGTGACCCAATGCTGTAGTTATATTAACGTGGCCCAAACTGAAATAGGCTTCTACATACTACATATGAAAATGGTAACAAAGAAGCTTATCATCTTTAAGATCTAGTTTTTTAAATAGGTCTTTTAGTTGGTATATTTAATTCTATATTAAACTTAGAACAATTGTTTTCATATAGAATAAATGTAAACTATTAAAGTTAGATAATGTTTAGGCCATGATCTGTCAGTTTTGATTAACTTCTTTAATAAGTTTCAAGCTCAATCTCTTGATGAAAGAGCCAATCAATAAAAAACAGTTCTTATGAAAGCTCCATCCTCTAAAATATCATGACTAAAACATTAAATTTATATTTGATGATTTTTATGATGATGAAAAAGTTGCAAATTTTACGATAATTGATAGGAAAAGGAAAGAAAGATAAATACATGCATATATATAACACATCTTTGATGTATATATATGCATCTCCATATTTGTATATATAGATGCATATGAAAATAATTTTCATATTTTTAGTATATAGATAGATAGAGCATATAATTTACAGTTTGGCATTTTATATCCGCAACGGAACACAATGGGATGCGAAGGCAAAAAGAGAAACACGCAGAGAGAAGGCTAAACCGTAAAACAGGAACTAAATATATATATATATATATATATATATATATATATATAGGTACATATATATGTTTGCCTAACATTTTGTTTAATGATCATATTGTTGGTTATGCTATACCCTTACCTCTTTACTATTTATCCCCCCCCCAATCCAATAACATCAACTATATTATCTCCTTATCCCCTTGCAGTCTCTCTTTTCCACCTTCTTTAGCGGCTGCAATTATCTACTTAAAAAATCATGTATAGGCTTTATGATTATGATAGACATGAGATGGCAAATTGATTAATTACAATTAATTATAATTAATTACAATAGATAGAGAAAGAGAGCGATACAGTAGATGCCAGGGGAGGGGCATATATATTATGTCACTTAAAACCAATCAATTGGCCAAAGACTATTCACAAGTTTTACAATCCAAATTTATTATTATTCATTCGTTTTTGTTGTTGGGAAAGTCGACCGCCCGCTGGCTAAGTAGTGCAATTAACGGAATGCCGAAAGTAAAAGTCTGCTCCAGTAGAAAGGTTTTTTTTTTGGGGTTTTTTCTTTTTTTTTTTTTTTGTCCATCAATGCTGCTTGCTGCTGTTGCTTCTGTTACGGTTTGCATAACATAACTAAAAAAATTGCAATTTGAAATACAATAGAGAAAGAGTAATGGGGAGGAGGATGGTAAGTGTGTAGGGAAATTTGTTTGCGTGCCAAATGATATCAAATTTTTCAATGCCTTTTAATATTTAATAGATCTGATCTGGTCATTTAACTTTACCATTTGCAAATGAAAGTAATTACAGTTAGGGGAAGGAAGCAGAAGAAGGGCTATCGTTTAAAAATAAAGTGTTGGATAATATCACAAATTAAGAGTCATTGCAATACGCTTAATTTAAAATAAAATACTAAAATCGAATACGCTGCTTAATGTTTACTACAATAATGCTACTAATCGGTTATATAGTAAAACTATTATTTTACAGATTTATTCCATAATTAACGCAATTTGTTTTTGTTCTGTTTAAATCGTCTTTGAAACATTTCGAAATCGTAACTCAAAATTAATGTAAATCTATTGCTGCAATAAAATATGAAATTTACTTTATTATAGCCATTTGGCATAACTTGAATAAACTTAATTAAACTATAACCTTGACCATTTGGCCATAAATATTATCCTATATAATAAATATTGTTATTTAATAGTCATATATAAATCACTTTAATTCTCTTTAACACCCTTAAACCATTTCCCCAATGATCAAGTGTACATACATACATACATATGCACATACATATGTAACTCGTATTGACGTGACACAAACGCTGAAACGTTATTTTCTAGCGAAGGTTCTGTACCATCTTACGTAACATTGCACTACTGACGTCATTGGCGTCTTTGTTCTATTCTGCAAGCGCAAAAGGAAGGCATATAACATAATGGGGAAACTCTTACTCTCAAAGCTATATATGTACATACATACGTCTGTATATATATATGTATATACCTATTTTGTATGTATTTAGTAATCGAAATACAAATTATGCAATTTACTAAGCTATCTTAATTATATGGTTATTAAAAATTTGGCAAATGTTTAAAAAAAAAAAACAAAAAACAAAACGAATTAAGTTAAAACGACCATTGAAATACTCATTAACAAAACTTTTTTTATAAAGAGAATAATTAACTTAAAAAGTTATACCAATGTTGATTTACATTTACACAAATTGGAGCGCCCTCTAGTGGTCAAAGTGAGTCCTTACTTTGAAGGGAAAAAACCTTTTTAATTGTTCTTAACGTATCTATAAGAAGTGATTTTTTTTAACTTTTATGCTAATTCATTTGATTTCAATTGTACCAATATACTTTTCTTTTTATTATATATGTTGTAGGGTATAATTATGACCAATGAAATGACGGGAGAGAGGGTATGGGGTACATCTAAGGCCGCCATTTACCGTTGCCATATATCATTAGCGTGCCACGATGGTCATATTAACAAGTTGAATGAACCAATTGGCAATTGGCATCTATCGCAATGCAAGCCACTAGACAAAAGATGTAAAAATACAAAATTGAAATATACAAATTAAAATGATAATGACAAAGCTAAATGACTCAATTTTATACAGTCAAAGCAATCGGTTCAAACTAGACGACATCATCGTTATCATCAACATCAGCAACGTTCAGAGTGTCTCGTTCAACAGCGATTTACAGACATGAAAGAAGACTCTGCTGGGGTTACTATATATCGTATATATATATATATATACATATATGTATATGTATAGTAGTTGTAGGTGCACGTTCGAAACGTTGTGATGTTGTCTCTTCTTTACTTAGCTGGAAGCATCACAGACTATTTTTTTTTTTTTTTTTTTTTTTATTATTGAAGGTGCCTGAGTAAGAACGTGCTTAGCATACAAATTCCCAAATTGTGCTTGTCATTTTTTCCCTAAGTTAGAATTTCACTTTTAAATACTCTACGTTTTTGTTGAAAAGAATCAATTTGTTTTTCTATAGTCTTTGTTTTAATGAGAGGAATATAATTTGTTGTATATTGTTTATATGAGTTGATAATATTTTTTAAGGTTAATAAACTTGAAATAAACTTTTTGTTATGTTTATGCACAACATTTATAATTATTTCATAAAAATACTTTAATTAGTTAAAAATAGTTAAAATATGAAACTTTAGTTTAATATATAAATAATTTTTAATAGATTTATCCTTGACATTTATCTCTTAAGTATATATATAGCAAGGGGTTAGAAAAAACCTAATAATTAAAGAGTATTTAAAACTGCGGTGCTTTAAATATTCAATGGTTTTTCTCTGTTTAGTCCCTAAATCAGGTTATGGAACTATTCACATATTTACACTATGTGCTGTTGAAATTGTTTTACAATGAATTTATTTTGTTGTTGTTTTTATGTACATATAATGAATGGTTTTTGTTTAAAAACTGCTATTGTCCATATGTGTTAACCAACATTTTTTTGAATGATGTCATTTTTTCGAATTCAGTTTGACAGTTTTTTAAATAATAATGAAAGGTTCTATATAGTATCTATATATTTGAAATAAATTCTCTGTTGATGAAAAGTGCACAAAAATATTAAATTTATTTTATAGATACTATATAAAGCTGCAAGATCAAAGCTCTTTCACTTATTACAGCATTATAAAAAAAAAAAAAAAAAAACTTAAGAAATTATGACTCATACTTTTTATATGTCAATAAAATGAGAGCCTTTAGTCATAACGATTAAATCAGACTATAAAAAAAAGGCAATGCTTGGATTGAATTTCAAAAGATCTCAGATACATATATATCATAATAAAGGTAAATACAATTCAAGACAAAGGAACACATCAAAGTACTACAATAATAAAAAAGAACGCTTTAGCAGTATTTAAGCTAATTTAAAGTCATTTTACAACAAAAACAAACGGAAGTTAATATATATAAAAAGTAAGAGAAGATATTCTAGTATCAATTATATAGACATAGTTTCTATTCGATTTACTTTTTGATATTGTAAAATTGGTGATCCTTTTACTCCTTTTAGTTTAATACAAAATTTCTCTTTCATAGTAAATCTGTTGAATTTTTAAAATATTTCAAAACATTTATCTAACTACGCATTTTGTATAAACCGTAGATACGACCCATATCCATAACCATACCCATTTTCATTTTCATTTCTATTTCTAATTCTATTTTGGTTGTGCCCTGCACCACACCTTATAAAGAATTCAAGTCACGTCTGTCCTAAGTTAATTTATTTTTGTTTTTTTCTTTCTTTTTTTTTTTTTTTTGTTGGGTTTGCCTGACTCGCAGCAATATTTAAAGAACAACAACAAAATTGGCTCACTTTCTCAACTAACAATCACACATACATACATACAGATACAAAAAAAAAAAAAGTGGTAGGTAAGAAAAGGTGTGACATTCCTTTTACTGTATATTTTCCGTTTTTCAATTTTGATTAACATATTGCGTCTTAAGTTTTTCCAACTGACATATATGCTCTACGATATGGAATTAAGTGTTATACCGTTTGCTGAAGATCATTCAAATTAATAGAATCCGCAGCCGAGCGTAGTGTAGCGCAACTGACTGTATCCAACAATATATATATATATATAGGTATATATATACATACATACATATGTGTCATATTTGACTCTTTTTCTATCATTTTGTATACAAAAAGTATTTGAAATTCAATTTTTTTAATTTAAAGTAAAACTATAATGTTAAAATACATTTTAACGATTTCAGTTTTTTTAAGGTAGCCAAAATGAAATTTTTAAATAATTAATAATTGTTGTATAATCAAGTTTATATACCCTTTACCCTTTAAATTTTGATGAAATGAAGCAAACTTGTTTAAGAAAGTAAAAAAAAAAAATTAACAAAAGATTAGGCTTGGTCTTAATATAGAAATAAAACTGGAATGTTGTTGCCAAATATGATTTAAGAGTTTCAATTAAATAGAATTCTATATATATATATATATATATATATATATATATGTATCCCGAAAAATTTCTTAACAAGATTAAGCCATTTAAAAAACTAAAAAGTAAAAGAAACAAAATTTAAAATTGATTTTTATTTACTAGAAACTAATGCCCATAATACATATATCATTGGTTGATATTTAGATAAGTCTAGTCTTCTTTTAAAAGAAGAACTTAGATCTATATAAATATCTCTTAATTTTTAGTTATATTACTGTGCTTTGGAAAACCATTTGAAATATAATTTATAAATATTTAAACCTTTAGACATATTTTTCATATTCTCAAAGACTTTTCTTCTCTTAATGTCCTTGCAGTTGTAAAAAAAAAAAAAAGACGATAAGGGAAAAGACTTATCAAAGCTAAAGGCAAAATATGTAAGTATTAACATATAGATATGTATGTATATAAGGTATGAATGTGTGTGTATGATATAGATAAATAGAGTTATGGGAATATCCGGCACTATGATGAAAACAAAGACCAAACAACATGTGCAGTAAATGCAATGCGACTTCTTCAACGGCATATGGAAAAATTGCGAAATGAAATGGCAAATGGAAATGAAAATGAAAATGGAAATGTGTATAGAGGCTAAGACAAAAGCATTGTTTAAGCAATCGTATGAAATATGAATGATATACCCAAATGAAAAAACCATATGCAAAGTGATCATACTAGATCACAGCGGTCTTGAGTTACCGATCGCCATAACTCATTTTACATTCTAAAAAAAAAAAAAATATCTTTAGGTCAGATAAAAGTACAGTCCAAGTTGTTTAATCTCAGTTCACCAAACTATAAGTTCAAAACTAAGCTCATCTTTCATTAGAAAAACAAATCTCAACTCTCCCAAACAAAAAAACTATATATAATAACAAATTTCACTTTATTTATTTTTTTTTTTTTTAAACGAAGAAAGTGCTTTAAGAAAGAAATCAATTGTGTGTCCGCGTAGTGAGTTGACAATTTCGTTTTCTAATATTACCAAATATTGCCAAATAATTGGGCACTCAATGCCAAAAACCATGTAAACGAAAAGAGGAGAAAAAATATGTAAGGGAAAATGAAATTGAAAGAAGAATGGGGAAGTTTTTGAAATTGACAATTGATGGTGTTGAATAACGTCTACTAAAACTAGCTAACTATAAACTCTTTACTCAACAACTACTAAGTTGAAAACAGGGTCTAAATCTTTCAGAGACTTAACTTATACTAACAAGGAAAGCTTCAAAACTAAATAAGACTAGCTTGCCTTGTGTCAAAGGTCGAATTGAATCAAAGCTTAAATACATTTTAATTGATTACATGGGTTTTTTTTTTTTTTTTGGTAAACAAACATTGCTTCACTGTGTGTGTTTATGTCCCTCTAATGAGGCTTTCTATTTTCTTGCCATAAATGAAAATGGGAAATGTTAAATTTCACTTAAGTTATTTCCCGATGAGAAGATCTCAGGGTTCCCGCACATTGTGGCGATTTGCATGATAGACAAACAAAAAAAAAAGCAAACGAAACGAAACGGAAAGAAACGGAACGATGCGTGGCGAAGTGAAGTGTTGTGAAATGAAATCAAAAGATGAACTCAAGTTTATTTTTATGGACACCAAAAATGAAACTTTATTTAAATAGCAATTACATTGACTAGCTCAATTGCTTACATATATAAATACATACACATATGTGCTTGAATTTATATAATGTATTATTTCACGTGTTCCTTCTTATAGAAAAATATTTGTATATCTTCAATGGGTCGATTCTCTTCTTGCATACGCTCGACCTTAATAAAAGGTAACTTAAAATACCAATAACTGGCATACTGCAAAATAAAATATTTAAATTTTACATTATTATTATTATAATCAATTTTCTACTGGTAGACTTACCATTTTTTGATAATCATCGCGCAATTCCTTACAGCGACTTAGGACAATGTTGAGGGGAAAGTTAAGTGCCTCACCTCGACGTATGCGATAGATGCCTTGCAATACTTTTCCTGTCAATTGGGGGCAATCGATTAAATAGAGTTCACATAGGCCCGGACAACGTTTGACCATATCCAATAGTTGATATTCCTTAAGATCATGACAGCTGCTAAAGACCAAATACTTTTCAATCCTAGGCATATCAAGATCTTCAATCTCACGTTCATGAAACTGACAATTGATTAGAACTAAGCCACGTAAACGTTTACAGTTTTTTAGTCCGACATGACGCATCCATTCGGGTCCATCGAAGCATTCGCAATCCAATTGCATTATCTCAACATTTTTGGAACGCGGTGGTTCCAATATGAATCGCAGGGCCTCCAAAGTGAAGTCAGTATCCTTTTCACAGTGGGTGAGTTCCAGCAGTTGGAGATCGGGTAATGCAATTACTTTTTCACGGTGCATTTGAAATAAACGAGCCGGTAACGAAATATCCTGCAATTCGCGACACTTGCCAATGTTATGCAATTGAAGTTCACCGGAATCCGCTTTAAGGAATAAACGTTTCAACTTGGTGCAACGTTCCAGTATGCCAGTCAGAGCTGTTTGAGAGATTTCCGCATGAAGGATGAGTTGCTGTAAATTCTCAAAATGCTCTATGAAATGCACTTGTACTTCACAATAAATTTTCAGACGACGCAAATTGCGCAAGAGTTTTGGCAAAGCATGTAATGGCCATTGCGCCGTGGTAGTATTCTCATTCGCCACATCGCCTTCACCATTTCTTATTGAAATTGATGTTGTTGATGATTCTTTGCCATTATCCTTATAAAAACTCGTCGATGATGTTGACGATGTTAATAAGAGTTCACAATGTTGGACATTGTTTAATGATTTAACTCCTGCACTCTCTAGTATATTGAGATTTGCTTGCAATCGTTCTGCCTGAAAGTATACGTACTTAAAATGATCCATCATATAGTTTAGGAAATAGCATAAGGATCCTCCACTCAAACTCTTTCCGATTTCACGAAAATCCAATTTCTTATAGGTTGAACGCCACAGTGTGTTGCAGGCCTGAGGCAAAAGTTGAAACTCATGATACAGTATCAACTGATCATCGATTGATAGATTCTTAAGCAATTGCTTTAACCTTTGACATTCCACTGTAGTTGACGAACGATGCTCCTCCGACTCTTTAACAATCCGACTTTGATCCGATACGCCCGATCCGGAAAGTGATATAAATTTTGAATCCAATTGTCTTCTCAATTGTAATTTCACTTGTGATTCCGAATTCGATTTCGTCATTGACCATTCCTTTAATGCTGAAAGCTTTGAACGACGGGAAGTGGTTGTCGTTGATGATGGATTAGCACCGATCATTGCTTTTTTCATGCTGAATACCAGAGTCAATGAATTTTGAAAACCAAAACGAAAAAAAAAAACAAAAACCAATTGCCAAGCAAATTAAAAAGCGTAAAACAAATAAGATTTTGCTTCTGTGTATGGATCTTAATCTAACTGGAATGTAGTGTATTGTGTGTGTCTGTGAGTGTGTGTGTGTGTGTGTGTGTGTCTTGTAAGTGTGTCTTGTAAGTATGTCTTGTAAGTGTTGCCTAGTTTGTGTTGTGGGTGTGGTTAACAAGACGGTGAAATAAAGATGTAGTGAGGGGAGGGATAATGAAAAAAAAATTGTAGTTAAAATATTATTTCAACTGTTTGTGTGTCTTATGTATTCTAGTTGTGGCAGAAATTTCAAATGTAAACTAAATTTCAATATAAAGCGAAATTATTTTAATTGCCATCTTTCTACTTAGTTTTTTTTCCCTACTTCTCGATTTTTAATAGTCTTAAAATAAACTTTTTTTTTGTCCAATATGAATCTTTCTTGGCTGTCATAGTAATTCATGTTTTAGTCTGTGTCTAGATGGCTCTTATATAAGCTATATATATATATATATATACATAAATGTTAAAACTGATATATACATATGATATAATTAACTGGTTGCCTTTTTTATTGCCAAATGATGGACTCTTATTGACCCAGGCACTGGCTATGCCTACTTGCATATATACACATACGAATACTTTGTTTTAATGGCCTCATAAATATTACGCATACGCCGCTTGGTACATTAAATAAAAAACAAAAAAAAAACCAACAACGACACTTTGTGCATAGCATGAGGCGTTAAAGGTCAGACCGGGGTTTGGTTTTTTGAGGTCTGTTTTATTTAGTATGTTGGTTTTTGTTTTTTGTTGTGGCATCAAATGAAAATTCTACCAGTTGTTGTTGCCTACAAATTGAAAACAAAAGCCACAAGAATGAAAATGTAAAAACACACAAAGTGAAAAACTTGCGAACCGTAACGAATGACACCATAGCCAGAAATCTTGAAATTTGAAATTTTGTATCTGTATCTGAATGTGAATCTAAAGCCTCGCCTTGCCTCAAACGCATTTGCCCCCCTAACTCCTCTCCTCTTCTCTCCTTCCCTTCTGCATGGCTTGAAACGCTTGAGCAAATTGCTTAAAAGTTAAGAATTTGGTAAGAAGAGAGAAGATGGCTAACTTGAATAATGTTTTTAAGCCCTATGTAAATCATCATCGTCATCGTCATCATAATTACCATGATCAACATTTAACGTCATTAACATCGTTAGATCATCTGATGACCACCTGAAGGCAGTGAAGACAGACTTGATACATGATACCTATAAGACTATTTGGAAAACAAACTCAAGGCTAAAACTAGACAAGCCCCCTCCCCTCCCCTCTCCGTATACACATGCATATATACTTACACATGCCATCGTTAGCCAAAGGGTGCTACTTCTCTGGGGCCTTTTGCATAATGGCAAGAAAAAGCGAAAATCAGGCAAAAAAAAAAAAAAAAGCAGCAACAACAAAGGCAAAACAGATGCACTTTCATATGCGAAAGTTAAGTACACGAAAAGTGGAACAAATGCTAGCCTATGATGGGGGCAAAAGCAACATTCATTCACATACACATAGATATATACATATATATATATATTCATATAGAAACAGAAAGGAAAAACTAAAGCAATGCAACTGGTAGAAAAGACAACCTTCAATCTAATGACAAAAGAAAAAAAGCAAATTGAAAGGGCGGCAACCAAATTGAAATAATTAGTTGCAACAGCACAATTATTATGCAAATGCCAACAATGTTTGAAGAGAGGGGTATAACATGGAGTACGGGGAAAATTGGCATATGCATATGTATACATGATATACATATATATGTATATAGTATGTTAGATGTCGTATGGGAAAGTTCACGCTTACTTTCTAATACCAGCCAGGCGGCACGCGATGTCACAATGAAAATGGTTTTGTGGCATGTGGCGGCAACTTGGCATAAAAACAAGAAACGATAATTTAAGACAAAACAAATTTTACCAAAACTATATTAAGATGAACGAATTTAAAGTGTCCAATAAGAGTATAGAATAGAGTATAATATAGCCTAATATATATATTACCTTAATCCATCTGTAGAGTAGTAGGCCTTCCTTTATTGGCGCTAGATTACATAATGACTTTAAAATTTCATTATAATTTACATAATAATAGCATAAACAATTGTCAACAAAATAATTTTTATAAAATAACTCAGTTTTAAGTGTATTTTCAGTGTTTTTTTTTATACCCTTTCAAAAAGGTTGTATTCATTTTATGCAACAGTTTGACAGACTCTAATAATGAAAAGTATATAGATATTTGATCAGCACGATAAGTTGAGTTGTATGTTTTTGCAACGTATTAGTTAAACTCAGTCTCCACGAAATCCTAAAAGCTACAAAGCTAAAGTAGCATAAATTGGAATCATACAGATCAGACGACTATATCTTATAGATTTTATAGGAACAATCGGTTAAAAAAAAGGGTTTAATATCAATAACTTTATTGTTTTTCTAACCGATTATTACAAAATTTGGTTTAAAATACTTTTTAATCACATCCACCAAGTTTTAACCGATTTAGGGATCGGTTAACTGTATTATATAGCTCCCATAGGAACGATGATTCAGAAACATAGATTGGTATCAATAACTTTTTTATTTTAAAAACGTTTTTTACGTATTTCGGTTTCCATTAGTTTTATATATATAGAAATCTCTCTACTAAGTGTTGGCAGAATCGGTCGACTATATGCTATTAGACAATAAAAACAATTGAACCAAATAATATTTTATTATAGAAAACTTTTTTTCTTAAGCCATAAAGTGTTATATAGTTTCGAATGATTCTGCTAAGTTATATATATAAATCAAAAAGACAGTTGTAAGGGTATACAAATGTCGGCACAACCAAAGTAGTCACATTCTTTTAGTCTTGACTTAAAAAATACAAATTGTTTTCGAATTTCATCTTAATAAAACAAAATTAATCTAAGAAAAATAGAATTCCTTTTCTAGTGTTGAATAACAATAATTTATTTGATTGGAAAATCATTGAACATCTTTTTTAAGAAAAAGAAAAGAGCCTATAACAAAATTAGAAAATTGTTAAATTTTGTTCCTTATAATCTCTTTCATTAATTCCTTTTTCCTATTATCTAGTGGTTAAAACTTGTAACTTTGATATTCAGTTCATATTTAAGTGTTGAAATTGTTCCAGTTTTTCATTTTGTTGAATCTTTTGTCTTTTGACACATTTAATAGAAACAAAACCTATCAACCCAATTTTTTTTTTTTTTTTTTTTTTTTTTTTTTTATCTATACAATATCTTATCAGGCACTGCAAAAAACAAAAAAAAAGAACAAGAGAGCAACAAAAATGAGAACACTTCAATATGCGGCACTCGTTTCCATTACCGCTGTCATTCCCTCATTTGCCTCTGTTGCCTGGTCTCGACATTAACCCAAATACTCGTTATTAGTTGGAGATACCAATTTAGAATAAAAAAAAAAAAAAAAGAAATAAGAAAAAAACAAAAACAATTTGTTCTACAGAAACGCAAATAAAGACGATTCAGCTGGATCTTTGGGGGAGTTTCCAAAAATGGTAAATGCTATGTATAGTAGTAATAATAATTAAGCAAAAGTTACAACTTCTTAATGTGGTTGTTATTGTGTGTGTGTGGATGTGTGTGTGTGTGTGGGTTGGTCAAAATAATAATAATAATAAGAAGATGAAGAAGAGGAAGATGATGAGCCCAGAGAAGAGACAAAAGGAAGTCGACGACCTTCGGTTTAGTTGGCAATGATTGGGAGGTATCCGTGGCCAAAAATGGCAATTCCTCTCTGGTCTGGAAACTCGTTTGGTATCGGCAAACAGAATATATACGATGACTTCATCGGTATCGATATATATATGTATATATATACCATACAATATGTACGATGAGTCATGACTTATACGATGAATCTTTTCTCCTTATCTCTTACAGCGTTAATTCAAATATAGTTGTCAACAAGATCACAGCACGCATCGCATCATGACTTTCTATTGGTGGTCACATTGGTTCTGGATAACCTGGCTATGTGGTAAATTTATATTCTTTATTTAATACAAAATCAAACATGAAAATAACTCGTCCTTCTCTTTCGATTAGTCCAATTAGTTCTGCCTGCCGCTTATACATATCCCAGTCAAGAGATTATTACCATGGGACAGGGAGATCGTCCACAGACAACAAAATTATATCAGACAACATCAAGTCAAAGCTGGTCAACGGCTACACAGAGTAATATCATGGATTTGACTCTAAGGCCAACGGCTGCCAGCCGATCCTCATTGGCCGCCACACCCTCGGATATAGAAACCATAGCAGAGGAGTTAGTAACTGTTACAGATGATGATGATGATGATAATGACAACGAAGAGGAGGATCATGTTGATGACGAAGCGGTTGTTGAACTAAACGATGATCATCAATTATCTCAATATGAATTCAAACGTTCAGCAGATTTTACAAATGATCAGATCAACAACTATACGAATTTTAGGTAAGAAAAAATAAACTATATATGTATATATATTATCTTATATTATATCTATTGGGTTTATAATTTCAGTACAAATAGCAACAACAATGACAGTAGCAACACTTTAAATTCAACAACTTTATCTACGACACAAAGTGGCATTAGTCCAGCAACAACTACAACAACCACAACGGTTACTTCATCATCTTCCCCATCATCTACGTCTTCATTATCGATAATCACAAACACATCCATTACAACAACAACAACAACAGCAACGGCATCAGCATCAGCAATAACAAAAACAACACCACCATTAATATCGGCAACACCATCAACACCAAAAATCAATACCGAATGGCTAAGCGATGAACTGCTGGGCGAGAAGGCTCCCTTTACCTTGGAGAATGCCAATAAAGAGGATGAGCTACGTCGTGCCGAAAGTGAACATCGTTCGCGTAAATCGAAAGTATTATCGGCTGAATATAAGCATATAAATCGCTATATCAATTTCTCCAGCGATACAAAAAGTCTACTAACCCGATCCGCATCAGCAGCCCCAAGTATTGCTGTGGCATCTGGCTATGATGGTGGCAATGACGATGGCAACATTTCCTCTGAGGCTCTGGCCATACAGGTACGTTAAGATAGAAATAACTGAAAAGGAATTGAATTAAAAATTTGATTTGATTTGATCTACTATAGCGTACATATTTCCTTGATGCTGGAGCCATATCAGCCATTTGCTTTACAGTCTTTGGCATTTGCTGTACAGTGGGCACAATTGGGATTGTTCTATATCGCAGGCGATATCTCAATAAACCTCAAGCACTGAGTGAACCCGATTCGAGTGTCTATATTGATGATAGCACCATGCGGGTGAGTGTAAGGATTCGTTCGATCAAATACATAAAAAAATTAAAGGTACTCAGAAATAATGTTTAAACGATGATTAGAAAAATGGCTTAAAAAATAAAAAGTTTGTTGCCAAATTGTTAACTATTTATTCTTGAAAACAATTTGTAATTTAAAATCTATTTATAACACTTTCTGAGTACTTTTTATTAATCAGTTAATCAAATGATAAAATAATTGTAAATTTTAAACAAAACAGGATAACTCGGATGAGATGTATAGCCTGGACAATGATTCGTTTCTCAATTCACTGGAGGCGATGACAATACAAAACTATTGGACGGACACTGTCAAACATACAAAGCTTTAATTTTTGTCTGGCGTCGATTGTTGGATTGTTTATAACTTAACTTTATACAATTGTATATTTGTTTACTTGATTTGCAAGTAAAATCCTTTTAGTTTTTCTTCTTTTTTTTTCTATGGATTTCTTTGTCCTTACTCTCACATCATAATCATTAGCGGCATAGCATTTAAGTCTAAACGGGATTATCCCAAAAGTGTATGTATTTACTAATTAATAGTTAAACAAGAAACTAAACAAAACAAGAAAGTCAAAAAAAAAAAAAAAAAAAAAAAACCAAAACGAGCAACTAGTTTAAGATAAAACTACCAAAAGTAATTTTAAGTGAGCAATGTACGTTTTATTTATTATTTTAATCCTTTTGTTAGTTTGTTGGTTAGAATTTGTTGCGATTTTCGTTGGACTGCAGCTACTGGCAATGGATTGCATTCTGCATCCTGCTGCAGGGTGCTCCCAACGTGATTGTTAACCTATTCTTACCTGTTCACAAATCTGATCTATAGCCCCTCGTGGCAACTGCAACAAAAATTCTCTTTATACTCTTTGTGATTAGATATGGAAACTAATTTGGTTTGTCAATTTTTCCTTACATTTTGTTATGCAGATGTATCCATTATATTTTATTTAGTTATTAAATTTGTGTGTCCAACAATTTAAATGCAATCATTCCTTCCAGTTTAGCATATAGTGCAACTTTATAAGTATATATATATATACATATATGTAATTATTATATTTAAACAAAAAATGCAACGGCAACAACTGAATCAATATATACATACCTATATATGTACATAAACACATTTATGTATGTAGATGTATAACAATTAAAACAAAAGAAAACTAAAATACACGAAATTGTTTCAATATATAGTACATAAAATGACAAGAACAACAACTGTTTACTGCCACAAAGTCTTTTTGTCAATTTTGCTCATAGAAAGTTTTTTACTACCCACCCACGGACACACACAACAACATTACACTCACATATTCACACACACAGACAGACATATACGCAAACTAATGTTTGTATTTTCTTTTTGAACCAAAAAAATTAGCAAAGAAAGCTAAAATAATTGCATACGAAAAATATTAAAAAATCTTATGGTAAATATACAATATTAAACTCAAATAGCTGTTTGAATTTTAACGTACGCGCCAAATTCACAGAGTTGCCAATACAATTCGACATTGGTTGAGCAACAGCGTTGGCAAGAAGTTTTCAATGGAGTTGGTTACGCGGGACATTTGAAAAAGTCATTAGTAGAAAACCGTTGGAAATTTGGTAAGGCATAGAAAAAAAAGAAAAGAAAACAATCTTGTAAATGACGTTATTGGAAGTTTATACAGCAGCTTCTTTCGTCCTCATAGTGTTTTTTAACATCGACAACCGTCTGTGATATATTTCCAGCTTTATTGTTAAGCAATATAAAACATTTTTGTTTTTGGGTGTTTTAGGGATTAAGAATTCATTATCCTTAATGTCTTGCAGACCGAATATATAGCATATAGTTCTATATATTACATACATATATATTTATATGTACTGGGTTTTAAAATTCACTCTGAAATCGGTCAAATGAGTGGACTGAAACCAAAATAAACAACAATGTAATTATGTTTTTTTTTTGTTTTTGTTCCTTTTTTGTTTTCTTTTCTTTTTTTTTTTATTTGAGTGTTTTTGTTAATTCGTTTCATTGTTTTAAAATGTATTTCGCTTGTTTTTCCTTTGGTTTTTTCTTAAGTGTTTTTTTTTTCTTCTTTTTCATTTTTGTTTTGTTTTTTGTTTTTTTGTTGTTGTTGTTTTTTTTGCAATATAATAGATATAATGTATATGTATATACTATACTTATAATGTGTGTATATACATATATATGTATACATATATTATAGATAGTATATGGCATATATTAAATTAGTTAATAATAATGCGCGCTGCTTTAGCAATTGTCTTATGGATTTTAATGTCGGCAAAAGAACTATTTAAATTTTGAAAACAAAATATTCTAGATGAATTTCTTTACAGGATTTAAAATAATCATTGTTATTATATATTTATGTATATATAAATATATATGTATATATATGTTCTATTAAACAAATTTTTTTTTGTTTCTTTTTCATGGTTTTATATGTATATATAAATATATACATATATATACATATATGTATTTCTATTTTTGCATATATGTATACATATATATATATGTATCTATATGTTCTGTATATGTATAATATAATTGGTTTAAATGGTCATTTTCGATTTTATTGTTTGTTTGTTTCAAATTATAAAATAAGCATATCGGCTATGTATATATGTATGTTATTACATATGATGTACCTATTTCGTGTTAATGTTAGTTATATTTCTGTTTACAACTTTTTACTATTTGTTATTTTAAACAAAAAAAAAAAAAACAAGGTTTTATTTTGAATCTAACAAAGTTAAATCTTTCATATTTTTTATTCTCGCGTTTTTGTTTTGTTTTTTTTTTTTTTTAGTTTTTTTTCGTTTTTAAAGCACATTGTTTATAGCATCGCTGTTTTGGGCATGTGTGTGAGGGAAGCTTTCCTAGGGATTGGTGACTGAAATATAGCGAAGACGGCGAGGATTGAGGAGTGGATATTGCCAAATTGTACATAAACGAGACACTAAATAACTATATATATTATTTTATATATAATTATATATATATAATACAAACATGGGCGTAGTTATTAGCAATCGGTAGATCCTGGTCTTTAATATTTCATTTTTGTCCAATGTATTAGTATTCCCAGATACAGAGGGGGTGAGGGACCAAACTACATTCAATTGTATACTTAATTTGATAGCGCTAACACTGACAATGTCCATGGTATCTATGCATTTATACGGACGGATTGACGGAGATTTCATAGTAAATGTTTTTGTAAAATTTGCATTAGTCATAGAATTAACTGAATATAATTATTAATATGTTTTCCAATATATTGGCTTATTTTGAATTTTTTTATAAAATGATCTATTCAAACTTTTCATTCCGATATTAATTGTTATTTTAAAATTGGCATTGAAAATATTACTAAAACAATCGATCACCCCCCTCGCGTAAGTACGAGATCAATTGGCTATAACATTGAAAATATTTAACGCCCATGTTTTTGATAAAAAAATAAAATAAAAAAAAAAAATTTAATATTATATTAACTTTGGCTGAACCGAAGTTTCTTGATGTATATATACCCTTACAAATATGCATGCTAATGGATCGTTTCTTTAGCAGCTACATAATATACATATATTCATCCAATTTCGATTTTATATGGCAGTATTTGGGTTTGCTTTTTTCATTAATAAATATCTATAATTTAGTTTCATTCAGTTAATAATCATGATGAAATAATTATAGAAGTATATTTTTATGCGTATTCTGATTTCACTCAAATTTAACAACATAGGGATATACAATTTCTATATTATATATGCTTAATCGGGATGCCGACTTATAAATACTCTGTAACAAGTAAAAATAAAAGCTACTAATGTTATTTTAATATTTTACAATCTTTAATGTAATTAGATTGCCATGTTGCTAGCCACATATGTTGCTGGCCTTTTATGTTGCTGGCCTCATATGTTGCTGTGCAAATTTGTTGCTTCGTCTTACATATTCTTTTTGCTACTTTTGATTGCATTTTAATGAAACTTTGTGGATTGATAGATAATGAATAAACAAGTTTAAACTGTTCTACAGAGTATAAGATCCTATATATATATATATATATACAAACAATAGCTATGTATATTTATTTTGGACTCATCAGACGGACATGTTCGAATCAATGCTAATCGACAATTAACTGTAAATATTTAATAAACGAATGTAAGCTACGGGCTTAGCAGAGCCCAGCAAATGTTGCAAATCTCTGATGCACACTTTTTGCAAGGGTATAAAAACAATTGGTTTCCACTACATATTTCTTTTATATCATTTTTTTTTTTTTTTTGTTTTTCTTCATTTTTGTTTTTTTGGTTTCCTGGCTTTGACATTTACAGCAGCTGTAAAAAAAAATGTTGTTATATTTTTATACATATATAAATTTTTATTTAAGCTTTCAACATGCCTCTTGCATTTTATTTGGTTTTGTATATTGTATAAATATTATTATTTATATATTATTTTTAAATTTTGTTGCTTGTTAATTTTTTGTTAGTTAAAAAGAACACTTTTTTGTAGCGTTTCTACGAATTTTGTTTTATTCTCAATTTGTTTGCATACATTTTTTTTTTTTTTTTTTTATAATTTTTTGTAGTTTTTTTGTTTTTCTTTCTTCGAATAAATATATATATGTATATATACATATATTGTATATATATTTATTTAGCAATTGCATGTATATATGTAGGTATGTATGTATGTATATCAATCTGTTGTTGTATATAATAGTGGTTTTTGTTCTTATTCTTTTTGCATGTTTTCTGTAGGCATATATATATATATATATATATATATATATGTATATATATGTATGTATGTATATAAATAACTTCATCTTCATTATATACATGTTTATCTATATATATGTTTAATATATATATACACAAACATATAATATTTAAATATGTATATTTATTTATATAATTGTTTATTGATCAACTTTTTCTTGCGCGTTTTCTTTTAAGCTTTTTCTTGCTTTTTCGTTCTCATTTCTTATATATGTATGTATTTCTTTTTTTTTTTTTTTTACAGTGCACTTACTAACAAAACCGGGAAAGAGAAAACCTATAGACATTTGATCCGCAATTCAGTTAACTGTTTCTGATTGAAGGAACCCCGATTATACCTAAATCTCTGATGATGTATTAAATAAACTAGAATGTTTAAAATGTTCTATAATTCAAACTAAAGTTGGAAAAAGAGATATCCTTTCTTAAATCGCTCATCTCAATTAACTAAGCTTTAAAATTCAAGAAACAAAATATTGAAACTTGTGAAACAAAATAGAATTTTTCTAGTCTTAGTACTAGTAAATATAAATAGTAACATAATTGGCACCGAGATCTATTCTTTTAATTATGGTAAACGGTTTCTTTTCATATTTGTATAGATGTACATATGTATGTATGTGTGGGTGTATGTTTGTATGTATGCATGTAAGGGTAATCCTCTTTCTGATAGAAAACTCAAAGTTTTGCATCGGTCAAATTGTTTTACATTGAAATGACTTAAAAAGTTTACACATATATCTACATGTAGATATATGCAAAAATTATACGTAAGATTTCTGGTAAATATATATAACAGAGTTCTATTATTGTTTTATATGTAAAACGATAAAAAATAAGTTTTGATTATAAACAAAAGAATTTTAAGATATTTGACTGATGCAAATTTTGATTTGGGATTACTTAGTTTGCTGATAACAAAATATATTGAAAAAGTATATCAAAGAACTCACATAAACAGCCTATAAACAGAAGTGTAGATTTGATTTTAGCTAATTTCCATTTGTATTATTGCTTTTATTCGCATTTAATCTGTCATTGTAAGTATTTAAAGTAATGAGGTAATGCTTTATTCTTTATTCTTAATTATAAATCTAATTACTAGTGCATATGCATATCATTGTAATGAGACCAAATATCTAGCCTTAACTAAATCAAATGTGATAATGCATATGCCTTCATATAGCCGATATATACTTGTATATGTATGTATGTATATATATGTATATATGTATGTAAATGTATATACTTATATACATGCAATCTAATTATTATTATGTTTTACGTGTTTAGGGATGGTGGCAGGAATATTGGGATAGGTCTGTGGAATAGGTGCAGCATTAAGTTCTCTCTAAGCAATGTCTAAAGGCTAAACTAGCTGCGTTAACTAACATCAAACACTTTTATTTTTTTTTTTTTTTAATGTTTTTTTTTTTTGTTTTTTTTTTAAATATATTTTTCCTGGTTGTTAATGTATAAATCTCCTGATTTTCTTTTTAAAAATATTTCTTAATAGTTAATAACTAAGCGCTGATGAATTAACCTTCGTTTTGGTTTCTAATTAATCTCTTTTTTTCATGGAAAAAAGTCAACTATACATTCAAATATGCATATACATATATATGTATATATATATATATATATATATATACGATATATAAATGTGTTTACATGCTGTGTATGTGTGTTTTTTGTGTATTTATGTAGTTAAAAACTTGTTCTAGTACTTTATACAGATTGCATCGTCTTTAGTTTTGAGATAGAAATTATTGTTTTTTTTTTTCTTAATTTTTCTTTTTTGGTTTTTTGTTTTTTTGTTGTATAAAACTCTGACTACTAAAAGTTTACAATATACGCGATTGCTTACAGAATTTGAGTTCAGTAGAACTCATTTTTTTTTCATTTTTTATGGGTTCAGTTATTTTTTTATATGTATTTATAAATAATTATATATCTATATATTTGTATATACATGTCTATACATACAGTTAATCTATAATGTCTTCGTACAGCGTACAATTCAAATTTGATCTGCTAAAAAAATGTATAAGATCGGTAATTAACATTTGACAATAATTTAACTTTGAACCGTTTTCCCAATGTAACGGGAAATGTTAAATGCAAATCGATGTAATTGCATTTCGATAGACAGCGATGATTTAATATCTTGTTATTAGATATATATATATATATATTCATGTTCTTGTATACTAAAGTTATATGAAATTGTATTGAAGAGCTGTACAAAGACATTATTGATTCACTATGTAGTATAAGTATATGGTATGTATATATGCATGTAAGTTTATGGTATGTATAAAACACAAAATAGAGTTACAATATTTATATATATCTGTGTATATATATATGTATGTATATTTATATATGTATATATATAGGGGAGACTTCTAAATTTATATATACAATGGACAAGGGCAACAGGATAAAGTGAGGCAAGTTGAGCTAAAAATGAACCGCTCTACAGTACATATCTGTCCCTCTCTTTCCCACCAATACCAATGCTTGCCCTTCTCCTCAAAGTGCCTGCATTTGTTGTCTCCATTTTATGTCCTGGGATTTATAATATATTATTTTTCATTTTACGTTTATTTGAATTTTTTTTTTTTTTGTTTTTCTAACAGGAAGTGGCAGTTTTTTATATAAATATATAAGTATGTATATTTATATATGTATCTTTAGGTTCAACAAAATCATAATAACAAAGAGAAAGGGAGATAGAAAGAAGGAGAGAAAGGGAGATGTGGCATGTGTGCTTTTGACCAGCATAAAGCATAAAATTTTTAATATGGGCAGCTTAAGGGGCACCTCCCTATAAATAGGTTAAAAATTAAAAATAAAACCAAGGTAACTTTCTTTGCGGTTTGCTTTTTCGTTGCGTTTTGAAATAAATCCAAAAAACCATATTTATTCAAAACTAAATTAATGGTATATAAAAAAAAGTTTTTTTTTTCATTTTCATTTTTTTTTTCTGTTTGTTTTTTGTTTTCATTTTTTTTTTTTTTTTTTTTTTTTGTTTTTATAAATATAAAGAATTGAATTAAAATATATATAGAATTTTTAATATTTAAAAAATATATAATTGAAATATGTGTAATAATAAAACATATTTAAATAAAATGCAATCAAAAATAAACAAATTTGTGTAAATATATATGTATATATAAATATATATGTATAGACAGACATACATATATGTATATATAGATATATATTTCAATTCAAAAAATCAACTCTGTAAATAGTCAGTATAAAATAGAATTTTCTTTGCTTTAATAACAAAACATTGTCGTGTTTCCTTTTTCTCTCTGCTATATGTATATATATATATATATATATATATATATATATTTATGTGTGTGTCTGTGTGTGTGTTTTGTGAAATAATAAAAAACTATTCTGTTCGATTTGCCCTACATAGGTTATAATGTGTAACTTCATTTACATATCATAAAAATTAAGTTAAGAAAACTAAAACAGTTTGTATTAAATATTGTAACCATTAAAGATTAAAAAGATTTGCTCAAAAATGTAAGTTAAACCATTGAAAAATCAATAAAAAAATTTGCAAAATATAAAGATTTGACATAAGGGATATTCAACAACCATTATCAAGGGCTCTCTTCAGTCTGGCAGTTTGTGCCATAAGGGTGACCCAAATGTCATATATTTTGTAGTTGTTGTTTGGCTGATTTCAAATTTTCAACACGAACATCAAGACGGGAAAACTAATTTTATAATGCTCACGGCAGTCGGATCTGTGTTTCAAAACGATTTCCTATTCTAATACAATATTGATTGATTGCCTGAAGATATTAATATATTACAATAATATATAATTTTGATTTATATTGTTGGAATTGCTTGAGAAACGAGATTTGAATGTGTATCGATTGAAAATTTCTAAACCAAAGAAATATTGCAAATTTCGTTTTACTGGTTGAGATCTCCTACAAAAGTCAACTGTCTTTTTACATTTGCGTAAAATATTTAAAACAAACTGCTTATTGATCTTCTTCACTTGTAAATTATGATCTGCTATAATTTTATATACACATACATATATATACATATATATATATGTGTATATAAAATATTTTTATAATCATATATACATACAAATGTATGTATTATTCATTCATTGTTTAGATATTTTGAAAATTTGAAAATCCTAAAAACTGCTTAACTACAATTATTCATTAAAATTTTGTTTTTCATTCTTAAATTATAAATATATATTAGATTTGACAAAATGTTAGCCTAAATAGATAAGAAAGTTTTAGAAAGTTACAAATTATAAGAAAAAAAAAAACCAAAAAGATAGATGAATTTATAAGATAATTTTAAATTAAAGATAATGTAGAGGTGATATATATCTATATATATAAATATATATATATATATAACTATTTGATAGATCGTCTATAATTACGTTAATTTAACTGAACACATTTTGAAAAAAGTGAGTTTTGTTGCTTGTGTGCGGTGTGGGTGTTGTATGTGGTGTGTATGCATGTATTTATGTAGTTGTGTGTGTATTTTTGTTGTATGTGTGTGTGCTTGCTTTTGTTGTTGGCAGAAATCTCAGTCTAAATAATGCACACACTAATAAATTTGATAATGCTAATTAATGAGTTTGTTGTTTGCTTGCGGACTTTTTAAAACAAATTAAATTAAGTAGTTCACAGATTAAAGAAAGAAAACAATTAGGTTTCATTTTATATATAGTTTTAACATGAACTTAGTGCGGTGGTTGTTGTTGTTGTAATTGCAGGCCGAGAAGACTCTGGAGACTCAGCTGAGATCGCCAAGTTACATTAAAAGGAGCAGCAAAAGAACGGAGCTCAAGATAAACATTAGGAGTACCAATAGCCAGATATAAATAAATGGACACCTAAATTCCTGAAATACCTGTCGCAGTTGTAGCAAAGCGGCAGGCAGAGCAGCAGCAGGTACCAATACACCCGATTGTGGTGTAGGTGCGCAAGGTGCTTGCTGCTTTTCCAGATTTTGCTCCAGCTGCAGCAGTTGCACTTCTATTACAGGCTCCATCTTGATCCCGCAGTGATGATGTAGCAACAATGCCAGATGTGCCAGGCGGTGGACAGTCGTAAGCAGCGCCAAAGACACGTTGTTAAAGTTGCTGGTGGTAATGGCTCATCGGTTGCAGTTGATATGGATGGGGATGATGGTGGCGTGTCGCTGCTCCTGTTGTTGTTGTTGTCGTTGAAGCTGCAGTAGCGGCAGCCGCCTGATAATAGCCAGGCGGTAATGCAGTAGACATTGCAGGTTGATAGGCCGCAGCCGGATGTACAGGTGGCCCTGATGGTCTTGTTGCCTGTGGTGACAACGGTGAATGTAATCTCTCTATAATTACAGCATTCGGTCTGCATAGTCTATCGTAGACATGGCTAGAATTAGCCATTCCCACTGCCATTGCTGCCGGTGCAGCAGATGCCGCTACTGCCAAGTTGTTTGTGGTCGTCGACTCCATCATAAGATGATGTCTATGATGATAACGGTGGTGATGATGAGGATGTCCCATTGGCTCATTGTTGCCACTGTTGCTATTGTTATTACTGTTAGAGCCATTTGCATTGCTGCTGCTACCAATGCTCAAACTATTGGTCATGTTATTTCCAATGCCAACACCAACACTAACGTTGCCGCCACCGCTCCCACTCCCGCTTCCAATGTTACTGTTATTGCTATTGCTGGTACTTGTCACCATAGTGGGCTTCGGCTGCTGCTCACTGTTTATGGTAATGGCTACAGATGACGATGATGATGATGATGATGCTGATGATGTTGCTGCTACTGTTGCAGATGATGCTGATGCTGTAGTTGATGCTGCTGCTGCTCCCGTTACCGTCATCAGATTACAGGAATCAAGTCTTTGTCATTTGGAATTGCTTTGCAAAGCTGCATTGATTTGCGTCCACAGTTCCTTTTTACATGATTTGGAGCTGTTAAATGGAATCAAATTATATATCAAATATCTTCTAAACTGCATCTATAGCATCCTTAAGGTCAATGAAATAAGGCTATGTACATATATATTTTTAACCAATAGATTCTGCTTTGTTGGTTTTAAATATTTTATAGTATTGAAAACGATATTATTCTTGCTTTCTTGCTTAAGCTAGTTTTTTGGGATTATCTTTTTTTTTTTTGGTGAAAACTAAATTAACATAACTGGTACAATTCGGTCAATTTATTAAATTTCATAGATAAATCAATATCAAAAGTAATCTTGCATTACGGTGACATATTTGGTTTCCTTCTTTTCTTTTTATTTATTATTCTTTATGCTTGCAATCGTCTCGTCTGGCTAAACATCTTTAAATCGTTCCAGAAGTATTTCTTGAATTAAATTAAAATTTTGGGGAGCCAAAAATAATATTCTCTTAGCTGTATTGTTTAACACTTGCGGCGTATATTGATGGGCTTTAATTACCCAAAGACATGATCCAATTCTAAGATGATTTCAGGTATTTTAATTAATAAGTTTTTATTGCAAACTGTATATTAATATAAGCTATATATACTACGAGGTATGCACAACAAATTAGAGATCTCCACAAGTGCATTAAAAATAGGTTTTCGATTCAATCCAAAAAAGTTAATTGAAATTGGATATAATCAAAGGAATTAAAGATAACATGGATTTTACTCTTTTAAAAGGTTGTGCTCATTTGGAAACTATAGATTTTGAATAAACTTTTTAACAGAAGAAAAAAAAACGCCAGGTACTTTGCTTTTCATGCATTTGATTCTGATCTCAGGCTTTAAAACAGATCAAATCTCCGAGAAGACAGGCGGCTAAAATCAAGGAGCACTTGAAAGCGTCCCAAAGTTTGGATTTTATCGTGGAGATCCCCAAAGCAAAGCTTTATGTGTATGTGTGTATAATAAAACAGCGACTACAATTTTTCCAACTACTACATTTTTCCTAAATACTTCGTTAAACATAGATATAGCTAATTCAGGACTGCTACATGTTTTACATACGTTTACCAGAGAATGCTAAAAATGAGCAAAAACAAAGTTCACGGAGTTAAGGCGTAATTTTACTTACCGTTTGATGGATTGAAGCCAATCCTTAAACTGGGCACTGCCTTCAGGCGTTATTTGGAATGCTGCACGTGCGGCTACCACAATGCTAGCAAATTCTTCATAGTCGCCCTGCGTTAAATGGTACAGCTTCTGATGGATGCACTGGATGTACCTATAAGGAAAGAGTTTATAATGGCTTGCGGTTTAACCTTTTGATCTACTACTTACATTTGTTGGCACTTTTGCACCAGTGGCGTCAACGCTGAACGCAAGTGTTGCATAACCAGCTGGTGATTGTTTCTACCCAGATAATGGGCCGACTCAATAGCCACATCGTGCAATACAAACGGACTGACGATGGAATTAACCGCACATATACAGAATTGATGAAGATATTGGGTGCCCAACTTCTTGCTTATGCGAAGTAACCATTTGACATCCTCACCATAAGGTGGATTGCGGGCATATTTTGCCTGTGGTCGATCATCGTGAACGCGTCGGGCCAAAGTCTCCATAGCTAACATACCCACATTGTAGGCGGCCAGGAGATAGCGCAATTGAGTGGATCTGTGGACAATATTGTTAGAATATCCTTTCGGCAAGGCCTGAAGATTAGTTGGTTTTGTCTACTCACGTGAATTGATGGGGCTGACGTTGACGCACCGGCGGCTGTGATTGTGGCGGCGGTTGCTGTTGTGGCGGAGGCGGTGGTGCTTGTTGCAAAAATGGGTAAACAGGATGTTGATGCTGACGCAACGGGACACCCACACCGACTCCCACTGGAGGTCCATTTGGTGGAACCGGTGGTGGTGGTGGCCCATAGTAACCGCCTGGTGGTCCCATTGGCGGACCAGGTGGTGGTCCGGCAGCTTGTAAAGCCTGATAGGCTTGCGGTGGTAAAGCTTGAAATGGATTGGGAGGCGGAGCCTGAAAAGCTGGTTGCGGCTGATGACCCTGCGGAGGTGGTGCATGTCCAGGCGGTTGCGGTGCCATCTGTGGCTGCTGCTGTTGTGGCGGGACGGGTGGGGCTTGCTGCTGATAGCCGGTGTAGGCTTGTGGCGGCGGCGGGGGTCCGGCCGAAATGTACATTTGCATTTGGCCGGGTTGCGGATAACTTAAATTGTGATGATGTGCATAGATGCTCTGGCAGAAACTGTACGGAGCATATGGGGCCAGACCGATGGGTCCCAAGGCGGCCACGCCCACACCAACACCGGGCTGAAAGCCGCCCGGTTGCGGTGCCGAAGCGACAACAGATGGCGGTGGCATTCCAGGTCCTTGACCCTGCACCGGTCCACCACCTGGATTCGGTGGCATTCCCATCGATTGTTGCTGCTGCTGGGCAACAACCTGCTGCTGTTGCTGCTGGACAACTTGTTGCATTTCATGCTGTTGCTGTGACTCAATCAAAGCGCTCAAGCTTACGGCAGAATGATCCATTGAATCCTCGTGCTGATCGTGCTCTGAATTATTGGGAGCATTACGCATATATAGCTCATACCAGTAGCGTGCCACCTGAAATAGTACTTCGGGATAGACGCCACCGCCCTTTGCTGCTGATTCCACAGTAATACAGGCGCGCTCTAGCATCAGATCACTCTGCTCCTTGCACTGGAGTATGGCACGCTGAATTTCATTGGGATTGAGAGCAGCAGCATGTGGTAGAACAGACAAAGCCAATTCGGCAGCTGGATATACCATATTCGAGTCCCATCCTCGAGAAGCGCGATCCGCCATACCAGCCGCTTCTGGTGGAGTTAAATGGGCTTCCCATGTATCAATTAGAAAACTAATTGCTGGCGCACCAATCTCCATTGCCTGGCCCAGAATCCAAGAGACATGAGATGAGTATGTGCGTGATAGCCAATTGGGACTAACACAATTGTGCAATCCTAGAGCATACAAGCCCAATTGGAACGCACACATATGCAGTGCACGATGAGGCCCATGATGATTCTGACTTGTGCTGGCTTGAGTGAACAGCGAGGTGGAGCTATTACCACCTGCTTTTGTCAGCACATTCTTAGCCAGCTCGAACATAAAATGCGCACTGGCCTCTGACGGTTGATTGGGTATGGATGGATAGGCACGTTTGCCTTTGTAGCGACTCTCCTTGCTGCTCCTGCTGCTGCTATTCGGATTGTTATTTGTGTTGGTGTTGCTACTACTGGTGGTTGTGGTGCAAGTGCTTGTGGCACTTGTAGAACTGGCAGTGGTCGTGGTTGCAGCTGATGAGCCTCCTCCTGATGGTTGTTGTCCCATTGCTTGAGATGATGTGCTTGCCATGCTGAGAGCACACATGCTCAGCTCTAACTCGGCACTCGTTGAGCTGTGCGGACGACTATTTCCACCGACACTAGCATAATCAGCGGGCAGCAATTCACAAAGATTGGATGGTCCAGCTCCAGGCCCACCGGCACATCCGTTGCCTCCGTATTCATGGTCATGATCCCTACGAGTGGGCTGATTATTTGGCGTTCTTACCGGCGGACTACTAGAATAATAGGCCGGCAGCAATGGTGCCTTCAATAATGTATGGATATCCCTATCTAGCAATTTTTCCATTATCTTTGCAATCTTACGCGGCTCATCCTTGTAGTGATACAACAATGTCAAGGCCAAATCTCCACGTTGACGTCTGGTGCCTTCACAAAGTAACGGATGCTCTGCCTCCGATACGTTAGCCTTCAATCCAAGGGCCGCTACAGCAGCCTCGAATCCCAAGTTCTCATCACTATGCTGCTTATAAGCATTTATTGGATTTCGAGATCCAGACACACTGATTAAAGTTTTGCTTGTGCTCGAACTCGAGCCGGAACCAGAGCCGATACTTGCATGACCCGGACTCAGTGTTACCAAAGCATCAAATATGAATGTAGCCAGGTTAATGGGCAACAAAGCTTCACCGCGAGTCTTGAATGTTCCACTACGCAGCTGCTCAGCCCGCTCTCGTATCACCTGCAACTCTGCAGCACCAAGCGGCAGTCGTTTTAGCAGGGCTAAGATGTCAGCCTCTTGATTGGCCAATTTAACTTCCAGCGGCTTTGTGCTAGCCGGTGGACGTGGCATCTCTAGCGCGAATAAACAAATCCTGAATCCAATGTGATAATGCTCCGAATTTTCCGATAGCACAGTGCAGAGAAATGCACACTTTGAGAGAGTAGATGAAGCAACCACTGTCAATTGATGTGATATGGGATTCACATTCTGTTTCTTGCCCTTACGTTTGGGAGCAGGTGGTAGCTCCAGCAGTAGATTGGGTGGATTGGCTAGCATTTGCTCAGCTAGACGTACGGCCAAAATGGAGGCTTCTTGCCCATGCCCATGGGCATGCAGACCTTCAGCTCGTGCCAGAAGTATGTCCCATGCATCCTCTGTGGGTCGCACATTGGAGAATATATGTGGTTTATCGCTGGCCACGGCTACAGCGGCCAAAGCTCGTGCTGCTGCCAGAGTTGACGACGAAGATGTGCAGGGTGTTTCCACTGGGATTGCTTTGCCCGATGATGCACCTGCTGGTGCTGACGATGATATACCCATTGCTCCTCCAGTTGCTCCACCATGATGATCTGCGGTTGGTACAGAACAGTTGCTGGTTGCCATGGCTGCTCGAGCTGCAGCCGAGGTGCTGGGCACAGGCGTAAGATCTCCACCGGCACTAACACTTGCTGAGCCACTATTTTCATCACCAATTCCAGCTCCACCGCCGACTTGGGCAAATTCATCGCTGCTGCTAAAGGATTCATCTTTGCTTAGCCGCCTTCCAGGCTGCTGTTGAGTGGAGGATAAAACAACATTGTCGCCGCTTCCACCTACTTGCACTCCAACCACAATCGGAGTATCTGGTGCTATTAGCATCGATGAAGTGGAACTGTTTGAGCTGCCCGATGCTGTTGAGGCCGAGGAGGATGCCGAAGAGGCCGATGAAGTGTCCGATGTAGAGCAACCTGGTTCCACAGTTGAGACTACGCTAACTCTGACGCCGACTGTCTCATCTTTGCTCTGTTGTGATACGGCATCAAAACTGCTCTGCGAGTCCGATTCTGTTAATGATTTCTGGCCAGGGACAGCTTGTGCTGGAGTGGCACAATAGTTGTGACTACTACTCGTATCGCCACCGAAATCATCATTTTCACAAAAACCTTCGCTGCTGGCACTAGAACGATTGCCATCGCCGGCGCCAGACACCTCGCCGCTACCACCTGCTTTAGGTGTGACCACAGAAGACACACCAATTCCCATTGCCACCGAACTCGCCGAAGTGCTAGCCATTGGTTGCTTAACTCCGCTTGCGTCTCCACCAGCTGATGTCCCAGCAATCGCTCCATTGCCACTTAAACCAGCTGAAAATTGACGGCCACTTGAACCTGCTCCGCTATTAACTACTCCTGTCCCAGTTCCTGTACCAGGAACGCCAAATAATTCCGCTGCGCTTGCATAGAATCTCTCGCGAAAAGAACGCTCCTCTCGTTGCTTAAATGCACCGGCATGCAGACCATGATCATTCGATGCACTAAAATAATTATAGTGCTTATTGTTGTTCATCAAAGCTTGTGTGGCATTCAATTGGCCCGATGGAGCAGCCGCCTCACCACCTTTGGCATCTGTGTGCTTGAAACATGTGAACGGCGAATAGTAAATAGGGTTTGTGTCATGGGTGTGCGTGACACCAGCTATGGGGTAATCTTCCCAATCCAAATAGCAAGCCTCAATTGCTGGCTTAAATCCAATAAACAATTCCGTCTCGGATCGTGAGTTCTGCTGATGTTTGCTAGTATATGATGACGGCATCATGCGACTCTTTACTACCCGATCGAGTATTTTCAAATGCCAGGCTGTAAACTGGGCATGCAACATATCGCGCTCGTCTGGTGCAAGGCCAGGGTTTAAGGCGGCTAAACGCCACAAGGCGACAATTTCATCGCATAAAGAACTGCAGGCATGCTGCAATGCTGTTGAATTTGAATGCGTATTTGAATGCTTCCCACCGCTATGGCCATGTGAGCCCATCATCAAGGCCAGTTTCGTTTGGAACCACCAAATTAGAATCTGATCGCATGCCATACACTGTTCAGTTATGATCTCAAGCAAACGCACTGCATTCCTGTCGCAACGCCTATACATTTCACGAACGATAGAAAGCAAATTCCACATGCCCTCCGGTTCACGTCCACGCAAAGGTCTCAGCAATGAACTCCATTCAGCGGCAGCGGGTGGAGCTGAATTTGTTAGATAGTTTACATCGCTGCACAATAGAAACAAGAGATATTATTGAGATAATTGTCGTTTAAACTAAATATATCAGTATCTTTACCTAAACACAATTGGTGCTGGCATGCAGAATTTGATTAAGATTCTTTTTATATTATTATGCAATGTCTTCTCGTCTAAGTACCAACTAGTCTGATCATTTATTGAGGCACCGGCTGTGGGATCTGGTGCACCACATACGGTATTTATTGCCGTTGGCTGGGCACTCAAAAGCTCATCTAGCAATCTCTGGGCCGTTGGTAGAATCTGTTGTGGCAGCTCGCTGATTAAATATTGTGCAAACTTTTGCAATTGATCACGTTGCAGGCGTGTCAATGATTCGGAGACCGGGGCACGCAAACATACCTCCTGCGGCTAAACAAGGCAAAAAATAGCGAGAAAAACAATTAGTGTAACTGTATCCAACTACAACATAGTAAAATTTTCGTTGAAAATGATATTATTTAAAAATCAAAGTTACTTACGCAATGAATGCGATGGAGGCACACTGCCACTACATGGGAGCACCAATATGCCGTTGAAGCGCAAGTGCAATTACAAGAAGAGATGCGACGACGATCAAAAGTAACTGCAACATTGAAATATGTGCGTGGCTGTTGATTTACAACCGTGGCAGAGAGATGAAAACCTACAAAATAAAAACAAAGATGTTAGTAGTGGAAAAGGGAATGAAGAGATAATGACTTACCAATTTGTAGGGGATCCTTTACAGCTCGCATACGAAATAACTGGTCACCACGATTAAATTCATCCGCTGAACTATTTGCCAGACAAGAGTACAAACGAATATCTTCTTCATTATCCGGAAAACTCCAAAACGCTATGCGCAATTGTAATTGCTCTGGAACTGGAGGGTAGACATGCTCCACCAGCTCAAACGGTATATAAGAGGCAACGCAACGGGCTGATAATTCAGCCAATGTGAAAACTTCTGAAAAACAAAACATTGTAAAAAATTACAATTTAATCAAGTTGTTTATTTCCTAACTAAATATTTTTGAATGAAATATATGTTGTTGTCAACAAAACAAATACGGATTGATCCAACTTTAGTACAAACAAAGTGATTATAGGACATCAGCAAGCCTTTCTTTATATTGACAGCTATAGGAAAGTTACCTAAATGATTCTAATAATTAAGGATTTCTTGCATGACGTATTTTTGAGATCAAAAAATAATTTTTCCCCTGTTTTTGATATATTATTTTTTAATTAAAACACACTTAGCAAGTGACGGTCGGCAGTTGACCAATTTTACCAACATAAATGTTACCCAGACAGACAGTCAAACAGAGGGGAAAAGAAAGCTAACTTCAATATATTTGTGGCCATGTGCCCTTCTCTCGAATACTGCGAAATTGTCTTGGGTTCTACACAAATTGACATACAAATAAACAAATGGTGACACGAGAAAAAGAGGGAGTTGTGGGGGGAGGGAAGTTAACGAACTTGTTGTAACAAACAATGGCCTGCATTTTTAAGGTCGATAACGCTTGTTTAAAGCGAAACAAAGAGGCAGAACTAACTAGCAGCAGTGTCGTTAACTCAAGTTCGCACATTCCCAAGAGCAAAGAGAAGCGCACAGATGTAAGCCTCGGCAGAGTTTCACATTAAAGCACAGGAACAGCAAACACCAAACCTGTCTTCTGCTTTCACTATCGTTTATTTTTGAAACAAAAACATTTTTAAATAACTGCATATTGTTACATCAATTTAGCGTGTCAAAGCTAAACAAAACAAAAAATTATATTTTATATGTAAAAAAGAACTAGAAAAAGGTGATAAGTAGTTTATTGAATTGGGCCAATTGCATTGTTTCTCTAATTCCGTGACATGTCAATTTTGAAAAGCGGCGCCGCAATCAATCAATAATCAAGGTCAAGATAATAGTCCTTTGGTAAGTTGGCGTAGCGCACTACAAATTCCTTTTAACTGTTAAAATCAACGAAATGAATTTGTCATGCATCACGATGTGAGATTTTGTCAACGAACTCTTGAACATTTACGTATGTATGCATATGTACGCACCCACACACACACACATGTGTGTGTATTTATACTGTGTATTTTAAGTGCATTTGAACAATATAAATGTGACTAAAGTTGGGTTGACATTTGCCACATATCCCATATGGTCTAGTGGCTAGGATATCTGGCTTTCACCCAGAAGGCCCGGGTTCGATTCCCGGTATGGGAAAGTAATTTTTTTTTAAAGAAATTGAGAATATGCTTAGTTTTTATATGAAACTATATAATACATTATATTCTTCAAATTGAAAAAAAAAAACAAAATACAAGGATTGTTTAATGTATCGAAGAAAACGCCCAATAGGCATATAGAAGAATCTAACAGTAATGTGAAAATATTGCAATTTACGGTGAACGCTTTTGGATTTCGTTTTACGACTGCACTTAAATAGCCTAACTTAAGCGTCATATACCACCTCCCTGTTAAACTTCTCCATGCTACTGGTAATGAATCACCAAACTATCGAAAAGTGGAATTTATAAATGATTTACGATATTTTTGAGGGAATGTTTCAATTGCAGCGATGAATTTAATGAGGCTTATCAATATAAATATTTAATGCAGCAACGTTAGTTTAAAAAAATATTTATATATATAATATATAAATATGTCTGCTATCGTCTAATAGATGTTTGTTTGATTTACATCCTAGATATTGCCAGTTAATTTATATTTGTTCATAGTCAAAATATGTGTTAAAAAGGGCCACTGGGGGAGCTTATCTAAATAAGTAAATGATATCCAGAAATTAATTGGGTGTTGATTACAAATTCTAGTAGACTGTCCCAATTTAACTTAAGTCCATTTGTAAGACAGTTTTACAAAGCTTAAAGATATGCCGCCAATATTTAATACTTAAATTAAGCAAAAAAAAAAAAAAATAAGTGTAGTTTGAAATCAAAATGCCTTTTGAGGAAAGATTCGTTGATTCCTTTTGTAAATTAAAATGGGGGACGGACTTTGTTGTTATCGTTTGTTTTTTTCCCCTTCTCTTTCTTATTTCATTACATGGCTGGTTCTCAATGTTCGCCTTTTGCTTTCTCCACCCCTCACAAAGCAAGTAGCTAGGCAGGTGCTGGGTGTGTTGTGCTGCCTGCTGCTGGTGGTATCCTTGAAAAGGTTCTTTGACACAAAACGAACAGCATGCACACAGAGAAAATACACAGACGAAGCAACGTCAGTTTTTTTTTTCTTTTTGTTTTGTTTTTTTTTTTTTTTTTGCGGTTATTATGTCGCTTTTAGAGCATGAAAATGCAGCTGGCATTGCTTATTTACAACAACTAAGGAGAAGAAGATGGCCCTTTCGACAACTCCAAGCAGTTCCAGCACCGACTCCTTCTGATTGCAGAAGAGCTGCTGGCAGCGCAGTCGCAGAGATTACATGTTGATAATGCTGCGACTGCGCACAAGGATCGGCACAATCCCATTACAAAAACAACTGCAATAAGAATGTGCACGTTCACACGCACACACACACACACATACACACACACAAACAAATATTATAAATATATGTAAGAATGTGTGTATGTGTGTGCATATATTTACACATACAACCAGGCCGTAATAAGCCACAAAAAGACAAAAGAAACCAAATTGTATGTGTGTTGCCCAGCCATAAAGTCGTGATTTCGACTCCAGCGATAAAACAAAAAAGCAGAAGGAGAAGCACAAGAAGAAGAAGGAGGAGGACGAAGAAGTCGTCGTTGAGGGCTGCTAGGTGAAAAAAGGCAAAGCAGCAATTGTTGCAGTTGTTGTTCTTTGGGTTTATTGGTTTCGCTTTGGCAAAAGGTCAAAGCAACAGCGTTGCCATACCGTTTCGTATATGAAACAAAAGTAACGCATTACACATTACCTAAATACGCTTACACACGCATACACACACACACACACACACACACAAAGAGCTACATTACAAAAAAGAAAATCAATTTTCCGGTCTGCCAACAATTTTTGTCCGCATATTAGAGTTAATTACATCGTATATAGCGACGACTTTGGAAATTACTTTAAACTAGTAATCAACAATGCAAGTCAAGACTAACTATGTACATACATATGTATATCTAAACGTCTAGGAAACAATTTCGATACTTTCGGATTTCAGAATTTTAGTCCATATCTCCGAATATTTGATAGATAAAGAATACATAAGAATATGTATTAAGGTTAACAAAAGAAGTACACAGCAAAACAAAGCATTTGCCAAAAGTATAAGATGCAAGTAAAAATTGTTAAATGCTCCTTATGTACTCCATGTATAAGCCAAGTAAATCATAGTTTGGTCCAAGGTATTTTAAAGTATTCATCAGATATAGACAAAGTTATTTAAAAGTTTTCAAAAGAATAGCAAATTATTTTTTTACAAATGTCAAAAAAAATTTGTTAGATAGTACTTACCATTTGTTCCATTTGCTGATGACCCGTTATTTGGGCCATTGGTGCCATTACCACATGCTCCGGTTCCATTGTTAACTGCTCCTGTAGCTGTGTTGTTTGTGGTGCTGCTAAATGATCCATTACCAAGCAGGCCTATTGAGGCGTGTAGGCCACCACCCAATGGTCCGCCACTACTACTGGTACCATTGGTGGGCTTCTTCCAGCCGCGCCAGTTGTTGCACAATGATTCTGGTTCCGATGACCAGCTGCATAATGAATCCTCTTCAAATCGTATGGAATCGTCGAAACTGAAGCGATCTATTTCCTCGGGATTCCATTCATTGTTGCCACCACCGCCACCACCTCCTCCTCCAGCGTTATTTGCATCGCCGACTGCTCCACCGCCGGCGCCACCACCTCCTCCTCCTGCATTGTTATTATTGTTACGGGCCACAGACGGACCATGGCCGGGAGCGGCGTTTACATCGCCTCCTCTATTATTGTTGTTGTTGCTTCCGTTGCGATTCGCCAGTGTGAAGCTGCGATTTGTCCAATTCTGTTTACGGGATTTGTTCTTATTGTTGCATTCACCGATCCTGGCTACCCCTGCGCTTCGTCCTTTTCTGTGTTATTTTCTTGTGGTTTTGTTCTTTCTGTTTCTGTTTATTTCTCTTTCTCGCTGCTTGCTGTCTCTTTATCTTTTCGTGGATGGATGAAATTTCGTATGTGGTTTGTGGGAGAAGAGTTTTGGGTGTCGAACGCTCAAAATCGTGTAAAAGGCGAATTTTGTTGAGCGTTTTTGTAGATATTTGAATTAAATTTAATTATTTAACGTTATGTTTAGTTTAGCTTAGTGCTTTGCTTTTGCTTTGATGTTTGTTAATTTATTAAAAAAAACTATTTTATGTACAAATAAATTTAAATCGTCGTCTGTTTTGCTTCTGCTTCAGCTGCTGCTGCTGCCGCTGCCGGCGTTGATGTCGACTGCAACAACACTGCTGCTGCTGCTGCTATTGTTTGTTGTCGTTGTTGTTGCATGTGAATTTTCCGTACCCCCCACAGAAATAGAAGCTGTTAAGCGGGGGACAGCGAACGAAGAGAGAAGAGGTGAAATACAAAAAAATGAACAGAGTGAGAGACAGAGAAAGAGAGACGCTAGACAACTGCCAAAAATAACGAACGAGAGAGAGAGACGGGGGAGCAGTAGCTGCTGTTGTTGGTGTTCTCTGCCTGGCTGCTGCAGCTGGTCACCTCTCTACTCCCCAGGCCAGGGCAACCTTTAATTATTTTTTCACTTGTATGCTATGGCTCATCTTCGTCGCTCCTGTTTTATCCTGCTGGCCTGCGCGCTCTCTCTCACTTATTCACTCTTTCTTTCCCTCTCTCTTTCTTTCTCTCTATGGCCTCTCTCACACTCAAACACATACAACAACAACAAGCTTGTCAATTTTCACTGCCTTCGTTTTGCTGCCTTCTTTCTTTGTGTATATGCGCGTTGCGTGTGTGTGTGTGTTTGTGCACGAAATGCGTTTAAAGAAAACGTTGAAAAACCTATTTATTTTAATTCGTTTCGTTTCTGTTGACTCTTTAACTGTGTTGTTGTTTGTTTTCTTTGTTTTGTTATTGTTGTAAAAATCCACTCAGCACTTAGTTGTTGTTGTTTAATCGATGTTAATTAGAGCTTCAGTTACGATTCATTTGATTTTGAAACACACACACGCGAATTCGCCGACCTTCTTTAAATTCGCTCAGCTCAATTGAGTTCGCTCATCTTACTAAATTCGCTCATCTCACTAAATTCGCTCATTTTACTAAATTCGCTCATCTTACTAAATTCGCTCATCTTACTGAATTCGCTCAGCTTTGCTCAGCTATTTTAAACATCAAAATCAGTAAGCACAATATTCGCTTACCAACACTGGTACTTTTCCTAGTATTTTCCCCTATTTCGTATTTTAAAACACTAAAGTTTGGAAGAGTAAACGTTGTCCGCAATCGCAAATAGGGTTTACAAATAAAGTTGGATGAACTTACCAGCTAAAGGAGAGTAAATATATTTTGAAACACATATTGCAGCGATATCGATTTTGAATATAGTCTAACCATGACATTAACGGACCTCTGCATTGAACTGCGTCCAAATCTGCGCAGTGGAATCGCTTTTCTACAATTTAACCGAAATCTGACAGACGATCTTAGGAGAACCCGCGTTATTATCAAGGAGCATAATGTGCATATAGTAGAAGGGAATAATGATGATGATGCGGCTCTAGTAATACAACAGAATTGCTTTGGAATGGACATACACGGCATTTCAATTTTTACGGTGAATGGAAATCATATTAGCTTCCGCTTCAACTATTCAAAAATAGATTTGGACGCCTTGGAGAAGAACACAGTTGAAGTGGATATGAAGCCGCTGCTGATGGCATGCAATGAAAATAACGAATTCTCATTAATATGCCACAATTGTGGAAACGAATTGGTTCCATCTACTAACTATAAGCGCCTACGAGAATTTCCCACTTGTGTAGTTGATCCAAATGATTTTTTTTGCCACAATCATGGCCCAGTTTCCGAAGAAAAAAGTCATCCAGATAGCATACTAGTGCCCGCTGTGTGGGATTTATTCTACGGTCTCAATTTCATAGTAATCAATATTTCTAAGATAAAGGGTATCTCGAATCGCAGTGGTCATTTATACTGTCAACGTTGCCTGGATATGGTAGGCATTACCGTGCTTAATGGTATGGGTGTCAAATTGTGGGCTGATTCTGTAGATTATTTGCCTTCTGATTCGAATGTTGCACAGGGACGCAATCTGTTTAAGCAATCGTCAATGGCACATTTAATGAAGCGACTTTTGCATACTTTATGGCCCCAATCCTTTGCTCCGTTTTGCCCCACCACAAATCGTGCATTGTTGATTACCACAATGCCCAATCGGCAACAGCATTCCATTCTCATCCATGTTGTGGACTCACAATTGCGTGTCCTGCGTCGCCTACAGCCGGATCTGCCAGATTTGCAATGCTTTTACGCCTGTAAAATGTACTTTGGCATTAGTGGACCTTGTGAACAGAAGCCGGCTATCCTTGAGAATTGGCGATTTGAACAGACTCTACCACAAATGGAGATCTCACCGAAAATGTTCCTCAAATTGCAATACCAATTGAATCAAAACTCACAGCTAATACCCTATGCCTGGCGTTTTAACACGGCCGAAGAGAAATTAATCCTCAGTTACTTCTTCTACCAGAGTGATAATGGCAATCGTCAGGAACTTAAAAAAAAGAAACCAGAACAGCAGAAACACCATAAAACAAGTGTGGATGTGGAATATGAAACAGATGCTGGTCATGCTAGTCAAGAGAGTGATGATGAGCATTCGGATACAGATAGCGGAGATCATTGTCCCGCTGCTGGAGTTTCTGTACCTACCAGGCTACCTCACACCATTACCCGCCGACCGCCATCCCCATCCATCTAAGACTCTAATTAAAAAATTAAGTTTTTGTTTGCGTTTTTTGTTTTACATGTATATATATTTAACACGTTTGTTTGCAACAAGTATTTATTAGAATATAAGTTTAAGTTATAGTTAAAAGTCTCGATCGAATTGAGAAGTGCAGTTGCTCCTACATATTATGAAATTATTTCTTTAGTTTGCTACATAGGTATGAAATACTGTAGAAAGCCAAAAATTAAACCATTTTTAAGTTGAGTAAGTCAATCAAAGCATTCACAATCTAATTTAATAGGTGTTGGTTTTACATCTTGAAAACATTATTGACTAAAAAAATTCTGTTGGAAACCCTAAATTGACTTAAAGTTAAAACGTTAATTTAATAAAAATGTTTGATTAATGTTTATGAAAATGTTTGGCGGTAATAATTTTAGTATATAGAATTCCAAAAGAAAAAAAAAAATTTAACTAACTTCGTTTAGTTTATATATACAAGTATCCATGATCATTAATATCATATCAGCAAAAGTTGAAATTGACTATTATATACACTATACAACTCAATTCTTTCTAAAATGGTCGAATACCACTTAATGTTTATCTACTTTAACCAATTTGAAATGAAATTTTGACTCAACACTTTTATTTTAACATTTTAGTTAATATGAGAATGGCGCTTGTATGAATTAAAGACTCGAAAATTGCCTTTGTATATTATACATATATATATATATTAATATATTTTGTTTGATCTTAGACATTTTTGTTTTGATTTTCAATTGATGTACATTATATCAAATGATTAAGAATAGAAACTAATAATAATCTAATTTTTATTTGAACCAAAGAAAAAAATGTTTAACAATAAATTTGCATTCTAACGTTTTTATGGAAACGGCATAAAGAAAAAAAAAAGAAAATAATTTAAAATTGATAATTGAAAGGAGCATTATTGAAAGAATTACAAAATGAAATGATTGATTTGTATTCTCAAGTTTAATTAAGAAATAAACACGAATACTTAATTCCCTATAAATTTATACAAATACTAACAATTTATATAATCCATTCGCTGACTATATTTTATAAGAAAAATAAGACTATATAAATGTGACTGAAGATCGCTTTTGAGAAAATGAAAATCTCGACTATTTGAAAATAAAGTCGATTCTTATGTTTTTATATCGCCATGGAAAAGGAAAAGATCTTTCATTTAATTAATAATAAATGTATAATAAAATGAGAGAAATGCTTAACTTAACTCATCATCGCGATGCGTTTACTTTGCCATACGTCGCATTTGTTTGGTCTGTTCGCTCATAGCAATGTGGGCATTATCCGCTTTATTGATCAGAGCATCCAGTTTGTCCAGCTGGGAGTCCATGCGCTTTTGTTTGGCTGCCTTAGCTGCTTGAATTTCGGCTGCGGTAAGGGGTTTGGGTGGCTGAGTTTCGGCCGGAGTCGCCTGTGGGGGCTCTGGGACTGCGTTTTGTTCTTCGGTTACAGTGGAATCGGTTGCAGCCGATGTTGGTACATCAACTGAACCCAAATTGGTACGTGCAAATATGTTACTTAAACTTCCGCAAGCTGTCTGCTTAAAGCGATTCAATTTCTGCTGTGTGCTAGACAAGATGCTATTTAATTCACCCAGCTTTCCGCCAACATTACCCAATGATTCATCCTGTTGCTCTAGAAGCTAAGAGAAGAAGCCACAAAATAAAATACAGATATAGAGATGTAAATATAAATCCATAAATGGCATAGATATGTATATACGAAAGCCATAAAAATGTAGTTTTGCTTGAATTTTGAATATCATTCATTCATTTGGCTCCCCTTATTTTCCATCAAGAGACGTTTGATTTTACAAATATTTTACAAATCACTGCAATATCGATATAATTTTCTATTTTAAGCTTACTCAGGTTCATGAAACAATTACAAGGTTTTTGTATAGTTGCTGATGGACTGATGTCCAAGAATATTCTTATATGCACAAACACAACTGATTTAAACTTACAACTGCTTCGGCTGCTTCCTGTTCGGCCAATTCTTGCTCCAATCGAGCCTTACGGTTACGCTCAAACTCCGCTTCATCTGGGGCTGCTAAACCCAAAAGTTCAGCCCGTTGGCACTCCTCTTCGTAGCTGTTACAATCTGACATTGTTCTCGACTGACCGAACAACTGACGACAACTGAAAATTGATTTTTTTTTTTTTGTATTTCGTTTGTTATGTTTGAGTCATGTGCCCTTCTCCCTTCTACCTCTTCATGATAAACGCATGCGCCATGACTTTTGCCCAGTCCAATTTTATTTTCACATTTTTGAATTAAGAATAACGAATTTTAATCTAGGGTTCCGTGCTGCGTTCATAAATTTGTATATAGGATTCCGTTAATGTTATCATTTGTGGTAAAATTTCCGTAACATGAAGATCCTGCATCTCATACCACTGGCCATTTGCCTTGTGCAGAATGTGAGCACGATAGGTGCCCTTTTTGGGATCACCATCGTGAACAATATTTGCCACCAGATTGTATTTGGTGTTTTTAACATTTTTGTCACGCTGTCGCATACCCAGAATGTCACCAAAGTCCACGTTTCTACAATTAAAAGAAGACATATTATTTTTAATCAATTATTATTCTCACTTTATGCTTTAGGTTGTCATCCTTTTGCGAAATTTTCTTGGAATTTAACCGATCTCAAGAAACAAATAATGCAAGCTAATTGAGGTAAGATCCAAATTGTTGTGCAAGAGTATAACAACCATAAGGAAATGGAGGATAGGTGCCTACTTACTTGATGGGAAAATTAACAATTGTGGGATTCTTTTCCAGAAAGAATGTATTCTTTGTGAATCTTTTAATATACAATATTATAAATTGCGGCAAACGTGTGATCTCAAAACGTTTCATAAAGTTATCCTTGTACGTTTTGTACTCCTTCTCGGCGCTACCATTAAATTTTCCAAGCAATTGGTAAAGATTCACCTGTGGAATGATATTCTCACGGAATTCATCGGTAAATAGGGGCGGTGGTGGCAGATCGCAGGTTAAATAAATAAAATTTGTTTGTTCTACTTTATCCTTATACTCATCGGTGGCTAATAGCTGTTGTTTGGCTGCATCATCCAATTCAACGGGTGGAATTTTACGTGAATATATTTGCATTTCACCTAAAAAGATCTTGTAAAGAATGGAAGATTTTGGCTGTTTATTGCCTTTCATGGCACGATGCAGGGTGTTAAGAAACCAAGAGAGAAAATCAATGGGATCGCCTTGTTCGGTGATTTGGAAACGTTTACTTGACCAAAGGACAACAGCTTGCAACATTTCGTGAGGCGAAACGTGGGCCTTGAAATTACGCGGATTCCACATTTTGCGCATCAATTCACCAAATCGTTGTACCAGTGTGAACATAGAGTCCCCCGGCGGCCGTTTTATATGAGCGTAATTATGTTCACGCAGGAAGTAATCCCTCAGCGGACCCACATGTGATAGGGCATGGAGAACAACATTACAATAATCGTTCGCTTTAATGTTATTCAATCCGACGACACCGGGTAAATACAGCACACCATCCACTGTGCGCGAATGCTTTGGACGAATTAGATCCAGATTTGTTATATCCTGCTTGGTAAACGTTGGATTTAGCACATATTTTATGTCATCCAATGAGGAATCGATGATCTCATAGTTATCCGGCAGGCAATAGAATCGCAACGTGTGCAAATTAAGGAACACATGGTGAGCTTCGCCAACAGAATGGGTATAGGCGTGGGTATTATTTCCGCGTCCCTGGAAGTATTTGCCACAGACCAGACAGGCATAAACGTTTATACGAGTTAGCGAAATAGAGCAGAGTTTTTCAAAATCAAAATCCAGCAAATTTCGATTGATAGTGTCCAGATAAGGGCATACTCTGTACTTGGGATTAAACGCAGAGGGAGTCTCTGTAAAAATATTGTTAACATACGTCCGGTGTTTTATCTTTGGATCTCACTCACCATCATCTTCCAAAAGATTTGCCGGCTTCTTTTCCAGTTTAACACGCTTAACTATTGTGGAACAGTTTTAAATTATGCTTATACAGTTTTAAATTATGCTTATGCTTTATGCTTACCTGGAGGCTGAGTTTTCGACATCATTAATATTCAATTAAAACAATTTCTCATATAAAAATATTACAAATATAACTATAAACACAAATTCGGCTTTTGCGCTTGACTTTTACATCTCTTTTTTACTCGAGTATGTAGATAACAGCTATCTACAAGATTTGTAAGATAATGTGTCGTCTTATACAACTGGAGGTTATCGATAGTTTTACAGCTGTTGTTGCATATACAAAACGAATATCGCAACAATCTTCCATTAAGCCAGATTTTGAAGGGGGTTGCAGAGGAATGCATTTAATTTAATACAATTAATACTAAGAGATAATAACCAGGCACTATGACGTCTCGTAATCTGACTGAGGTATTTGTCATAATGCGCAATAATGCGAGCAAAAATCGAAATCATTACGATGATCGGGTGAGTAACAAGTATATATACATAGGCCTATGAGGCTCAACATATGGCAGACTTAATAATAATTATATTTGATAACTGGTAGCGCGGTAGCGATGCTGAGCGTCTACTAAAACATTCCGTGCGTGAGGCCGAAGAGGGTCTGGAGATGCAGGATGACTATGGAACACCGCCAATTTGGCTGGACAGATTCGAGGAGGCTCAATATACCATGTCCAAGTGAGTTTTACATGCTGCACTTGTTGTTTTGTATCTAATTTTCCTAATTTGTTTCCCTCCAAAGAATTAAACCTAAGTTAGATGAGTTGGGCTCCCTGCATGCGCGACATTTGCTGAGACCCACCTTTGATGACCAGCGAGACGACGAGTGCGATATAGAAGTGTTGAGCCAAATGGTTTCCAAGCTGATAACATCTACCCATAGGCATATACAGTGTGTGCGTTCTAGTTTGGGAGTGGGAACCAAAACAGAGCAGCGGCTGACCGCAAATGCAGTTCAATGCGCCTTGCTTCAGCTCCAAGAATTAACATATAAATTCCGCAGCAGTCAAAATGGTTATTTGCTGCAGCTTAATTCGCGGGAGGAACGTTCCCAAAAGTATTTTGACAATGGCGAATTTACTAATGTGGAACTTGGTGGGATTGATGGTGGGGATACGAATTTCGTAGATTCTTTTGACAATTTCTTACAACCTCTTGATGGCATGGATGCCAGTGGATCCAAAACTAATGCATATCTTTTTGAGGAAGAAAATGATCAAGAGATTGATGATCATTTTAAGAAACCGCTTGCCAATCGCCTCACCCAACAGCAATTGTTACTCTTTGAGGAGGAGAATACTAAACTGGCTCAATATCGGGAGGAGGAAGTGACCAAAATAGTGAAATCCATTTACGATCTCAATGACATATTTAAGGATCTTGGGCATATGGTCCAAGAACAAGGCACTGTACTCGATCGTATTGATTATAATGTGGAACAGACCCAGACTCGTGTATCAGAGGGTTTGCGTCAGCTGCACAAGGCCGAAATGTATCAGCGAAAGAATCGAAAAATGTGTATCATTTTGTTTCTGGCTGCAGTAACCTTTGTCATGCTGGTGCTTTTGATCCTAACAAAGCTTTAAATTAAATTCCAAATCCTCATCATTCTCCTCCCTCTTATTCGTCTTGTTCGTGTCTATATTATGTATAAATGTACCTATTAAATGTATATCTATGTATATGTTGTATTTATTTATTACGAATGTTAACTAAAATTAAACAATTTAATCATAAAATAATTTAAAAACATGTTCCACAAAATTATTAAGGGCTTACACAGTTCCAAACCCTTGTTCCAATTCATTGATAGAGGCTTAAGATTCACAAGGAATCCGAATTTGTTTTGGAAAAAGTATGTAAATCAGTTCAAAGGCCCTTTTCCTTCATTTATCTTGCTTTTCCATAAATATAAGTGGTAAATTTGTGAGTTTGATTATTATCGCTTTACGTTTATTAAAACTAGAGTTATCAATTAAAAAAAATTAATTTAAATATGAATGCCATAATTAGCATTTATACCCTGATCCACATTCTGTGTGGTGACCCCTCCCACGCCGGATCTATCACAGAGCCCAGTCGTCCTTTTACATGCGCTCAGAGAGTCGTGTTGCCACTGATCGCAAATTGCCATAGACTTTGCTAGGCGGTGAGCCAAGAATCAGATTACAGATGGCACGACGGGCCAACTGAATATTTTGATAGCTTCCTAGAATGTGTATCTTGCTGTCAGCTAAAACAATTCTGGTTTTGGTGACGTTTTCAATCGTGAACTTCGTGCGTCCGCCCTTGCCTGCCAGACGACCAATGGCACGAGACTGATGATCACCACGTAATGTCTTGACATCCTTAATCTCGAATGTTTCAATAAACAGATCCTCCAGCCTCAACAGTGCTAAGGCATCGTCTACCTCAAAACCACACAAAAAGGCCTTGACAAAATCAGCGCCTTTTTGCAGATTCGAAATATCCGGTGTCTCAGGACCAATACGCAACTCTACTTGACGGGCCTTCATGTTGAAACGAATCTGCAGCTTCATGTGTTCAACTACAGGTGTGAAGATTTTCATCCAGTGTTCTTTCAGAGATGAATATCTGTGTGGTGGTACCGAGACCTTTCGTATCTCACTACGTATGCGCTTAGCTCGAGGTGGACCTGAAGCTGCAGAAGTGGTAGGTGCCGAATCAGCTCTAGCTACAATATCGTCGCCGTCCACTTGCATCTCATTATCCTCGTTGGCACTGCGTTTATTCGCCTTTTTCGGCACAAAGGAACTTGGTTTAATATTGTCCTCCTCCATTATGTGTAGTTGCTATGTTGTGTCGTTTTGTTTTGTTGTGCAGGCTGCTTTCTGTAAAATTGCGTAGTCTCGATTTTGAACCCCACGTGCTGAATTTTAACCAGGGTTGCCAGAACTAATTGCTATAATATATAGGCAGCATTGCCAGTGTTGTTAAATGTACCTTTCTGTAAAATCGTGGCAGCACTGCCAATTTAGCAACTATACGGTAGCACCCTCGAACGCTGAAAAGCCGTGGAGTGTTTTCTTTTTAAACTAAGAATTAGTTTATAAAGGCCTACGTAAAATGGCCGCAGGTCCTATAGCTGAACGTAATCAAGGTGAGTACCTTTTTCAATGTAGTCGGTACCTGATTCTCATACCTAAAAAACAATTCTGGTTAATTTTCTATCCGGCAGATGCGACAATTTATGCCGGTGGATTGGACGACAAAGTGTCAGAAACTTTACTCTGGGAGCTGTTTGTACAGGCAGGACCAGTTGGTAAGATACATTGCCGTGTCCATTTTCTACTGACGTTTCAACAACTTCTTCAATAACATTTTAGTCAACGTTCACATGCCCAAAGATCGCGTCACACAAATGCATCAGGGCTATGGCTTTGTGGAGTTCCTGAGCGAGGAAGATGCCGACTATGCTATCAAGATTATGAACATGATAAAACTATATGGTAAACCTATAAGAGTCAACAAAGCATCGGCACATCAAAAGAATCTGGATGTGGGCGCCAACATATTCATTGGCAATCTGGATGTGGAAGTCGATGAAAAACTGCTTTATGATACCTTTTCTGCCTTCGGTGTGATACTGCAAACGCCAAAGCTTATGCGTGATCCCGAGACGGGGAAGTCTAAGGGATTCGCTTTTATTAATTTCGCCAGCTTTGAGGCCAGCGATGCAGCCATGGATGCCATGAATGGACAATATCTTTGCAACCGTCCCATCTCCGTATCCTATGCCTTTAAGAAGGATCACAAAGGCGAAAGGCATGGATCGGCGGCAGAACGTTTGCTGGCAGCGCAAAATCCCTCGGCTCATGCGGATCGTCCGCATCAGTTGTTTGCAGATGCTCCTGTGCAGAACATGATGCCGGTGATGCCTGGGCAAATGATGCCACCACCAATGATGCCGCCTCCACCTCCTGTGGTGCCTGTATCGTCCACAAATATGAATATGATAGCACCACCTCCACCTGTGCCACAACCATCACCATTTCCGGCAACAATACCACCTCCTCCGCTACCTCCAATGGCTGGTGGACAACCGCCATTGCCGCCGGCCATGGGCATTCCGCCGCCGCCACGTATGATGCAGCCAAATGCCTGGGCACCACCTGGTATGCCAGCGCCGCCTCCGCGTCCACCGCCAACGAATTGGCGTCCACCTCCCGTACCATTTGCACCGACTCCATTTGCACGACCCTACCAACCAGACGGCTATCAATACTAAGTCACTCCATCTTTGTAGTTAAAGGAAAGTAATAAATTTTAAGATCGACAAATGGTATTCGAACTTTGTACCTTTCGAGAGGGCTTTATTGTTCTGTGCTGAACATATCATAGCCAGTTCCGCACATATAGTGTGGTTAGCCCATTTCTATTGGTTCCCTTTGTCTGTGAACATTGGTACTGTATATTATTCAATTTAGATGTCTCAGTTTTTTTTTTTTACAGAATTGTAGATTCATTTTATTTTTAATGCGAATCAATTAGGTTTCAGCTTCTTTCAGGAAGAAATTTTTATATATTTGGATACAAATTTATTTTATATGCGAAGCTGAAAATTCTCATGACAAAATAAAGCAGAATAGCAGGAGTTTTAAGAATCTGTAAGGATAGGATAGAATTTTGATTATAAATAAATTTTTGAAACACAAATTCATCAACTTTTGACATTTGCTCAGTTTAATGCTTAAGGACTAGTTGGTACATATGTAGGTATGTATGTACATATATGGTAAATATATCCATTTGAATATAGCTATATCCATAATATAGCAAAAGAAAAATGTTATAAAATAATATTGTAGCGCTTCCGATTTGTTATCTATTCAGTGAGGTCAGAGGTGGGATCGTATTTTGTCAATATTACTGTTCCTCCAGAGACAGCCCATGCTCATGTATTTGCTCATGGAAGCAACTCTCATATGCATGTGCAGCATCGCAACTGGAAATAGAATACGAAAGTAAAATGGAAAACTACAGACGATTGCGATCTACTTACTGATCCTCGGGCACTTCTATTTCCTCGCATTTCTCCACAATTTCCTCAAGAGCTGCCGCCTTGTCTTCGTCGTGCTTGCTAAGGACCTTTATCAGTTCCAATGCATTCTCCTTGTTTAATTTACCATCCTCGTCCGTCTACATGGAACAACAAACAAGTTAAATAATTCCAGAGAGAGAATTAAATATGGATGGGACTTACAATTTCCAATTTCTTCATAACGCAGGCACGCAAACATTTGCCTTCATGACTCTCGCTAAGCTCATGCTTCATCATTTGCTCGACATCCTCTAGAGAAATTAAAATTATTAGTCGAGCAAAAAGTAGCAGAAAACTTTGGGTGCACTAACCATCTGTTGCACCCGTTTCTGCTTTGCATTCGGTGGCCACTTCAGTAGTATGCTCCTTGGTGAATTCATCATGTGGCTTGGCGGCAACGAAAGCCAAAAGGAAAGCTAGACAAATGATACGCAGCATGTTGACTGTGAGACAAACAAATTCCAAACTGGATGCAAGTGATCCAAGTTATTCAGCATTTATAGGGAAAATTCTCAATCATTATAATCGTCTTCAACTTAATCTCAATCTCAAGCAATTATATGCAATTATTTGCATGGGAACCCAATTGAACTATATGAGCAGCACATGACACTCTCAATTTTGAGATCGGGACAAGATCCGGTGTCAGCGGAGATGCCCTCGACTGGGCCACGTGAGAAAGTTCGACTTGAATTGAATAATTTTGACAGTTAAGGGGTTACCCCTAAATATAAAGAGGGAACAAATATTGTATATAAAAGAGGGGGCGGGGGCGGGGGCGTGTCAAACACCAATCAGCAATTAACCGTTTAATTAGTGACAGACATGGGATCAAATGCAAAATGTAAAATCTGAAATGCAATTAAATCGATCAAATGTGAATATGAACAAAAACAAAAAAAACCAACTTTTGATTTACTAACTGACAGATTTCAGGTTTAACATCTAGGTGGCGACACTTGACCACAAAATGGGGAACCTTTACAGATAGCATTTAAAAATCAGATAATGTAGACGACGAAAAAATGATTTATCAAAACATACATACATATGTAAATATTAGCTTGTCTGTTCCTTCTTTTGTGAATCTTTAAAATCTTGTAAATATAAAGTATAGAAAATTCGAACTAAAATATAGCTATATAAATGTATTGATATAATATTATCTAATATCCAATTGAAGTTAGCGCAAATTTGTTTAATAGTGTGACATTGATCAATCTGCGTGACTAGTGAAATGACTTGTGGCAATGACTAATTTTAAGATGAACTTGAAATTGTTCTTGAACTTGGCTTTTGGTAACATTCTTTGCTTATGTTAGCGAAATATTTTGATGGCCATTATAAGAACCTCATTGTGGATAGGTCAGCTAAATGCAGATTCCAACAAGTATATAAAAGCTAATGAAGATCTACAGCATAAGTAAGAAAGAGAAATTATATCATACAAAATGAAGCTGGAGAACCCAAAGCTAATCACTCTGTGTCTGAGTTTGAGTTTCAGTTTGCTTTTCTTTACTTTTCAGGTGGAGGCTCAATCCAAAACGAATAAGCATGAAACTAGGCAACCATTGGATTTGACTAGCTTGTTGGGTGGTCGAGGCTCCCAGCCTATTTGGTCACTAATGGAGAAAAATTTACCACAAGTCCAACAAATGGTTGATTCATCGAAAGCCGAATGTTTGAAACAATTGAAAATGCCCAAGAATCAGCGTCCTTTGATGCGGGAGCCTCATCCCACTGAGCAGGAGAAGTGCCTGCTGGAGTGCGTTTTAAAGAAGATCAACATTGTAAGTTTTTAATTTGCTGAATGTCTTAAACTCAATTTCTCATTTGCCATATTTCTTATGCAGATGGACGATAATAATAAACTAAGCCTCCAGCAGGTGGAGAAGCTAACTAGTTTAGTTACCAACAACAACAAAGTAGCCATAGCCCTAAGTTGTAGCTTGGCCCAAAGCTGCAATCGTCTGATTTCAGCACAATCTCCATGTGAGGCAGCCCACCAGATCAACAAATGTATAAGTCGCCAGCTGGATAGCCATAGGGTTAACCTAAGATGGTAAACACCATGGATAAGTAAATCGGGGAAAACTCCGTTTTATAGATTGGATTGGATTTTTATTACTGTCGCTGTCAAGGAACCACAATCCCATATACATACATACATTTATCGATTATGTTTAAACAAAAAAATATTCCAATGAAAGTAAAATCAAACAAATCTGAAAATATTTATAGATTATATTGGTCTATGGACAACGTTAGTCCTCCTTGATTTCGGGAATGTTAAAGGAAGCCTCACGCATATCACGCAGCATGCACATGGCTATACCATGAGCTATCTCGCATCTGTGGATAAAAGTTAAAAATTAGTATTTTTAGATACGGATCCAAAAGTTGTTGGAATTTAGCTGTCTAGGACGTAAATTGATTTACCTGTCGGTGTTGCCATTCATTGCCTCGTTGCACTTTTCGATAATGCGACGAGAATCATCTTCCTTCTCGGGGAACATCATGTTCATCATATCGACTGTCTTGTCCGCATTAAATTTTGTTTCGCCCTCCGGCATTAGCTCAAACTGCTGCAACATGCAGGCACGGAAGCATTTTGTCTCATACTTGACGTCCTCTTTGTTTAGGACCAGTTCAACAATATGTTCCCTTTCCGGCTTCGGGTCACAGCCGTCGCCAAAGGGTTCAATCATCTCTACCACCTCGCTGACTGTCATTGACACAGCTTCCTCATCGTCATCGGCTCTGGCACAGGGCACGGCTATAGTTAACCAGATAGCGGCGCAGGCCAATAGTAAATGGTATGTCATCCGAGATTGTTTGGACATCTTTGTTAACTCGACTTGTGAAATTTAGAAATGAACGTATTACCCATTAGTGAAATGCATTTTTATAGCCATATTTGACATGTATCCGGTACAAGTTAATCGATTCGATTGTCGCTTGTAGATCTGGCCAAAGTGATGACATGCAACAGAAAGTTTACCAGTTTTGGCCACCAATCAAAATGATACACAAAATTTTATATTGCACAGTTTGGAACTAATATTTATTGGACTTTACACTCTACAGAGGGGGGATGACTAAGGGTTCTTGTTATGGTAGTAGGGTATAGGAACTGGGCTACCATTACCCATTTTTCGATTCTGATTGTTTTGCATCACAATCTATGTATCTTTCCCTAGGGAAAGACAAAGATTTTGATGTTCTTCTTGAAGCAAGTCAACAGAGCAAGAGCCGGCTCACAGTTTCCAGTGTTCTTAATTCCACTGGTGGCATCCTTGCAGGCATTAGCACCTTGACGATACTCCACCTTATAACTATCCGGCATTAAAACTTCCACCTGCTTCAATGTTGCTTCCAATTGATATTTTCCCTTTTTCATCTGCCGTTAATGATAAACAATGTAAAATTGGTTTTAATTCTTTCCATTGCTTTTATTTACCGCTTGCATCATCTCTAGAACGCAATTCACATAGCAATTGGTATCCTTGCTATCAGGTAAATCACCATTTTTAATGGCATTGGCCACTTCTTCGGTGACTTTGGGAAACTTGGGTAAACATACGTCACGCATTAGTTTACCAGCTGCCCACATCTGCTCCTCGGTGGCCTAATAAAAAAGAAAATTTGAGTAACTATATAGTTGAAGATTCATTAGTTTAATGTCTCTCAACTCCAGCATGGATTTGGGGTATGCCATCCATTAAAACAGTTAGACTTATTACAACTGCTACTAATAAATTCCATTTGCACTTCATTTTGTCGCATAGGTCTATGTGAAAATTGCCTCTGCTTTTTATAGTCATGCAAATGATGTGAAATGCGTAGATTTATCTTGGGGCTGGAAAAAGGTGAATCTAATAGCATAGCATTTGTCTGGTCTAAGTGGGTAAATGGGCGTGGAGTGTAGAGGCAAATCATCACATTTACATGCCATTCATATCAAAATAGCTATTGATTACTCAATACAAATTCTGATTCTCGATCTCTGCATTCGGGCAAGTGCAATCCCATTGTACTATATAATTTTATACCACTCTAATTGACAGTTGGAAAAGGCACGCAAGGCGAACCAACTCCACTCCCAACGGTCTCATATCAAGATGTCAATGGCGTTAACCTAGACTGGTTTTAAGCATGGAAATAAAATTATTTTTAAGTATTATCAGTTAGATCTTGCCATGCAAAGTAGGCCCTGTCTAAATTCTATATACTTCTCATATAACAATTGGAATCTAAATTTCATAAATTTCATGTTATTCATTCAATAAGACTAGTTATTATAATATTATTATATTTTGCTTTTGTTGAGAAGAAATCTCAAGATGTCTGATCGTTTCAAAATCGGCGACATCTTCAATGGTAATACAATACGTGGACGTGCCAATGTAAGATTCCTCACCAAACTACTTATCAAATGTAGTTAGTGACTTGGGTTATTTTTTTATTTGCTCATTGTGATTATTCAACAGGCAGCCAAGGCTACCTTAGCCACAGTGGGTTTGCTCTATCTCTTTATCAAAAAACATCGTCGCAATGCGAAACGCCGTGAAGCTAAACTATACTGCAAAAGTTGCCTCAAGGAGCTAATGAATCTGGGTACATAGATCCCGGCCTGGCAATCAAATCAAATTCCTTTAGTGTCAAACCGTACTATACCTTATTTGGTATTTTGGTACTTTTGCAAATTTATATGGTAATAAAAATTAGATGTGCATTAAAATCAATCTTTTAATCTATAATGAATCACCCAACTGGGAATTGTGTTATTGAGAATATGTTGGAAGATCTAATCTACAACACATTTCATTAGTTTACATGGCATCATTTTCTAAATATAATCTGAATAAAATAATTCTGCTAAAACACAGATATAGATTTCTATCTATACCCAAACGGAAGACCGATTTAAATAATTATTGATGTTTTTCTTTTGGAGACAAAATGTATCTCGATTTTGCAAAGATTTTTATATTTTTATACTTTCTAGAAAACGTATCTTTTAATTGGCAATTAAATTACAAAAACAAGTTGGTTATGCAAGTTTAAATTTTGATATTTATGATTAGGAAATTGTCTATATTCTTGATCACAGTTTTATATAGTTAAAACAATAAGAAAGAATAGATAAAGAATTAACTTGATTAAGAACTTAAATAAGGAAGTCTCGAATGGCTCACCAGTCCATAGTCCAGATGGCAACATCACTCTCAAACTGGTAGTATATTTATTATGTAAACCGAAAAGTAGTAGGCTCTTGGTGTTGACTTCATTGAGAGCATTAACTAATTTTAGTTTCGATTCGATCCGACCCCGACCCATCCATTGTATCTCTTACATTAAAAGAACGGTTTTTAACTGTAGACGGTGGTGACAAAAGAGTGGTTTATATACACAGCAATGTCTGAAGGTTTTAGGAAATATTTTAATAGCTCTACAATTCAGGGACGTGCCAATGTCAGTATCAAAGTACCTAACACGTTAATTCCCGATTCAATATAATTTTTTATCGCTCTATTGCAGGTTGCCAAAGTGACTTATGCAACATTCGCTGTCATGTATTTAATCTATCGTGTCCGCCGAGGATCTAGCAAGCCGCAAAATGATGAGCAGCTTTATGCCGAGAGCAAAGAGCCCAGTTGCAATTGTGACAAGGAACGGGAGCCTATCGATCCCGGTGCAGGGGTATATGAAGCAGATCCAGAATGTGCCGCTTGTCGGGAGCGAGCCGAGAGGGCTATGACCGAATACGATAAGGAGGAGCAACGACGTTCTGCCAAAGCACAAGAAGAGGAAGATAGTGGCTGTTCCAATCCTCCGCCTAAACCGCCCACTCCACCACCGTCCGAAGGAGGTGCCACGTCGTCGCCACCACGACGAAAATGCCCTTGCGATGAGCCTCATAACCGGAGTTCTGAGGGTCCTGTAAAAACTAGTCAACCCTTTCCCCGGTTCCAGCACTCGCAGCGTCAATATGATTCACCTTCTGTCTCCCCGGAAATTCAGCAAGCGCGTCCTGTCAGCCAGCTAATTGGGCAAGTGAACGATGCTGTCTACCAAGCACTACGCTCTGTCGTCTCAGCCGTAATGGGTGGTGCCGAGAAAGTCACCAACAGCAGTTCAAATAAGGCTCATTCGCCTCGTGAGGATTGTAGCTGCAATAGCATCAAATGTGAAAATACAACATCAAATCTGGAGGCTATGGCAGAGCCAAAAGAAGATAGAGATCTGTCGACGAACTTCCATCATCCCACACAGCAGGAGGAACAAGAACAGGAAGAGGCAGTGCTTTTGCCACGGCGTACAGCGCCCCGTTCCTGTGTGCCCACCGACGTCAAGCATCAGGAACAGTTGCCACAAACTGACACCGATCGGTGTAAGCGATCGGAGTCCCCGCCACTTAAAGAGTCCTATCATCATTCCTTTAGCGATGGTTTTGCTGCGGAAATGTATTTTGAAAATGTCGAAGAATAAGAGTGCACAATCCTTGGGTCAAAAGGTCAATCAAAATTGTTATCAGTACAAAAACTAAATCAAAAAAAAAAAGTAAAATTGAAGTTTTTCATCTAAGAGCATCGAATTTCGTTATAAATTCACAGTCGAATTTCTATATATACCTATATCCTAACTAAAGAGTATATTTTTAATGAAAGCGTTTTCAGTTTATTATAGTTGGCGGAACTTGTTTTGCTTTTTGACAAGGGAATTAGTATTGAACTCAAGTCTCAAGTTTTGCTACTAATGCTTCACTTTAAAATAAAGACGATGAAATTAAATTCATATTTTTCATATTTTTATTCGTGTTGCTTGTTTTTGTTTTTCTTCTCTGGCGCTTTTATAATTTCTCACCGATTTTAAGCATACCATTTCAATTAATCTTTAAACAATATTTGCAATATCTTTTAGTATTCGTCATCGACTGCGATTGCGGTTTTCAAGGGATTTGGAATGGGGGCGAAAGGCGGTCAAACTACATATTTATGTGTATGTGTGTATTTGAGTGTGAGTGTGTTGGACTTGAACTAACATTTATAATTATATTAAATATGTATATGTATAATTTATATGTATATATTATGTATATATATTTTATATGGAAATAACATTAACGCTTAGTAATTTTCTTGTTCTATTTTTTGGTTTCATCACGCGATTTAATAAGTTGTTAACTCGCTCCAACTCCATCTAGTATTTATGGATATATGCATGTAATTATATGTATGTATGTATGTCGGTGTCTCGCTCTATGTGCTATGCTTATTTGGGTGTGTGTGTGTATATATCTAGTTAATTAGCAAGAATGATTGAGGATCAATAACTTGGTGGTGCGATTAATAGAGATTCAATGATTGATAGACTCTATAGCTTTAATTTTTTGTATTTTGCAATTTGTTTTTCCCATTTAGCCCTCATGGCTGGCAACTGACTCCAGATCGCTATTATCCTCGCTGCCTGTTGCCTCGGTGGGTTCGCCCATAGCCACACGAGCATACTCGTCCGTATCAATGCTTTTGCAGAAGTGTATGGCATACTTAAGCTTCTCCAAAAGCACGGCCTAAAAAACAAAAACGATTAAAAATTAATCTCCATTGATTTCGGATTGGGTTCCAACTATGTATTTTACTTTGCACGAGTAACGCGGCATTTTGAGCAGAAAGAAGCAAGTATAGCTTTCAGGTAGAAAATGATCGGGTGGATTCTTTTCCAACACTTGCAGCACAAAGTCACGACCACGGAAATCGGCTATAGTACGTGGTAGTCGCGTACGTCCCCACACAAAGCGTAGAAACAGCGAACGTTCCTAAAATTAAACAATGATTAAATTATATATAAATAACGCATTTACTATGTCTAGTAATTACCTGATTGGTAAACTCCTCCATTACCTCCCAGAACCAGCTGACTAGAGCCGAACTGGGATCAAAGCCTTTGTAGGTTGCCACAGACTTGAGCAGACCAAGGGGAATATCGGGAGAGCCACAGACCATGGCTTGGAGCTCCGCAGCCGAAAACAGGGAGAGTAAAGGCACTGGTATCACCTTGGACATGCCATCACGGACAGCCTTCACCTGCTCATCGAACTCATGGAGGCGGAAACCCAAGGCTAAACGTACATATTCTGCCCGATTTCGGGCCGAAATGTGCGTGTAACGTGTAGACAGCGGCACCTCATGACCCCGAGCTGATGAAGTTGAAAATGGTAGCTCCAAAGTATTAAACAGTTTGGTATCATCATCCATATTGCGAATGCACAGTAATCCCGCCACATAATCACGATCAACTTCAGTCAGATCCGTTGGCCGCAACGTCTCACCGGTAAGCTGCCGCCAAACCGGTTCCGCTAAACTGTTTTAGAAATGGAAGGAGCGGGTAATAGTTATGAGTATGGAATAAATGATGATTATTCTTCTTTATATTTTACTTACTTAAGACTTAACGGGGACCCTGTCCGCACAGCAATACCCATTAGGACGCCCAAGAAGCGGAACATATTCATTTGAAGAACCGAACTTAAAGTTGGATCCAGCAAGAAACAGTCTCTATTGGCGCCCGCCTCGCCGCGTCCATTTGGCGTATTTATCAGCAGCGGGACACTGCCATTCTGGAGTTCATCACACATCTCGGCAATGGATTCGCTATAACCACCTCCACAATCGTCCACACTTTCGCCAACAAATTTAACTTTCCACACGCGATGCGGCAGAGCCAATGCCTCTTGCGTGAGAAGTGGCAGCTTCTGTACCATCTGCCCAAAGACACTCTTCATACCATCAACGCCAGCAAGTCCATTGCAGCGACTTCGCGAACGCTTGACCTGAATTCGATTTAGTTCTATAACAGGACCATGCTGCTTGTCCCTCACCATTGTGGTCTGAATAACTTTACGGAAGGCGGCCTCTTTGATATTGTAAACAAGGACATCCTTAAGAGCACCCAGGCTGAGGTCTCCAGAAATGGGCAGCATTGCCAAGCATGGACACAATAGCTCCGAGAAATGATGAAGTAAAATTAGTCGGGCATGCAGGGCCTCTGGTGCCAGATCCCGTACCAGATCATATTCTAGCGGTGGATTAGGCAATGGACGCAGACGTTCACTCAATTGCGACGTGGACAAGGCCAAAGTGTGGGCAGAGCCGCATGTGACCTTCACAATATGTTTGCCTTGCAGAGCGGACACCAAACGCGGTCTTTGTATTGCAGTAACCGTGCCATCACCTAGCTGGCCCTCATCATTATCGCCCCAGGTGTACACTTCACCAGCGTCACTGCAGGCCACACAGTGCAAAGATCCAGTTGCTATCGAGATGATCTTCTTGCCCTGTAGAGCTGCTACCTTTTTGGGCCGTCTCACATGATCTACTGAGCCATGGCCCAAACGATGAAAATCGCCTTTGCCCCAGGTATACACTGCTCCAGATTTGGTCAGGGCCACGGAGAACTGAGATCCGCATTCCACTTTGATGACTCCAAGGCCAGCCAGACTTTCAATTTTATAAGGTAATTTGCACCCATCACTACCGCCTCTGCCCAGCTTGCCATAGTCGCCATCGCCCCAGCTCCACACGTTATCATCATCTGTAATGCACAGCGTCTGAGCGTCCCCGGAGCCACAAGCAATATCAATTGCCCGGTAACCCAGAAGGGCTTCTACCAATTTGGGTCTCAACTGATCTTCAGAATCGCCATGTCCAAGACGTCCATATCGACCCTTGCCCCACGTTAAGACATGTCCACTGGAAGTGATTGCTGCCGAATGCGCACTGCCACAGGCAATATCTGCTACACTCATGCCATTCAGATGTTCCACAAGTTTTGGTCGGTCATAGCTCATCCGATTACCATGTCCCAGTTTACCATCTTCGCCCTCGCCCCAGGCATAAACCTCACCTTCGGTTGTCAAGGCCAAGCAATGTTTGCCTCCGGAATTAACGGCAACCTTCTTCACAAATACATGCTGCAATGAGCCCAACAGTGTCGGTATAGTCCATGAATCACTTCCTCCAACTCCTAGGCGTCCGCCGGAGCCATAGCCAGTGGCAAACAGTTTACCATCCGGTGTCACAGCAAAGAGTGACTGTTCTCCTCCCGCCAACTGCACTGGGCGTAGCAGACTTAACGCTTCACATGGCGTTGGTGTCTTAATTCTGCTTCCTTCGAGACCGCCAAGCTGGCCGCGATGATTGTGACCCCAGCCATAGATAGTGCTTGCTCCGCCCCAACTAAGTGCCCAGTCATCAGGTCTTCGATTTAACCATTGCAACAATTGGGCATCATGCGGTCCCTGGAAGAGTGTGTGATCTTCATGGAGAAGCACACAATCTTGCTGAGTCATAAGCAACTCTGGTTCTGCTAGCATAAGTGACAATGGGTGTGGAGCCGACTGCGGTGGCGTTGCATTACTGGCCGTGCTCGACGTTAAAGAAGTCGTCGAGTTTATAAGCGAAGCTCCTGGTGATTGGCCAGCTGGATTGGGCAACATTTCGGCAAATTTCTTGCGAACCTCCAAGCAAAAAGGACGTGGAAGTTCTGTGCGTCGTATTAAAGATTGGGCTACTCGTACGGCAATGCAATAGCGCTTAAACCAAGCCCATTTGTGGACATCTCCCGTGGAATTGGATGAACCGGTAGCTGTAGAAGATGATGGTGCAGCCGGAGTAGACCCGGCACCAGAAGCCGATGAAGTGGTAGGCAGGGAGGCATCTAATTGCATATCACAGGCTAAAGCAGCAAGAGTCTTAAAGTAATCCGAATGCATGAGATGAATCCCACCACGCACCTGTGGTTCTTCGTACTCATACTGACGCAAAAGCTCAGGTATCAAAGGCTGGAGTATGGCTGCCAGTGTTGGTTCTTGTGGTTTAGGAGCCTGTTCAAGAAGTAAAACTGCATGGAGTTTTCTGAGAGACCAAATCCGTTGTGCAGTGGTTAGGGCGCCCAACTGCGCGCAAGCAGCCAAAGCAGAGGCTAAGCGTAATAGCACACCCGGCTGAGTGGGGGCCAATCTGGAGTCAAGAAGTGCCATCACAAGTGCCATTGACGGTTGCGAGAGAACAGCTCGATCAGATCCACCCTCGCCAAGAGTGGCTGCCGGCATTATAGCATGTACCCAAAAGCGCCAGCCCCAACCATTTACCGAGCTATCTGAGGTAAATTTCCAACGAAGTTCATCTCCTGGCACACGTATTTCTGGCGCCCATTGTGCGAATTCTCGTCCGGAACGCATTCCCAGGACGCGGCCAGCTCCATCCATTATGACTAATGGATCATTACGTTTCTCTGTGCTACATTGACTGTCAAATTCCAGGCGAAGCATTTCAGCTCCAGGTATACGAACTGCTCCGGTCACATTCACATTGTCCACATACGGATGACTGCTCTCCTGCATAACGGGTTTAGGCAGTTTGCCCAAACAATGTCGCGAAGTACACAGATCTTCAAGTTCTGTGATGCAGGTTTCTAATAGCATGGCACCAATGGCTGTAACACTAGAGCCCAGAGAGATTAGGGTATCGGCTATGGTCTGGGATGTGCTAGCAGGTCCACACCGGCCGCACACAGACAGCTTAAGAAGTTCCACCAAACTTTTGGCCTCCGGCTCACCCAGTAGACCGCCAAAGTCATCTAGGCCATGGGCATGGCTAATTTGGGCTAGCATTTCCTCTTGTTGGGTCATAGTGGCGGCCATTACAGACATAGCACTGGCCGACATTCTTGAATGCTTGTGCTGAGGCAATGCGGAACTCGATAACGAACCGGACATGGACAAGGAACCGGTTAGACTCTGAAAGGCACTTAACGGGCCGGCATTTAGACTAAGCAAGGTTCCGCTTACCCCAGCTGCAGTTCCCGTTACGGATGGTATTACTCCTGCTCCCATTTCCAGTTGTACATCAGGGCTATGTTCTTGCAGGGCCATATCATTGGCGTCTGCTGGGGCTTCTCCGCCGCCCTGAGCAATGGGCTCAGCAGGTGGTAAAGGTGCGCCTGCCAGGGTGACTCCTGTTAACTGATCCTCGTCAACGCCTGTGCCACCTGTTGCCGAACCACCTTCTCCTCCACCGATGCCACGTTCCTTATAGTTCACCTTACTATGACTTGTGAGGGCTGCCACAATTAACTGACGTGCCTGGAGAATGCTCATTGCTCTTAAGACATGACTCAAAGCCGCTTGACGAGCTGCTGGGGACTCCAAGGCTAAAGATTCACTAAGACTTGCCATAATTGTGGATTTTCCATCGCCTTGCTTCACAGATGTTGCAGTGCTAGTTTCTGCCTCGTAGATGCCCAAGCTACTGCCACCCAATGGATCTCGGGTACTGCCGAATGGCACTGGGCCACGTTTTTCTTCATCCAGACTGGCATTGGGCAAACCCCAGGCTATGGAATGCGAGCTGCCACAAGCCACTCGGTTCACAAAAACAGCATCCAATCCAATAACCAGAGCTGGCTTTTTATTCACAAACGTATTGCCGCTACCCTGCTGTCCATGGTCGTTGTCACCCCAGGCATACACTTGGCCAGCATCAGTGACCGCCAGGCAATGGAGAGCTCCCACAGCTACATGAATGACGCGACGACCGCGTAATCCGCTAATAGGTTGAGGCTTTCGCACATGTTGATCACCGCCATGGCCCAAGCGATAGTAATCACCCTTTCCCCATGTCCACACCTCGCCGGCACGCGTAAGTGCGAGGCTGAATTGAGCTCCACACTCTATCTGAATCACACCAATGCCGGATAGGCGTTCAATTTCGTGTGGTGTGGCCGATCCCTCGCTACCGCCACGTCCTAACTTACCAAAGTCACCATCGCCCCAGGAAAAGACAGCACCATCTTGCGTTAGTGCCAAAGTCTGAGCATCTCGACTGCCGCAAGCCACTTGAATTACTCGTCGTCCAGCCAGCGCAGTCACTAGTTTGGGTTTTAGTTGAGTGGCATTGTCACCATGGCCCAATCTACCATATTCACCCAATCCCCAAGTGTAGAGTTCACCCTGACTGCTGATGGCCGCTGAGTGCGAGGAGCCGCAAGCCACATCGCGTATTTTCTTGGCTCTTAAGGCTTCCACTAGGCGGGGTTTGTCCAACGTTGTGCGATTACCATGTCCCAGTTTGCCATCCTCGCCTTCTCCCCAGGAGAAAACTTTACCGTCAAGCGTTAGGGCCAAGGCATGTTTGCCGCCAGAATGAACTGCTACTTTCTTAACCACATATTGATGCAAAACAGGCAACTGATGAGGCAGCGGCACATTGTGCGTCACCCCCAAACCCAGACGTCCATTGGTGCCTTCGCCACATGCGAACACTTTGCCGTCTTGGCTGACAATGAATAAACTTTTCGAACCGCCGGAGATGTGAATGGGACGCAGTCGACTGATAGTTTGCGAGAATGTAGGAACCTTAACTTTGGATCCCTTAAGGCCGCCTAGTTGTTCTTTGTCATTCAGGCCCCAGACCATAACGGTGCAGGGCAATTCTTGTTCGGCAGCCACAGACTCACCCAAAGATGTACTAGATCCAGCTGCTGTGCCCGCTCCGGCTCCGCCTTGATACTCGCAGGCCAAAAACTGCGCATTGGCCAATATATGCTGCAAATCTGGCTGCTGTCGACGTCCAATAAACTGAATACCATGAATCTTACATTGAATGCCATTGTTTTGGCATTGCTTGACCACAATCTCGATCCATGGATAGTAGGTCGGTACCTGCTGCATCAATATTACCCTACTGGCTCCCGATGGGACTGGTATCCAGGTGTACTCCTTTAATGTATCAACACACTCTCCCACTCGAATTTCCAAAAGCGAAGGCATATGGGAATGATCCTCAGGACTGACTTTGAGGGCCAGACTATGCACCAAAATCCGATCATGAAGTTCCAAGCGTATCCAATGGCGACATGGACCACTGGAGCAACTCTGCCACGGTTGCCCGCCGATCCCATCCAGCAAGTGTTTTGCAGCAGCCTCGTTGGAGCTCACCGTAAGAGAGCGAATGCAGCGTGACCAATCCTCAATTAGATCACTAGGCGTGGCTTCTGTTACATTGACAGCGGCAGCTGCAGCGCTTGCCGCCTGCAGTGGAGGCGGACCAATCAGTTCCACTTCGTTGATATGTCCTTGCCAGCCAGGTAGATCGGGAAAATCCACGGTCAACTGTTTGCCACGTACGGAACTGACCACACCTGATGCAGTGCGCAGTTGGACATTAAACATCCCATAACGACTAGAGGAGCGCAGGCGTACACGTGCACCCACAACTATTGGCGGAGGGCGTGGCAGTTGGGCAGAAACTCCATCTCGTGCCGGCGGAGCATCAACAAGCTCAATGTGAACAAAGCATACCCAATAGGTGCTACCGTGATTCCGCCAATCCACCTGCACATTAAGATCATGTAAACCCTCGGTATCGACAATTAGAACTGTACCCATGTCGCCTTGCTTAATCTCCTCGAAATCGCGACAACAGCGCACGGTCATGCCAGGACGAACCAGACCACGGACATAAAGAGCATAATGGTCGGCGGTTTGAAAATCTTTTCTTGGTTGGAATTTAACGGGTACTGTGGAGGTCGCCGGTTGTCCCTCCACGGTGTCCGATGAAGAGGCAGACGTCGATGATGATGATGAAGAGTTTGAGTTCGAGCTGGGATATTCAATATCCGAATCGGGTTCGGCTTCGGGATCATTAGACGTTGTGGCTGGATCCTCTTCAATTGTATTAGCACAAACATCGGGATGTTCGAGAATCCATTGAACTATTTGCTCAGGTGTGGGCATTATTTCAGCCTGCAACGACAACTGGTTGAGGGCCAATTCAACAGTACGTCGTGTGAATCCCATTTCCATAATTTGACCAATCAATTGGGCATCACTGGCCGCCGGTTGGGTTGTTAATTTCGGACGCTCCTGGCTTGAATCCAGTTGGTTTACTTGCTTAGTGGCCACGTTGTATACAGGCACTCCATGCACCATTGTTGGCTGAGGCGGATTGGCCAACATTGAGGACAAGGGCAACACACCTGACGATCCTTCGTTAAGGTCTAAATAAGCTTGATTGGCCAAAGATTGGACACAATTTAAGGCTGCTGTGGATAGATCCAAATAACTGTAACAAGCCTTGACTGGCGATGGTTGGGTGGCTCTTAATAAGATGCACTGGATCAAAAGCTGAGCATCTTGGCTGGTGTTGCTACTTCTGCTACTGCTGGGTGAGAGTTGCTGTTCCTCTGCGTGTGCTGTTGCTTCATCTCCTCCGGGGCCAGTTGTTGAATCAACTTCCTGAACGTATCCGCCAGGGGCACGTTGCTTGAGGATTTTGCGTAAAGCAGCCTGATGTCTATAGAGCACACTATTCGTATGAAGCACGGCCAGATGAAGTTGCTGCCGGCGTAACTGAGATAGATCTAAACGCCCCTCTGAATTGCCTGTGGTTGGTAGTAATTCCCGCATCTCCGCTGTCGGGCCATACAGCAGCACAGTCCAGGCATTGAGTAGCATTTCATTCATGGGAAGGCGACTTAGGCTAAATACACTATGATCCAATTGAGGCACCACTGTGCTTAACGGAACTTTAACAAAACTACCACCTCCTCCACCACCCTGGGCCATGGCCAGTAGACATCTTCCCTTAATGGTAAAACTTGCAATAATCATGTGACTTCCCTCATGAAAACAATGGAGTCCCACTCGCGGGCGCAGATCATAGCCACCCATTGCACTTAGTACGCCAAGAACAAAGATCTGCTCACTATCTAATGGATTTGAGCAGGATGGTTGCTCGCCCAGCAATTCTGCAGCGACGCATAGTTTTTGTGCCAGGAAAGAATTAATCACAGAATTCCAATGGGGTAGAGTATGCAAGCGACGTAGAAGCGAAACTAATTCTTCACCCACACTTCCCGAATGAGAGGCAGTAAGCAGAACTCGTGCTTTCCCCTCTGCCGTAGGCCGCAATGTATAATCGACTGGACAATGAAGGGCAATTCTGCCAAGAGTGGCAAATAATTGACGTACAAGTGGAGCCATGCGTGACTCCTGCTCAGCATTCCACTGGGCCAAAATGCACTGTAGCAGGCGTAGGCAATGGATTTTTCGATAGATATTACGTTCACTACACACTGGCTGCTCCAGCAATGTTAAATAATGTCCCAACCAGCTGGGAGTGCTTAGCTCCAAACACAGCCGGGGACAATCACCTAGAATGAAATAACGAGAGATTATAATCTTCATGTTAAACCAAATCAATTGGCATTCATCTCTACCTGCTATGGCTCTGATAAAGCCCAAATTTAACCAGCTGAGAGATTGCGCCACATTAGCCAGAGCTGGTTTGGGATCAATGATGGCTCTAAACATACTAGTCACGCCTCGCAGGGCATGCTTATCTAATTGTGCTCCATGTAGACCACTACCTACGGCCAAAATCTGAAGCAATTTGCTGGCACAGTGCCTCAGCAATTTGGAGGGATGTGATTCACTATTCGGGGACATTTCCACGCCAACTCCTATTGAACCAGTCACATCTTCGCGATCTGGTTCCGTGGGTGATGCCACATTTAGAGCACTGTCAGCCAATTGAAGATCATATTGACCCTCTTTACCCATACGGTATGAATTGGTGGCTCCAGTATACCATTCCACGCGAACCCATCTATAAGTGATCAATACATAAGAATAAGGAATGGAAGAAATGGATTTTGTTTTTTTGTGAAAAAGTATCTTACCCATCTTCACCCACTTCACTGATTATACGACCTTCGCCAGGAGGATTACCATCTTGATCACCCCATTTCCAATCGGCTCCACGCACAATTCTTGTTCCAATCTTCATTAGCTTCGCTAGATCAGGACCGCTTAGTTGAGCTTTGCTGCATTTTTGTTTCATCACACTGTCCTCGTAGAGTACACTTAATTCAAAATTCATTTGATTACCGGGTACAGTATCGCCTCCGGTTTGAGCTAACAGACCCAGAATGGTTCCTAGCAAGCCAGAATTAATAAGTAGTCCGAGCTCGTTGGGACCCAATTCCTTAGCCAGCATACCGAAAACACTAAGTAGAAATCGAGCCCTTGGCAGACGTTTAAGTAGCACATAGGTGCTGAGATTTGAGCTATCCTTGCCTCGACTTGATCCTTGCTGTTCCTGGTTAACCAATCGACGGAGTTCCTTGACCGCCCAGTCCAGAACACGGGCTTGGGCTAATAAGAGACGGGCCTTTTGGTATGCACTCACCATATTTAATTGCTCTAGCACATGAAGGAAACCACCCGACCCAGAACCAGATCCTGTCGAAGATTTTAAATGGAGACCTAAAAAGCCATTGATAAGGCTATATTGGGCTGCATCCAACAGGCCATGGAGTTCAAGAAGCTGTTGCACCAACTGCAAGCCGGCTAATCGTAATTGGAAGCGCTGCATCTGGCAATACATAGCCCGACGCGCTGTCTCCACATCACAGTTATCTTGGAGAGCGAAATCCACAATGTCTTGCATTAAGGCAGAGTCTAATTCGCCCTCACCATAAACCTGGCGTTCATTTAAACGACGCAGCAATGTCTCCTCCTCTTCCTCGGCTTCTTCCTGCTTGCTAGGATCTGATTGGGGTTTCTTTTCTTGTTCTTGCTGTTGCTGGATGGTGGCATTCAATAGATCTTCGGGCTTGGCAGGCTTCCGAGCTAAACGCAGTTCCTGCAATAGACGTCTCACTAGTAAACGGAATCGTGGCATTCTCTGTAAAATGGGCAGGCGACGTAATCCTCGTTGCTGGGGACTTATTGCAGGACGTACTTCATAGAGCAAAAATCGCAATCGTTCCAAAATGGGGGCACAGACTTCTTTATAGCTGCGATTTAGTTGCTGACGAGTCCTAACCACTGACCATTTGGTCTGATGCACAAGTCCGATGATCTCGCCTAGTTGTTTTGGCGGAGGTAAAATCTCACCCGTTTCACTTCGTTCCAGGGCACTTAATACCAGACCACCCAAACATTGATGTCGTATAAGTACAGCACTGAGGAGACGCTCTAACTCCTGGACGGGATGTTCTGTGGCAAATTCTTGATGCCACATTAAATTATGGGCCTTACAATAGGATTCGGTTAGGCCTAACCATGCGGCTACGAGTGGCTCCGACAACCTAGCCTCTGCGAGTCCGCTAATAAAGCCATCGATTCTTTGCTGCAGCTGAGATCTTCCAGTGCCCAGTTGTTGCTGAAAAGGAACAAGCGGTGGGGGCAACTCTGTAGGTGTGTTACCAGCCGTACTATGGCAACTGTGACTGCTGCGAGCCTCGCCCTTCTCCTCATCAAATGGATTTGTTGGCTGAAGTAGTAAAAGGCCACCACTAAGAAGAGCTGATTTGTCTAATTGGCGACATTGAAGCTCTGCAGGTTGTAGCGAAGGACCACTGCACATAAGATTGGCCACCAAACCAAGTAGTTGGGATAAAGCGCACTCCGAGCTAAAATGAGTAAGCCGGCTGGGGCCAGGCGATGTAGGCTACAGGAGATTGAAAAGATTCCAGTTTAGTGCTCACGGATAGAGAATGAAATAATAATTATATTTTCTCACCTTTTCATCGTTCATGGCCTGCACTAGGTACTTGCCCAACTTGTGATGCTGGAGAATGTATTCCAAAGCGCATCTATGTGATTGATTGCTCAACTCTGTTGTCAAATCTTTGCCCATTCCTGTTTCTAAAATGACTCTCAGACTTTCCGATGAAAGTTCCATACTGTTGAAAGAAAAATAAAAGGTTTAGATTCACCTACAGATCCTGATAGCGAATTTTTACATACTTGTAGTTAGTAAGATCACAAACATAACCCGCTAATATAATGCAACGATTTCCATCAAGTATGAGATTCTCCAAGTCTGTTTTGCGCACGTAATGGGTTTCAGGATCTGCGGGTGGAGTTCCAGTTTTTGGACCACCACGGCAAATAATCCCTGGCCACCCCATATCGTCGCCATCGCGTAGTTCTCCCTCACCTAAAGCCCGATTGAGTCTGTCGAGGACTCGCAATAGGGGCAAAAATAGTCTAGCCCAACGCAAACTGCCCAAGCATTGCGGCCGATCTCGTTTAAGCAATACCAGACCCACAAGCAACTCATGTAGCAAGGCATCCGAAATATCCGATTGAAGTATGCGACTTAAATGACCAACAGGATGATCTCCAGCATGATCTCGATATTGTACTGCCAGTTCGTGGGCCTGCTGCAGGGTGGAGACGCAAGCAGGTATAAGACTATGAAGATATTGAATAAGTAGGGCTTCTGCTCCAGTGGTTTCCTCTTCAGCATCGGCTTGATGGATATAAGCAAGAAGTAAACGTTGAAAACGATGTAATAGACTAAGACTGGGACTCCTGCTGGGTTCCAAATGGCAATGGCCCGGATCCTGCTCTTCCTGCTTCTCTTTACCCAACGATGGCGAGAGACGAGTCTGGGTCAGAGCTGCATTGTTACCCAAAAGCCTGGTAATAAGCTGAAGCAATGGCAAATGGATACCATCACCGCAATCGGCAGAACAGGAGCTATTTTCTAAACGAATGGCATGTTGGAGAGCCGACTCCAAGCCGCCTTCGGCCATTAGAGAACTAACCAAAAGATCGGTCATGAAGCGATGTCCGGCCGAAGACGCTTGACCTGGCTCTGATGGTAGCAACGAAGTCAAAGTCTGAGCACGTTCAGCAGCGGTGGGCAGCAAGACACTCCAGCCGTCCTATAAAAATAAAAATATTTATACGGGATATACATTTCTCTCGGAAATCAATATTTACCTGAAGAGCCTGTTGGGCGGCTATTTGAATGGTGCGGAGCACTTGGCTACCTCCTGCCAGAGTGAGAATTCGTGTTTTAAGACTGCTTAGCAATCTACCACCACTGGCCAGGCCGACTTGCCGTGGATCAATACCATTTCCAATCAATGCCAATAGCTGGAGACGTAAAAGATTTAAGCAGGCCACAGCAATGCATTCAGACTCCTGGTTCGGGGTCTGGCGATTGTCCTGGCTGCTGCACATGCTTAGCAATTGATCCAGCAATCGAAATGTGGGTTCACCCAGATCAATTACAAACGGAGAACGCAATGGCAGACCCTGCTGTGAGCTCTGTGTCCAGATTAAGCTCTGTGAGGCAGTGCAGGCAATTCCGCTAGCTGGCAAAGTGGGCAGATTAAACAGAATGGGCATCCGAAGCAACGGTTCACTGGAAACTAGGGAGGGGCATATCTGTTGCATATCATTTCGTCCCCACCCAAAGACTTCCCCGCAACTCGTTAAGGCCAAACAATGAGCCACGCCTACGGCAATATCTACCAACCGTTTATGCTGGAAAAAGAAAGAGGAACAATTGAAATAATATAAATTATTCTGGGATAACTGTGATCAACTTACTTGCAAACTGCTGACCAATCTGGGTACACTACAACCCTGAACACTTCGCTCTACCTGCTGATGACCCAAACAACTGGCTTTGCCCCAGCTATACAAATGACCCTCTGTGGTTAGTGCCATAGAGGATTGCGCTCCAGCAAAGATACGCTGAACGCGAGGCAGCGTTTCCACTAGTATGGGTTGCAGACTGCTATTGCAATTGCCATTTCCCAACTTACCGTAGTCACCATCACCCCAGGCATACACAAGACCTTCCGATGTCAGGCACAATGAATGGGCATCTCCACTGCCGAGCGCCACATCGACAATCTCATGCTCTGCCAAAGCCATTACAATGGTGGGAACACACTGATCATCGGAATTTCCGTGACCCAAACGTCCATATGTGCCACGACCCCAGGTATACAGATTGCCGCTCCAAGTGATGGCTGCACTATAGGAACAGCCGCAAAAGACAGCCTTGACGCAACGATCCAGAGCCGCAATTTTAGTAGGCACAGTCCGGGCAAGAGTGTCGCCATGACCCAGTCGATAATCCTCGCCAGCTCCCCATGAATATGCATTACCTTAACGATGTAGAAATATAGTATTACTAATTAACTTGGAAATGGTTAAAATTTTTGTGTATAACTCACGATTACTGTCAATGGCCAGGAAATGTCGTCCCTCGCAATGACCTGCTATGCTTACAATCGTCTCTTGGGCACTTTCCTCAATCAGTTGAGGCTCCAATTCCGGTTTGGCAAGACGCCAGTTGTAAAGTTTTCCATCTTGACTAAGTAACAGGAGTAAACTGTCACTACAGGCAACTTTTTTCACTTGAAAGCGGCAATTTAGCAATGGCAATGATGCAGCCAATGGATCTTGGCTTGACCAACTTGGAGTGACGGTCGATGGTTCGGCACCAAAACCAGGCTGTTCCTTGGACAATGAGGGCCAACCCAACGCATAGACTCGCTGCTGTGGAGAGGCTGCAACGGTCGCAGCAGTATTGAAGCTTCTTCGCAGCAAACTTCTGGGCATCAAAGGCTGAACCAGTCGGTCTAAATGGGAAATGATGACAACCGCGGCCCGACGCAGATCCACAATGGCTGAGCTGCTTTTGGGCAGCATAAGGAATCGTAGAAATGTCTCGGTCGCACTCATCATGCCCATGCAAGAGGGAGCAGCTGAAGTAGACGAGTCCCCTCCATTGTTTAACGTCACTGCTGAGCCACCGGAAATTTTCTGATACCGCTGCAAAATGCTAAGCAAGGGTGCACCCGTCTTTTTGGGCATATCCCGATTATCGTTGCCTGTCTTGTCCTTGTCCCACAATAGCAAAAGTAACACCACACACTCCAAGGTGGCAGCCAGAGTGCCTTTTTGGACACCAAGTTCCAGTAAAAGGCACAAAGCCGTATGCCTATCATTTAATGGGGCCATACATCTGCCACCCATGGGATCTCCAAGAGCCACAAGACGCAGGAATTTGATGGAACGCTCCATTACCTCCAGCCACAAAGGAGACACATCCGCTGCGTCAAAAAGTGTGCCTTCCGGTAACTCTTGCAATGATTCCAAAGCCTCACTTAATAGCTCGCTACACATTTCCATATCTTCGCCAGACCGCCAGGCTCGTCGCAAGAAGGCAAAACTAAAGTTGAGAGCAGCTCGTGTACCCACACGGGCAAGACCAAGGGCGGCTGGCTCTACTGTTATTGCATCTGTACGTTCCATCAAAGGTTTGGCCACTTCTGGCTGCGTTTGCTGGGCTTGGCCAGGATTTCTTTGTGTGGTGGCCAACGCGAGCTCCTTGGCTCTTTTCAAGGACACAAAATAACGCTCATAGATGAAGAGCTGTTGACGCAAATGCTGGGCAGATAAACAATTACCGGCAGCTCGCAAAGCTAAATCTTGTAGTTCACATATTAATGATCTTTGGCAATCCTGTTTGGAGTGCTGCATCGGCGGTTGGCTCCATAGCCAATTATTCAATATTAAATCAGTGGCTTGACTTTGGTGGGCTGCCGCTTGCTGGGCTGCCTGTGATGTTAGTTTTTTAATGGCTGTATCCGAGTCCAAGGGACGACATCCATCACAATTGCAGGCAGAAAGAGGGCCACAGTAATCGGGTTGGCAGCAGGAACACTTCAATTGCCGTGCACCACAATAATGCTTACCATCGTCACCGAGATATGACAATTGGCCACGAGCATTTATTAAAGGAGCTGCAGAGGACGAGACCAGCTCACAGTCCTGTATTAGATGATTCCACAATACCGCCGAGTCGGATGAGTTGCGCAAAGAGGCAATGAGATCGGCACGCAACCATTTTGCATCCAAATAGGGTAAGGGACGCAAATAGAGATCAGGAGATGGAGGTGGAGGGGAGGGGCCAGACATCACTGCTGTAGAACTTGGAGGTGTGGGACCGGGAGCGGTTGTCAACGCTGTTCCAGTTCCAGTTCCCGCTCCCGCTCCTCCGCCAGCTCCTACAGGTCGATTAAACATATTTGATTTCTTTTTTTTTATTTTATAGTCAATTCCCTATTTAGTTTAATACACCACTAACCCCCTTTTGCCCAATTAAAAGCAACTATAACATGGCACATTTTACTTGCGGGGGCGGGCGGCAGGGCAACTTCGGCCCAGGCTAGGCGGTGGCGGGTCAATGTCGTCACTCACACACACAAATGCACGCACAAGTTTCCTTTATTGTTGGCTTAGAATGAATCGTAGATTTTCCACCCATTTCCACTTATTCCTTTTGTTTCGTTTCAATCCATTCCGCTTTTGTTCTAACTAAAGAACTCGGGAAATTGAGAACTAACTTAATATGACACACATTTAATTTAACGTATAACCTCACAACTTGAAAACAAAAACAACACTGAAAAAAAAGAAAACATTATCCAGCCAACCTTTTTTTTAGCGAACAACAAAATCGCAACCCAGTAAGCATTTATAGTGGATATGTTGTATGTTGCATATGTTGTGCTGAATTCATTTCTTATGAATCCAGCATTACTACAGTATTGTATGGGCAATATTTTATTTCTTGGTCACATAGCATAGCTTTTCGATCAATTCAATTTGAATCAACAAAGAATACCCTAGTTTCCAATATTTCCACATCCCTACCAATATTTCCCTTCCACTCCAATAAATTCCCCTTATTTGATAGCATATAACAGCAACAAAAAATTAATATCCCAGACACAAGCCCGAATTAAAATGAATAGCGAAGACACAATTTTATTCATTTCGCATTTTTGCTATTTGGGTTTGCGACTTTGCTATTAAATATATGTAATACCGAAAATTAAAACTAGTTTAGTTATACAAACGTCTTATTAAGCGAATTAATTTATAATCAAAAAAGAGAAAGATTTAAAAATGTAAAATAAGAAATCAAACTTCAGTTTAAAGTTATCATTAATCAGATATATTTCTATGATGGTACTCCAATCATAATTTTGTAAGGATCAAAGCATTTTTGATTATGTGACAATCATTGATGCTTTTCGATGGGCTTATCCTAAAAAAAATCAACAGAATCATCATCCATATCGACCAAGGCGAAATCACTCGTACTGCCAAACATCCACCAGTGCCGCAATATATTGCGAATCAGCAAACAGCGCGTTGTCACAAATTCGAAAAAGTGGAAAAATAATGCACTTGATGTAAGCAAAGCGCACGATGCCACGAATACCTCCTGTACTGTAAGCTGTTCGGTACAGCCCTGGTTTAGATTATCCATACATTGCAGCACCTGTACACAATTAAAGAAGCGCATATAAGCAGTAATCAGCAAAGTGAACAGCCGCAATCGCTGCACACAGACGCGTACCTGCTGCAGAATAATGTGGGCCAAAGGCATCAATGAGGCGCTAAATAGTAAATGCTTGACAATTAGGCCACAACAACGACTGCCACAAAAGGTGCGCATCATTTGCTTCAGACTCCCATGATCTTCAATTATTTCAAATGCGGCATTGCATATTTCGCAACGGTTATCACGACGATGCATTATCCAGCGTTTCAGGCATTTAAGATGTATAAAACCCTAATAAAATAATAAATAAATGGAATGGAATGAAATGAGGATGTGACTGAAATTAAAATGCCATTGCCTATATAAAACTAGCTAAGCTGACGATGTTTTTGATATATAGACAATCCAAAACTTGAAAATTGATGAATTATTGTCGTATTTTGATAACATTTAACCAGAGAAATATGATTGAGAAATACATATCTAAAATTAGAATGTATCAAATTTTAAATTTTTCTAAAATACTTGGTTTTTATAAAAAGTTCTTAAGTAATCCCTACTTTAATTTAATTAATATCACACTATTTTTATAAACTAGCTTTTCACTAATTTAACATGGTTTTTTTTTTATAGAACTTACCACACTTCCCTTACACTTGCAGGGACAACTTATGATTTCCATGTCGCTGCGATTCCAGCGACAGATGCGACAAGAGTTTCCCCGCTCATTGGCCGAATGAATACTCTCCTGCATTGATTGGGGCACTATAAAAGCCAAAGGTGGGGTTACAGCAGTGTTAGTTTGGCTATTACTGCCTCTACCAGTGTCGCAGTCAACTCCTCCGATTGGGTTTGATACCTGTGCAGATGCCGGCTCTTGTACTAGTGGTGGTGGTGGTGGAGTAGCACTGCTAGCTACCACACAATTGAATAGTCTAATAGCTGTTGCTTCGGACAGGACATAAGGTTGTGCCTGTTGTTGAGGCATGATCGAGATAAACAAAACGACAATGGATCTTGAATAAGTTTTAGGCAAGTGGGTATTGCTTTCTGCGTTTCAACCGGTCCGTCTCTTGCGAATGGTGTTACTCGATGATTTTGACATACGAACTTCTTACACAAAATTTTGCTTGGACATTTTTTTACATAAAAGCTGAAACGCTACACTTTCACTTTCTGATTATGATAACTGAGTATAGAAATTAAAACACAAGTCTACTTGAATCTATGAGAAGGACGCAGGTGACACTTATTTTCATATGTATAATAAAAGGCTTACTTGAACATTATTAGTTATAGATACAATATATTTCACTTGATATCGCATTTTTATTTAATTTTTTTTTTGTTTGCTTTTTGATTTTTAGTAAAAGTTTTGTTACAATAATTTATTAGTACAAAAAAAAAAAAAATAATATATAAATCAACAATTATTGAATAGTTTTTCTTCTTTTTTTTTTTTAACAAATAATAGTAGTAAGAAGTAAAATAAAATCAAAGAAAGCAAATAATGAAAACACAAAAAAAAAAATGAAAATAAATTGTTTTTGCTGTTCAATTCGACGACGAGCCAGCTGCCATTTTCTTGGGTTATAGTACGTAGAGTTATGTGTGTATGTATGTATAAACGTTTATATATGTATGTTTGTATGTAGATTTACGTAGAATATAATTATATAGTTAGGTTGCGTGTTTTTTGAGGTTAAACACAAAATGCTTGAACTGTTGCTTGCCGATTTGTGCGGGGCGGCTTGGTTGTTTGGGGTTTGCTGGGTTGGCCAAGAGAAGAGTGGGAAATATCTCACTGACAATTGCGAAAACGGCGATATATACTTTGGACATAGACAAATACACATTTCCAATCGGGACGACTCATCTCCACCATATCCTCGACATCCAGCAAAGGAGCAATGCCTGCTTTTTCGCTAATAAAGAAGAAATACAAAAAATTACAAATCAATATAGCTCAAATAGTTTAAAACTGGAAATTTTACTACCAGAGCTGCATTAACTCGATATAAGTAACAACATATTAGATAAAACTTAATACTGATATTATTTTTATTTTGATTCTTTTTACATACTAGAGATAACTGATGTTCTTTCAATATATATTTAAAAATGTTTGTAAAATTTACTCTTATATATACTTCATTATAGTTATAATGACTCAATCTGTCGGATAATACTTACTCAGCTACACTAAAGGCCAGCTCAAAGTTATGTCGTCGAGTTTGTTTGGTTAGTTTATTATAATCAAATTCATCTGGCAAGAAATGATGTATCAGCGCACAGAAGGCCAAGCCGTCTGACCAGCTCGAGCTAAAGTTGGTTATTTGGACGTTCTGTTGGTGGTACGTGGGATAAGAATATATATCTGATTAGAATATGACAAATATATATATGTAGGTATGTAAGTAAATGCATTTATCAGTTTGAATTTTGAGCGATATTAGGTTTTTTTTTTTGATTTATTTTTTTTTAAGGTTTTTATTTAATGGCGTCTGGCAAAAAGCAAAGAGAAAAAAAGCATTACATTTTTCCAGTCCCAATAAAATACGAATACATATGTAAATACATACATAGTTATGTATGGATATGTATTCGTGTGTACTATAGAAAAAGCAACAACGATTGAAACAATAAACGGGCTCAAAAGCAGTAGCGGAATTTATTTTTTTCGCAATAACGGTACAACAAGCTAAGCTTCGCTAATGGCGTGCATGTTCATGTTTATGTATTTGTGTATTGTATATGTATGTATGCAATTTGGTGTGCATGTCTGTGTTTGTGTGTGTGTGTATAGGTGTGCTTAGATGATAGCCTTTCAAAGCTTAACCAAGAGTTAGGCGACTTGTTTTGTTTGTTCTTTTTAGTCTTAGTTTGGTTTTTTTTTTCTATTTTGGATTTAGTTTAGTTAATCGAAACGAGCGGCATATAACAAAATTATAAAAAAATAACGGTCTATAGTTGTGGCTTTTGCGATTTGCTGTTGCTGTTTTTCTAATGCAGTTTTATTTATTTATTTGGTTTTGTTTTTTGGGTTGTTTGCCCTTAAGTTGGGTTTTTGGGGGGATTCGGGGGAATACCTCATATTCCTGCGTTTTGTGCTGACACCACTGCAGAAGTTGATCCTTGACAGTGGCGGCGCGCGCATTTAATGCCGGATCGGTAAATTTGAATAACGGTTGTGCTGAACCGCCTGGGGTCGTGGGTGTGCTTGTTGTTGGAGATGATCTGAACGAGAATGATTCAAAGGTTCCGAAAAACAAAAATGTAAGGAAGGGGCAGACATTTTAGCGAAAAACTCACACAAAAATTCATTTCGTTTTAATTTTTTTTTTTTTTTTTTTTTGATTTTGTATGTGTAAGTTGAAGTGTGTAAATGTGTACGTGTATAGGTATGTTTGTGTTAGCAAGAAACAACATAAAAAAGTCATAAAGTAAAAAACTTAATTCCTGTATTTTCTATAAAATCTGTCGAAATTGAAATTGTCTTATCTTTTTTTTTCTATAATATTGCAGTAGAAACGTGACAATAAACTATATACATATGTGTACATACATACATATAAAGAGAAACAAGGACAGTGAACGAAGAACCAAAAGAGTAAGAAAGAGGGAGAGAGAAAGAAAGAGAGAGAGAGACAGACAGAGACATTTAGGAGATAGCATAGTTCCAACATACATAAATATGTATATACAAGGTTTACAAGTGAACAGTGGAGATATCAATTACCACGCTGTCTTTTAAAGAAATTGCCGCATTTCAGTGGAGTTTTTAATTTTAATATTTTTTAGAACCCAAAACCACATTATGAGAAAAATGGTTACCATGGGGTGAAATTCAAAGGTAATTGTATGTTTTTGTGTGTATGTATGAGAGTGTTGGTATGATTAAACAAATAATTTTGAGTAGAATTGTGTGTGTGTGTTTAAATTTTTCATCCAATTCCAAGGAAAGCAAACTTAATGTTGCGCAAAAAAGTAGGCAACTGTTTTTTTAAATAAAATTTTTATGCCCTAATGGACACTAAGTGATTATTATAGAAGAGAGAATTTTAAACCATTTAAATAGTTAAACTCACAATTAATAATGTATTGTAATCATAAATAGTAAATTCGGGAAAATAGAAATACAAGTAATAACTGTACAGCATTAAAAGATTCATCTAAAATACATATGTATATGTTATAGTCCCAAAAATGGGTAATATAATAAATAATAATGTAATGTTGTTTGCTTTCCTCTAAAGTAACTATTTACGTAATTTGAATTATTTTTACAAATGTATGTTTTGTATGTACTATATGAGTGTGTGTGTTATAAGTACGTGTATTTGTATTTGTGTGTTTCCTTTTACATTATGTATATATGTATGTGTATGTATGGATTTCATCTATATATATACATATATAGATGGGTATAAGTATATATGTATGTTTGTTAATTAAATCAGTAACTTACTTTTGTGCCTGCTGAGCAGCGGCCTGTTTATCGAGCTGCTTAAATTTGGCCAAAGGTGATATATTTTTGGAGGTCGCAGCACCACTACCAGTCACAGTGCGTGTGGTAACTGTAAATTACAATACATTTAGACAAGGTATGGATGTATCTATGTATATATGTACATATATCTAGTATTATTTCTTATATTATATATTTTATTTTATTTAAAATCTTTTAACCTTTTGTAGTTGTCGTGGTGACAGTGGCTCCGCCATCCTTTGACTTGGTCGCAGTGCGTTCGCTGGTCGTTGAGCTTTGTTGTTGCTTGTGTTGTGCTGTATGAAGTAGATGGTTTTAGGATCGATTTGTTTGTTTGTTTTTTTTTTCAAAAATAAAAAAAAAGAGAAAAAAGCAAACATTACAGATAATTAGTCAAATTGGCATGCACAGAATATAATCGAAATATTTATAATTGGGTTATTTGTACTATTTATCTTGACTTTTAGCAGGCACTACAAAAACATCCAAATATTAAGCGCTACTAAACAAAATTCAAATATATACATATATAAATACAAATATATGCATCTTTAAATATACAAGTACATGTATTGTATATATATGTATATATATATCCAGATCAAATATATTAATGTTTGCAACTCTGGCGCTTAAATTGGGGCAACACTGAAATTCAAAAACACACTAAACAATTTGCCGGTGATTATTTGATGGTGTGGCTTATCGTCGGTGTCGGTGGTTGGTGCCTGGTATTTGCCTTTCTGCTGGCTTTTCAATACAACAGAAAAAAAAAAAATAAACCAAAGAAACATGCACAATAAATTTATTTACACAAAAACAGAAAAGAAGACAATGGGGAAAACGAACGTCATGCTTAGCGACAAGAGCAGATCAGCAAGCTGAGCAACTGCCTGTCCCCTCCAAAAAAAAAAAGAAAAAAATTCAAAAATTCTATCGTCTCCTTATCTCGTATTTTTATGTTCTTTGTGTCGTTTTTTGAATGTATTTTTTGGGCGTAGGTCATAATGTATGTACATACAAAAAAAAGGAGTCCAGCGTAAAAAAAACGGTGTTCAGGAGGGACGACATGGGGTTTTTGTTTGTTGTTCTGAAAAGTGTGTGTGGAATGTTTATCTTGTGTTGGACCAACCAAGCAACCAACCAACGAGCGATAGAACGCAACGGAAACGTAAAGCTTTGGAATATGAATTTTTAAATCGGTAAACATTAGAGATGGGTGCGTGTTCAATTGATGCAATTTCTTTTTAGGGCATTGAGTTTTGGAATCAAATTTATTATCCCCAATTAAATTTTCAATTATTCTATTTTATAATGTTTTACGAACAGTATTACCGAAAGCTAAACGTAATTTATATTTGGTCAAAATATTAATTTTGATAATCTAAACTCCTAATTAATTATTTTTCTTATAAACTTGTTTCTGATTAGGGATTGTAAAAGTTTTCAGAAATTTTGAATGGCTTAGTATTTGAATAAAACATAAGCTCATTAATCGGACATTGTTTCGTTAAGATATGTAAAATACTTTCACTTCTACTTTTAAATTTTACTACTTAATTATCAGTTTCAGGCGCCCATCTCTAATGTAAAGGGGTTGTAAGGGAGGCGTTTGAGGAAAAAAACGACAGGCAACAAAATCAAATATGTATGTGTATGCATGTATGTATGTACATGGAATTATGCAGTTAGGCTGGGCGCAAAAAAAAGAAAGAAAGAATAAATGCTTATACATGAAACGGCTTGAAAATTGGCAACTCTGTACATTTTCTTTCGGATTGTTGTTGTTTTTTTTTTTACTTCAATTAAACTCACAAATCTCAGTTGTTGATGTTGTTGCGGCGGCGTTGTCCTGCAGCAAACTTTTTTTTTTCTAATATTTTTTTTCAGTGTACTCTATGAATGTTATGTGCTTGTGTGTGTGTGTGTATGTATGGATTTATGTGTGTGAATGCAAAACCACATGTGACCCCTCCCGACTCGGCCTAATTGAAGGCAAAAACAACTATGGAAACTTTACATTCCGCTTGGTTTTGCTGGTCTCGTAACTTAGGATAAGTATAACAATTGTAACTCAAACAAATTTGTTTTATTGCTAACCCTAAACAACAAAAACAAAAAATAAGAAAACGGAAAACAAAGGAAAAAGGAAAGAAAAACGCTCAACAAAACCGTATAGAGTATATTCAGTACAGTTACAGTTCGTTCAATATGTGGGTGTGCAGTGTATCCAGTTGCGTCTCCGGAAACTGGAATGCCTGAGTCTGAGTGGGTAGGTGGGTGAGTGATTGAGTAAGTGAGCGAGCGAGCGATGCTACTCTGCTTTCTAAGCGCCCATCATGAGCTGTTCGAAGGCATCTTCCACATTACTTTCGTCAAGCAGATTTATATTCGCAATGTGCGGCATTGTGGCACTGCGACTAAGGCCACCACCAATACCACCCGATGATATAGCCACACCACCTCGTCCCGCTGTAGAGACATTACCGTTAGAGGTGCTGGTTAATGAACTTAAGGATTTGCGTGCTGTTGACAGCTTCTCGCTGGTTTTGGTACGATTAATGGCTGATTTTCGTGAACTTGAAGTTGTGGTTGAACTTGTTGTCAGCGTTCGAAGTTCGTCCATTTGCCCAACACCTGTGGGTGATTTTTGACCCGAAAAATATGCTGCCACTGTGCGTTGCTTTTCGCCTATCTGGGATTTATCAATGCCAGCTTCATAGAGCTTGGGCACAGCAAGCGAGTGTCCCGACTTTGAACGTCTTAGTTCACCCGAAGATGTGGCTTGATTATATTTAGGTTGAGCTGGACTACTTTGTTGTTGCTGACAAATTTGAGTCCATGAGTCACACTTGCTGAGGCGATTAATGCGTGAACCAGCTCCATTTCCATGATGTTGCTGCTGGTGATCCTCGTCGAGGCTGCGTCTATTCATTGAGCTAAACGCACTAACATTATTAAACACTATATTACGTGGAATTTGCTCTTCAGGTGGCAGATCAGCTGGCGGCTGAGGTGTGGCGGGGATTTCCACTATGGTAGGCTTCGTCTGATGGATGATCTCACGTTGAACTGTGGTTGTGGTTGATGAAGTTGATGTTGTAGTCACCTGATTGCTGGTTTTTAACTGAGGGCTTTGATAGGCATTGGGCACATAATGATGTCTCTGTGGTGGTCCAAATTTCTTTAATAACGGGGCATTTTCTTTTGGAAGCGACGACTTTACTATATCTGGAGTATCTGGTGGAGCAGACGACTTATACTCCTGTTGCTGATGTTCATAGTAAGTAGCTCCGCGATGCTCAAGAACGTTGCCTAAACTTTTACGCCGAAGCTCATTAAGTTGCTGCTCTTTTCGTTGTTGTTGCTGTTGTTGGGCCATAATCAACGATTGTTGAGACATAACCCGATTCTTAAGGGGCACAGGAGCTGGATCTACAACAGCTGACTGACGTAGCATAGGCGCCTGAGGGCGCGTTAAACTGGTTTCCCCAATGGTGTTACTGCGAATACTTAATTTTGGGCGCGCTGGTGGCACCTGCGTTTGGGTTTCAGGTTTTGGTGCCAGTTGTGGCTTATTACTGCGATCCACAAGAGGTGGTGTGGCTACAGGTACTTGCTTATGCACCGGATTTGCTGTCCAGCTAGTGCTAGCAGAAGGAAGGGATAATGAGGAGCTGGCATTCGAACGCTCCGATGTGCGTCGTAGCCGTTGACTTACAAGAGATTCCTGTTCGTCTGCCGAATCATCTATCGGATAGGTGACAACATATGAAGTATGTGTCTCCCCCAGGTAGCCGTTATCAGTGGCTGGACGGGTATGTGGCTGTACGTGCGTGGGTGGAGTGTACGTTGGATTCGCCTGATAGTTAATGCTGACAGGAATCGAAGGAATTGAAGAATATTGCGGTTGTCGATTCGCCTCATATTTGCTCAACTTAGGAAACAGCGGTTCCACTAGTGGGGCTTGGTACAGCCGTCCATCTGGTGAAAGGCAACCTCCTGGCTTTGGTGAATTCGGTGCTGTCAGAGATTGAGGTTTTGCCTCGCGACTCCTATTTAATACCGGCGGTCGTTCACTTTCTAAATTGGCATGGCCAGGACTATTTCCATTATTTCCACTTCCACCCAGATTTTTCATGGTATAGAGTAGCGATTTAGCTGCCCGAGAATTCCTTCCAAAAACTTCATCATCACTCATATGAGCAGTTCGTCGATCGGCCACTGTAACAGCCGTTTGACTTCTGGGCTTGCGCATCACCTTAGTCTCCACTCGATATTCAAGCATATTATTATCTGAATCCATGTCCAGATCATCATCTGTGTTGTCCGTCATGGCGGGGACGGTAAGGAAACTAGTCGGGCTTGTCGGCGAACTGTCCACATCAACAATATTGTTCGGATACGCATCAAAAGTGTGACGTGCCGTGCTAGGTGGTAAGTACGTAGGATTCGAAGTGGTCAACACCAGAGGGGCTGCTAAGGGATTGGTAAGTGGATCCGCCTGCTCTACAGCACTGGGCAAACAAGGCTGGCTTCTATAATTATTTAAATGACTTTGATTTCTACGCACTGGCGGAAAATCAGCATATGTGAATGAGATATTGGTGGGTGGTGGCGGCGGCGGTGCTGAATGATAAGGAACACCCAAATTGGCAGTACCTGGATCCATGGCATTGGGTAGAGAAGGACGCTTCTTGAATTCGGTATAAACGGGAGGTGGTGACTTCGAACGTAGTGAGTTGTGTCGTTGAAGATACGCATTGGACGCATGGACATTTTGATGCTGTTGCTCAAGATTATCCCTTAGCGATCGCTCCTCAAAGTGATGAGCTTTTCGCTTAAAATCACTATTATCCACCTTGGGTTTCGCCACCCAAGGAAGGCCGATAGGTGAAGTCGCTGTTGATGAAGGGGACGGTGTGTTGCTATTGTACGTCGCCTGGGGTAATCTGGGGGCTTGTAGATGCTTTCCTAGTTTGGATTGCGTAGAAGGCGGTTGCCAAGTGGCTGGTTGACCGCCATGTTTTTGTGCAATAGGCTTAAATATACTAGGCGCCGGTACCTGATCATGCTCAATGGGACGAAATACAGATTGAGGAGCGTGGATGAAATGATTAAGAGGTGCTTTTTGTTGTTGTAGCCGCATTTCCATCTCTTGACGACGCTGCAGTTCCATTTGCTCTTGGTGCTTGCGCTGTCGTTCTAGTTGCTGTTGACGCTCAAGTTGCTGGATTTCAAGTTGTTTTTCGTAATACTCCCGCTCAAGCCGCGCTCGTTGTTCGCGTTCATATCTGGCCTCTTGTTCAAGTCGGAGTTGACGTTCAAGTTCTTGACGACGTTGGCGCTCAGCGAGGGCTTGGGCTTGAGCTTGGGCGGCAGCAGCTTGCTCTTGCTGGTGATGTTCTCGTTGGTGTTGATCTCGCTGTTGCTGCTCTCGTTGTAATTGATCACGTTGCAGTTGTTCGCGATGTAGTTGTTCTCGTTGCAATTGTTCACGCTGCAATTGTTCCCGATGTAATTGTTCCCGGTGTAACTGTTCACGTTGTAATTGTTCTCGGTGCAGTTGTTCCTTTTGATAATGCTCTCGCTGCAATTGCTTTCGCTGTGCATGTTCCCTTTGCAATTTCTCTCGTTGCATTTGTTCCCGCTGAGCTTGTTCTCGCTGCTGTTGATTTAATTCTTGTTTAGCCCATCCCGGCACATGACTTGGCGCCTGAGGTGGCTTACCCTTTGTTGCTTGTGCGGCCGCCCCCGTCTCGAATGTATGTTTGATATTACCAAACTTATGGGTCCAATTGGATACACTACGCGATGATCCGCCACCCCATCCTAGACCCGTCTGATGGCTCTGCTTGTTAATAAAGGCCAAAAACTTGTGATCATTCTCCGTTTTTGGTTCAAATGGTGGCACCGCATTCTGTACACGTCGCTTGACACTGACCTGAACTGTACGCTTCAAGCCAAGATGAGGACCACTTGCATCCAATTCAGCTTCCGAATCGCTATCACAATCCGCATTGTACTTGGCCTTAGCTTTTGGTATGTCAATTGTATTCGCTCTCTTCATCAATTGTTTTCGGGCACCATTGAATCGAGTGGAGCCGTCTCTACCATTCGTTGCTTCTTCTACTTGATTCTGACTCGCTTGATCATTATTGTAGGTAGCAAAGCTCACGGCATAATCACCAGAAAGAGGCCTTCTACTGTTGTTATTATTAGTGGAAGGCTTAAGCTGGGATCCTGTTGGGATGTGCTGATTTGGAACAAATTGATTTGGTCTGTACAGTTGTACACCAGGTTGTATTGCACTTGAACTGGCATTCTTTTCAAGCGGCACAAAACTCTTTTTGTTGTCTAGCATCAACATGTCTTCCATGTAACGACGAGCATCAGCCAATTCTTCACGACTCACGCCGACAGTGTATCGACTATTACGTTGACGACGTTTGGCAAAACGCTGTTGTCGATTGCCGGATTGACCTTCAGGACCATTAAACTCGGGACTCGGAGACTGATCCTCATTTTGATTTGATGGTAAAATATTGTCTACATCACTGGGTAATTTCTCTGGAGCATTAAGCCCTGTTTGCAAACGTGCCACGAGAGCCAATAAAGCTTGACGTTGTCCACCATCGACGGCCAATTCTTTGCTGCTTCCCTGTTTTAATGAACTCTCCAATCGACTAAGGGCATCGGTGACCTCCTCAACAAGAGTACGATTGGCTTCACTGGCATCGCCGCTGCTGCGCTGTTGGAGAGTATCACGTAAACCGGCGGCCAATAGACGCAAATCCTCACCACTCTCCGTACCCGAATCCTCCTTTTGAGGCACACTCAGTCTGGTCACTTGAGGACCTGTAGTCGCTGACGATCCCCCAGCTGGCATTGTGTCCGATTTCGCTTTGTCCCTGGTCCTAAGTTTTTGGCTAACCTGACTACTAATATTCCTACTGCTAAGACTACTACTGCTGACTTTAACAGCGACTCCTTTTGTTGTTGTTTTAGCTGCTGATTCTGCACCTGCATCTGCTGCTGTTGTTGCTGTGGCTGCTGCTGCTGGCAGGGACTCACCCTGCTTGACCTCCACTTGGGCACCGTCGACAACCTGTTTGCTTTCCAGCTCAACTTTGGCCAATTTTTGTTCAACTTTTTGTGTTGATTGGCTGTGAGTGGTGTTTGTCTTTAATTCAGTGGTTTTTGGTGGCTGCTGCTTTTCTTTTTCCTTTTCGCCCTTTGGTTTCTCCTCTTCCTCGTCGTCGCTGTAGTCGGTGACTTCTTCGATTATCTCCTCATACTCACTGGCACTGCTTTCCTCTGCGTCTTCCTGCTTTTTTGCGGCGGCTATATCGCCTACCTTTTTGTCTTTGGAGAATTAGAGAAAATGAAGAGAGAGATAAAGGTAGAAAGAGTGAGGCTTTACAAGACTCTCAACGAGTATGAACAACGCAACAACATCAAGCATTATAAAATAATAGAAAAAAAATGCAGGCCTGGGAACAATTGGAAAGGGTAAACAGGTGACAAAACCATCTGAAGGTTTCTTATTTGCCTTTTTTTTTTTCTTGAGCAAATTGAGGAAGAGAAAGACAATCAACGTGTACAATCAATAACGAGTAACGAGAGACGCGACGAATTTTACACGCTGAACTGTTGTTGGATTTCAATGTTAAATGAGAAATATGTTGAATGCGCTTTTCCTAAAAAATAATGCAATACCTTGCACATCGGTCACGATCTCTTTTAGAGCGCCTTTTATTTTAACTGTCTAGCTACCTTCTATTCTGTGTGCATAATCTACAAGATATAAATCGATAAAAGAAATATATTATCGCCTCTATTCAAGTCCACGGACTTACTAAAAGTAATCCTCTCCATTTGGTGTTAGTCGAGATTGTGTGTATGTGTGCGTAAAGAAGCATCTTAAATGGAAGCATGATAGAACTTACCTTCCCGTTCCGCCATAAGTTCGCGTAAGCGTGCACGGATCTTGCGACGCTCCTCGTAGTTGGAGGCCTGTTCCAGCTAAAAACGAAATGATAAAATTAAACAAATTCATAAGTATCTGTCACTTCATTATGAAACAATTTTCTAGAACTTACCAATTGCTTAAGCACGTCTTCGTCCCAAATGTCCTCGATGTCACAAGTTGAACGTGGAACTGGTGATGAGGAGCTGATCTTGTTGCTATTGCTGTTGGTGGTAGAGCTGCTACTGCTGCTACCAGTCTTACTGTAGGTATTGGTAATACGCGTGGTTTTCACCTGAAAAGCCAAAAGAAACGAATATTTCAATTTTCATCATTTGTTTATCAACCGGAAAAAGGCATCCCTCTCTCTCTCTCTCTCTCTGAACAAACCAGCTGTTGTTGTTTTTTTTCCTCTTTCTTTCAGGCTAAATAAAGCCGATGAACGCATACTATGTATGTGTCGGCCACGCCAGCATTTCATCGTGCCAAAAAAAAAAAGACAACTGTATAGATAAAAATTGAAGAAAGAAAGCGTAAAGTATAATAGACACCCCCGCGGTGATCCCAATCGTTCGTCACAAAAAGTAATCAGAGAAAAATCAATCAATATTATCCTTAGACATTGCCAGACAAAATTCTTCTTTTACTTCCGGGCATGCTGCTAATTAACTAATTTATTTTAAATAAGGCTAAAAAGCCTAAATAAAGATAACCATAATACTTGAAGTTAAAAGCTAAGGAACAACAAAGAAGCTTTCGTCATAACTGGCCATTGACTTGTAAAGATGACAAAGGAGTAGAAGTCAAAACGCGAAATATAAAGTACAAATTTTAAAATTTATATATACATATGTAGATGTATTTATATAAACAATATATAGTAAACTAATATTTATTCCAAAGATTCAAAAAAATTACATTAAAGAGTGCTAATTTGGCCTAAACAACGAAATACTTTTTAGTTCGCCCTCTTAGATATATTTGTATTTAATGAATCATTAAGTATGTATGTAGGTATATTCACATACATAAATATGTGTACATATGTATATAAGTGAATGCAATTTAATTTTCCCCATTTGCTTTATCTGCATTTTCAATTTGTTCAATTAAACGTTTATAGACCCCGCATAAAATTAAATTCATAATTTGGTATTTTTAACGACGACGCAAAAAACTCGCCCATTTTCAAAAACGGATTTTTGAAATTTTTGTTTTGGTTTTTTTGACCAAATTTGGTCAGGCATAAGGCAAAAATTTAAAAAAAAAAAAAAATGAAAGAACAAATAAATAAATATAAGCGAACATATTCGAGAGGCAAACAAACACGCGGTCCTATTTTTAGTTTAAAATTATTTAAACATATATATATATATATATATATATAACAATGTATGCATAGAGAGAGAGAGAGATAGTCGTCATATAAGAGAATAAGAAGAAGATGCCAAGAAAAAGAGACACCTATATAGAAAAAATAGAGAAACAGAGAGAACTAGAAAGGGTAAGTAGTATAAAGACCATTAATTTTAGAAAAGATGCATTTCCCCCTTTATTAGCATTGTTACTTTTTTATGTACCAACTAACTGTATATACATACATACATTAAAAGCATAGAAAGGGGCGACGACTCAAGAATACCCTGTATTAAACAGTATAACAATATAAGTTAATATTAAAGACTAGTTTCCTCTTCCTTAAGAAATGTAACAATTTTAAACCATTTTATACTTTCCCAATTTCAGCTAATTTGTCTTTTGAATATAATTCTATATTTAAAATTTTATTTAATTGTTACAATTATAATATAAATGTATCAATTCTTTGAAAAATAAAGATCAAGAATATGAATATTGATACATATAAATGTTTATCCAAGTTTAACCATTGCAACTTTAATATTCGTTTCAGATGCTCTTTTCAAATAGGGCATCCTCTCAACAAACTAAACATTATAGATATTAATTTTAATTTGGCAAACATTTCTATTTAAATTGCCAACCCAAATACATATATGGGACACAAAAAAATATATGTGTAAAGAATGACATACCCTATATATATTTAAAAGGTATACAACTTATATACTTTTTAAACACTTTCCTTATGGAATCCCTTTACTATATTTTTTTTCATCGCATGTTTTATCATAATTTATGTAAAAGAAATTTCTTAATTATTATTTTTCCTTTTTTTATTTTTATTTGGAGACAAACTTTTTACAGGGTATCTCTAAATCGTAGCCAAATCACAACTATCAAAAATTTGTTTGTTTTTTTTTTTTGTTTTAATTTTGATTTCATTTTTCATTAATTTGTTTTATTGTTTCTGTTTGTTGTTGTTTGTTTTGTTTTTAGTTGTTTTGTGCCAAGTGGCAAGTGCCAAAGTATTTGGCGTAATTCCGCCAAAGCGGAACAAACCCAAACCCAACCAAGCATTTAAATCAAAATGGAAACAATTGAAATGAATGAAGAAGATGAGGCGGCACCATTATGTGTAGCGGTGCAAAGGTGGAAAAGCAGCAAGGGGAGAGGTAGGAGGAGTGAATGCATGAGCAACAGAAGACAAAGAAGGTGCAGAAATAAGAGAGGGAGAGGGCAATGTTGTTTGTTCATTTGACCATAGGGAACATTGCCAGTTGCAATTGCAATTGGTCATTGACTGACTGGTCACTGACTGCTCGTTTCCTTCTTCCCAATTCCCTCAACCTAGACCAATTTGGCTTTGACTACCTCAGTGTCAAGTGAAAAGGTTGAGAAGAATGATTAATGTTGTATTATATTAGTGTGCTTGTTATTTTAGTTAATAATCAAGAACAACACAAAATAATAATTTGTTTTAAATTTAGCCAAAGTTGGCAATGGACAGGGAAGGCCGTCAGTAGATAAACTACGCCCACCAGGAGCCTCCAAAGAAAAGAAATACAAACGAATAGATGCAAAAAAATTAAACCAAAAAATATTAAAAAAAAAAAAAGAAATGTATTTTGCGTTTTTCTTATACACACTGTACATGCTTACTTATAGTGTATGTACATATGTATATACATATATTAAGCACATAAAGATACCAGAAAAACGAGAATTATTTTGACATGCAAAACAAAGAGAAGGAACAAGAGCCTCTTCCCCTGCACCCCAATACTTGGCAATTGGTTTGATTATGAAACGGTGAAAAAATAATAGAGGAAAATTAATGAAAACTTGGAGAACATTTCACCTAAGCTTTAATTTGTACATTCATGTATTCAAGTTGGTTTAATTCTATGTTTTTAAATTTTTAGCTAGCCCACTTTAAAACTTGGCTAATTTTTAAACAGCTTAGGTCTTTCTATTTGTATAGGTATGTATATAGACGTATGGACAAATGGAGTTTTCTTTTTCAGAATTTAAGAATAGAATAAGAAGTATGTCTATTTCTTTGCATCACATTGGCTATTCTTTAGGTCATTAACACCCTTTTGAAGTTATGCAACTACATGTGATTAATACTGAACATGCTTCCGCTGTTGTTCGTTGCATAGTTTAACTAAAATCTTAATTCATCCTTCTACCCATTGGGATACAGGGTAACTAAACCGGCTTTTAAAGTCATAAAGAAGACACAACATCTAATGAAACAACGTCTGATGGGAAAGAGAAGAGAACATTGTGAACACGTTACGGTTAACTAGGTAACAAGAATTGTGCTCATCAAAAAGAAAATGAGAAAAACAAATTATAGTATCTGTAGTATATATACATATAGTATTTATGGCTATTCCTCATATGCAGTATACCAGATACATTGTCACATCCTACAAAGAAGTTACTATGGAAACGCAACATAAAAGAAAAAAGTAATACATATACATATATGTATATAAACAAATCAATATAATCAACAAATTTATCTATTATTGCCAAGTTTGCATTCATATATAATAATCTAAATTTCAGATTCTAAAACTATATATAATAAACTTTTACTCAAATCTTATATTAAGATTAAAACAATGAATAGGTAGGTGCCTATAGAATTTTCTTCTAGTTTTAGTTTTCGTTTCCTATATAACATATAGGATATATTGATTCCTTTTTTTTTACTTAAAAAGCTTATTTGCGCTTATTAAGTCTTTAATGAGTACTTACTGATAATGTACTCTCCTATAAAAAATTGTCATAAACTCAAATCCCAACATAAAAATTTTATGTGTTTTAGGGATCATTAAGTATACTAAGTCACAGATAGATTAAAAGTATTAACCCATTTAAAACCATAAAATTTAATTATCCTTTTAAATTCTCTAAAATACAAATATACATACACATTTGTTTATTTACCGAAAAACTTACTAAAACTGAAAAATCGGGAGATAACAAGTTCAACTTCTGAATCTTACTATATAAAATATGAATATAAATAAAAGATAAGCTGATCTAAAGTAAATATTTTAGAGTTGGACTCGTAAAGAAAATACTTGGAATAAATTATTTGTATAAACTTATATTATTTGAAGATTGTGAAATGGCTTAAAATTTTCCATATAAAATAACAAAAAATAAAATCTCTTAGCTGAGATTTTTTCTATTATTTCTTATGTATCTTTTGCTAGTGTCATGAGAATACGAAACTGGAAGATTTAGATAACTGACGGCTATGCAGAGTGTGTGTATAGTTCTCAGACATGTACATGTGTATTTAATAGTTTATATATACAATATATATACATATATAACGTAAAAAAAAAAATCGGACCATGCTTTAGCTTGCTGCACATGCACATTTTGATGGGTCGGCTAGCTACTTCTCCAATTGGCCTAGCCTGGCTACATAGCTGATCTAGTCAAATAGTATTCGAATAGACAAATGTGTGGTATATATACATATATATATATATGTATATATATTTATATATATATATTTAAGTATAAATGTGTGTGTGTGTATGTGTATACATATCTAACCAAAATGCTCCTCCATCGTATGGTCGGGCTACGTAAAAATAGTGCCTATCGTTGCGCTATTTTTGTCGAAATTTTTCCGTACATTTGCGTTCTCATTCTCATGCATCCCTCTCCCAAAAAACACAAAAAATTTATTTATTTATTTATTTCTAGCTTTAGATCTGTATCGCTCTTTGTACATACAAATCTACATACATAGATATATATGTATGTATATATACATATGTATATATGTATAAATATATTGGTATATTTAGACAAAGTTGTCGTAGCTTTTTCTTTGGCTTTCTTTCAGGTGCATTTTTTGAGGTGTCGTGACAGAAATTCTTTTTCTTTGCCTGACAGCCCAAAGTTATGCGCACTACTAAAAATAATTGAAAAGCCTTTAGCCACGCCTTCACTAGCCATCCCATACCCCCATTTCTTTCATCTCACAATGCTATTATTTTTCGTCCCCGTTACCATTCCATCAATCTATCCAGCCATCCATCCATCCAACCATCTATCCATGCTTCTCCCTACTTACACGCTGGCGGTTATTTCCTTCTGGCTGGTTGCCTCTTAAACCATATATGGACACTCGCGTTCGTTCACCATAACAAAATATAGGTATACTATATAGTAATAACAAAAACGGCACAAGAAAAAAATTTCAAACCAAAACGAAAAACTTGTCTTTTGTTGACGTTGTTGCTGTTGTTGTTGTTGCTGTTGCCTATTTCGCTTTTCTTTTGGCGTTTGCGTTTGCACTTTTCTTTCTTTTCTTTTTTTTTTTTCTTTCTATTTTTCCTTTTTTTTTTCTTTTTATTTTATTTTTGTTGTTCAGTTATTTGTTCTGTCGGTTGGGTTGATCGGTGGAACACTAGTCGCACAAGTGATCGATGCCGCCTCTGAGTGTGTACTAACTGATGAGACGGAGACGGCATTGGACCGATGCTGATGGTTGGCGGCTGATGGCGTGTGTGTTCCTGGCCAGCCAGGCGTCGCATCACGCACACGGCACTCAAAAGAGCGGCATGCCGCCAAAAGAGAGAGAGCACAAGAGAGAGTAATGGGCAAGGGGCATTGGGAATGGGATTGGAAACGGGAACGCTAGACGAGGGAGAGAACTTAATTTACACAATTTACTTACCGCTTGATTATTCTGACGCTGACCGGCGGCAGTGGTGCCAGGTGGCAACATACTCTCAACGCCCTGCATAAGAACACTGGCTCCAAGGAATTTATTAAGCAAAGCCCGTGCCTCCCGATCCTCGGAATTATCGCCAGGTTCAGATACTATTAAAAGAAAATCATAACTTGAATTGTTTGTGTTCGATTTGTTTATTTCCAATTTTAAGTCTTACCATTATCGGCATTGCGCATGCGGTCAAGGACATCATTAACACCAGTCACCAATCGATCCTCTCCCTTAGTATTTAAAAAAGAACGAGTATTTTTCGATCGTGAGTTGGAATTGGAAGTATACGTCGAGCTTGACTGTCTTAATTGTGCTGGTGTTTCAACTTCAATTACGCTGCAAACTTCATTAGATTCACTGTCTTCCGTCTCGGTATCGGGCGTTTCAATTGATGATTCTTTTTGTATGAATTTCTCACTAAGTTCCTTTACGGAACCCCGGCGCACATACTTGCTGTTGATATTACTATTGGGTTCGATTTTTTCAAATTCCCGTACAATATGTGATGAGTTGGAATCGTGTGAAGTTTTGCGCTCTAACTGAGTCTGTAGTTTAGCCAATTCATCGGCATTGGTGGAATAGTGAAGTTCCTTCCGCTCATGACGTGGCGGAGATTTACTGTCTGAGTAAAATTGTTCTTCGATGACATAACCTGTAACTTCTTTAGTAAAAAAAATAAAAACAATAAAGAAAAAGTAATCGGAAAAAAGAGAGAGAGAGAGAGAGCAACAGTTTCAGCTAGTGGAAACTTTGATAAGAGCCTTTATAATCACCTTCTTTGGTCTCACAGGGCACCGGTTGGGTCTTCTTTTTGAGGGCTCGTAGCCCAAATACAGGCAAACCGTTCTCATCTGTTGGCCCTACGCCATAGCTGGATGTTATAGAATCTTCTTCGCGACGCTTGGTGGTACTGGATGTCGAACTGCTAGTCATAGTACGTGTAGTTTTGCTACTACTACTAGTTGTACTGGATGTAGAACTTTTACGAACTGAAGTAGGAGATTCACTGCCACGAGCGTTGGCTACAGGAGTATGACCGCGCAATACTTTACTACGATCCGCCCAAATGGGTCCACTAGGTTTACTAGAACGTCGTTCAGGCGCAGGCGATGATGGACCACTGCGTGATTTGGTACTAGTAATACTTCTAGTACTGGTACTAACAACGGTATTGGAATCCGGATTGGTCTGGGCTGGACTAGCACTTCGTTCACGTGGTTTTACAGGGGGTTTTCCATGAAGGCTGCTGTTGTCTACTTGCTCTGCACGGGAGTGTATGCGATTGCTAGTGCTGTTAGATTGGCTTCGTACCTTTTGAGTGCTACTAATGATCTTGCCTTCAGGACTGTAACTACGATCGCGTGGTTTCTCATGCAAGGGTTCGCGACGTGTTGCTACAGGACTTCGACCTAAACTAGGTGATGAGGTGCTACTTTTAGTTATGACAGTTGTGGTAGTTGTTGTTGTTCCAGCATTTATCATATTTTTTCTAATTAAACGCATCTGAGCTCGTATACGACGCCTCAATTCATAACTAGTTACAGTTTCAAGAAGTTGCTCTAAGATCTGCAGATCAAAGATTTCCTCGATTTCCAAATCAATTTGTTTGCCCTCTTCGGTAACGCTTGTTGACTTTGTGTGTTGTCGCTTGGGCACATCAAATTTAACAGCTGTGTTTGGATTACGTGGCTCGACGTTGGTCTCATCTTCGATAGAAGACTTGCGAGAGTAGTTGGACTTGTTGATTTCCAAGGAATCGCGGCGTATATGTTCAAGGGAACTCTTCGTATGATCCATGTAGGAAGGACGACGACCGCTTGGCTCTGAGCTTGGTGTGGAAGTTGGTGATGGCTTTTCAAAAACGTGTCGCCGCGAAGCCACTGATGAACGTGTTGACTTAACCTGGCCTGGAAGTGAGTCAATGTTGGGTGTATGGTCAGCTGGAGAACTGGAACTAGGACTGGGGCTAGGGCTTGGGTTGACTTTTGATTGTTGGTTAGTTGGAGTATGCTTGGTGGTGGTGTTGCTGTGCTCAGTGGTGGAGGTTTTAACTACAGTGGAATTGGTCTTGGTGGCGGTGCGAGAGGATGACGTTGACGGCGACGGTGAAGGCGACTTGGCATATGGTTTTGTTGGCTTATAGTTGTCGGGAGCGGGTCCCACTTCTTCTACTTCCACATCAAAATCACTTTGCACCCACTGCTGTTGTGTGATGTGATTTATGTTCTTGTTCGTAATGGTTTCCTTTGCAGAGTCTGTGGTAGTTGTGGGCAAAGAAACCGATGGCTGTTTAGAACGAGGTTGGGACGAAGGACGTGTGGAACGAATTGGTGACTTTGGGGGGCTAGTTGAGTTCCTGGATGTTGTTGTACGCTGATTTTTGTAGGACTTGCGTTCCTCAGTAATAAAGGATGTGGTTGGATGGGTTCGTGGTTTGTTGTTAGATTTCGGAGCTGGTGTGGGTTGTTGTTGTCCAAATACTGACGGTCGATTCAAAATATCTTTTTGTCGCTTCAGCTCGATTGCTGTAGTGTGGTTCTTTGACATGGGCAGTGGCTCTTCATCGTCAACTGAAGCATTCTCTGCATCTACATCAGACTCTAATGGACCTTCTGGCTCTGACTCGTCATCTAATTCTGGCTCACTCTGTCTGGATATATGACGCTCAATATTAGCTACCAAACCTGGTGACTTTTGGGGGGCTGTAGGTGCCAATTTCTCTGCTGTATCTATAAATTTATATACCTTCTGTGACACACTGAGCGTGCAGTCGTCTTGACGTAAGTCCTCGTCCAATTCCTCAAAATTGGGACGCTCTATTTCACGAGTTGGTGTTATTGGTTGCTTAGTTATATTCTCCGCTGTCTTTAAAAATTTATCCACCTTCTGATTGATTGATAGCAAGCACTCATCACTGGCTGACACCTTGGCATGCTCATCAAATTGACGAGTAAAAGGTATTGAGGATTTTGGTTGCTTCACCTGTTCTGCGGTATGTGTAAACTTGGATACCTTCTCATGTACACTTAAGAGACATTCATCTTCCTCGGTACCATCATTGGGGCCGGGGTTGAGGTAATCCAAACTCTGGGGAGGCTCCACAGTGGGGTTATCTAGTATGTCATCTTCAATGCCATTGGAAGTACGCAACTCAGATATTTGGTAGCCCACATATGAGTTGGCTTCCTCCTCAAATATTGGAATATTGGTAACAACCGGCTTCTTTCGAGGCTCATCCTCTGGCTCTTGCACAACATCGGGGTAACGTGGCAAACCAGTATCCAGTTCAGCTGGCACTGGCGTAGGGACTATACGATCAGGAGATGGTTCCCGAGAGCTCTTCGCTTGTTGAATATCAATAATGACATTCTCCATATCTTCAGTGTTACTAATCTGTTCAGATAAATTGATGGTTTTTGTGGTAAAGCACTTGCTGGGACGATTGCGCTCTGTAGTTGGACGTAAAGTGCTCATTTCGACAGCTGGCTTAGGTTTGCCATTTACCACTTTGATTACGTTCTCGCTTGTGGAACGAGTCACCTTGTCCTTATCGCGTCTGGTTACACGTGGAACAGGTGCCGACTCTTTGCGCTCCACAACGGGGAATGCCTTTCGAACAGGATTGATTTTGGATATGGGTTTACGCTCGCTTCGAGGTGATGGTGTCTTCGGTGCCGTGTGATCGATGATAATCTCAGTGTGAACGGAAATGTTGCTTGATCGGCGACGTTCCATAGTTGGCGTACGTGTGGGACTGACATCGGGTGACGAAGATTCACCGTCCACATTGTCGGTATGTGGTTTTTGTTTACGGGGTGATGAGCGTAAACGATCTTTGATCGATGGTATACTACTATCGTTTGGTTTTGTGACTGGTTGCTTGGATTTAGTAATAGTGTTGGTTGTCCGAGTCTCTTCAATCACAGAGTCTCGCTTTGCCGACTCTCGCTTTGGTAAAGATTCTTTGCGAGGGCTCTTGAAAGTGGGCCCTTTAGAAGGGCTAGTTTGGTCCTTGATCAAAGCTGTTTGCTTAGATGTTGTGGTCTTAGTGGTCGACGTGGTTGTTGAGGAAGTGTTACGAGAGTTGCGTCGCTCATTGGTGATTCTTGTTTTTGTTTCGTTTTGATTTGGTTCTTCTTCAATTGGCTGCTTTTTAATACCGGAAGGTTTGTTATCCAAAGTAACCGTAGTACGAGATTTCACATCATTTTGCTCTTGTTCCAAATCGCTGGGCTGTTTTCTTACAGGCGAAGATTTCTTTTCAGACGCAGCAACAGGACGTGTTTTTTTGTTGGTCTTTTCCACGACAGTTTTATCTGTACAGGTAATGACCTTTTCTGCCACAAAACTTAATTCTGGAGCGGTTGTAGGATAGGCTGGCGCCGTACGTTCCAAGGGTGGAGACTTTGAGGGACGTTTAGTTATTACTATGGTAGTTTCTTCCTTTAAATTCATTGCTTCGGTATCATCACATTTTCGTGGATGTTTTACTTTAGAATTCTGATTGTTCAAAATACTTTCCACTTCCTCTGTCTCACTGACGACATCTACTGTCGACTCACTAACCTGAGGCCACTCTTCCTCAACCTTGATCACAGGCTGGGTACGCAAAACATATGTCTCCGTCACATGTCGAGGATTATCATCATCATCGTCATTCGGACAATCTTCAATCTTTACATGAATGGTTTCCGTTTCGAATTGTTTTACATCCTCATTGGTTTTTTTTTCGTCATCATCATAGTTGAGATTTTCTGTGTAGTTACCCTGTGTATCGCCATCCTCTTCCATGCCTAAGATCTTCCGACAACGATCCTCAAAAGTCTCGCGACGTGTTAAACCTTTTTTGCGGTAAGTGGGTTTGTTCGGTTCAGTCTGATCAGGTCCCGGACTCTTTGAGTAGAAGCCACCATCAGGACTTTCAGGACTTTCTTCTAAAGGAGTTTTTGGCGTGGGTTCTGGCTGAGTCTGGCGTTCGTTCGTTATAAATTCTTCGTTTAAATTTTTCGTTGTGGTCTTAACATTTTGGATAATGGTACTACGGAATAAACTATCCTCCTCCGATTGTTTGTGGTTGTCTGGAATTTTAATTGGTTTTTGTGAACTAATTCCAGGGGATGGCGTCTTGGGTTTTTCTGCTTGAATTCTTTCGGGACTTTTTGCTTTAGGTATTCGGACTGGGCTTCCTTGACGTACTGCAGTTGGAGATTCCGTTAAACTAGGTTGTACCTTCTCAAAGCTTTGAGCATTTACTTTTGGCGATTTGGGATTATTTTGACTTGGTATCTGAATGGTTTCAACATAAGCCGGTAATTGTTTTTCAGGGGATCCTTGACGTGGTGAATCTCGGGGTCTGGGTGACATTTCTGGACTATTTAAACCTGAAAAATCCTTAGATCGGCTTGGCAAAGGGCTGTTTTTAGGGGATGGTGACGATTGAGCTTTATCGATAGTTCGAGATGTAGGCTTTGTTTTTTCTGGACTGATAGAACGAAGCAACTCGCGGGGTTGAGTATTAATTTGCTTTACTGTATTTGTCCTCTGACCATTAAAGATTTGTTTTTCAGGACTACCTGGTCGTGAATTTTGACGCGGACGGGGCAAAGGAGAACCACCAGGGCTGGTTTTCTCTCTTACTTCATCTGTCTTTACACGAATTACAGTTTCCTGCTCATTGATGAACTCTACATCTTCTGGATAAGAGCCACGTCTCGTTGGAGTCTCAAAGGTTGTTTCACGCTGTACAGTACGTCTTTCAACGCTGGGGGACTTGGAGCTACGGCTGATTGGTTCCTCGTCAGTAACGGGTCGTTGTTGGATGGGCCTGTTGTTAGTGCGATCTTTGGGTTTTGCTGCAGGGAGTACATCAACAGCAAGGCATAAGCTTAAATGGCTACCGACGTCGCTAAGTGGTGTGGATTTTTGATTGTGTGTGTAGGTTGGGAGTACTTTACCATTGCAGTTATTGGATTAGTTACGACTATATCGAAGGTTATAACTACGTTTACTTTTATTATATTCCGTTTTATTTTCGGGTTGGGTTAATGGCTCTACGGGGTTAGACAGGCAATTATAGGTAGGCAGGCAGCAAAGACAGCTAGCTTGTGGGTTAATTGCAAGTTGGAAAAATTTTTTTATATTTCCCTTACTCTCTGTTCGCCACTCCCACTGTTCGGAGAGCTTGCGGTCATGCATTTTATTCGTGATTTAAGTTTGTTTTATGTAGTGGTGCTTGAGCAAAACATTGAATATTTCAAGATTGCATGTTTTTGGTAATCAGTAAAAGTTTTTATTTGCAAGTTCCAAAACAGAAATAGTTTATATACTAAATAGATAATTGGTTTATAGATACAAAGTGTGGTAAGAGTTGATTATCGGGGAATTTGGTATTTGATCTTTCATGCCTTACCAACGGTCTCTGAACTTGTCACCGCTGTTGCATTGGCGACATCCTTATCGGACGGACCGAGCTTATAGTAGTTACGCTTAACACAAGGTGGCTCATCTACAGCAGCACCAGTACTGGCAGCGGTGGCTTCGTTTGTGCTCAGCTTTGTTTTAGTGATCGTTTCGGTGGTGTTGTTGTTGTCGGAGTTCTGGCTGTTCTTGGAGGTTGTTAGTGGTGTGGTTCTTGTTGTGGTTGTAGTTGGTTCGTTGTTAATAGTAGGAGGAGAAGTAGGTGGCAAAGAGAATATGTCGCCAGGCTTAGTAGTAGTATACGTATACTGTGATAGGTTGTTATCTGAAGGATACATTCATATACATAGTTCCGAGATACATAGTTGTGTGTAATAGATATTTTGTATTAGCTTTCACTAATTCGTACCTGGGACTTTTGAGGCTTCATTGCTGCTGGGTGTAGCTAATGGTGCTTCCGGTTTTGCAATTGGTGCTGGTTTTGGTGCTGGGGAAGTGGGACTAGTATCCGGAATTGGAGTTGGTGCAGTTGCTGTCGCTGTTTTAGTAGTGGTCGTAATTTTCGTGGTTGTAGTACTCGCCGGAGACGGGGTTTTTTGCAAACGCTGCGGCACAAGATCGATTGTTTCATTAGAACCTTGCACGTTTCGGGTCTTCACAACAGTGTGGTGCTGTTGCTGTTGCTTGGTAACGAAAGATTTACCCACACTTTTAGTGGTGGCATGTGGTGGCACATGGCGAGTTACCGTTGTTGAGCTAATGCGACTTGATTCGGACGGTGCATGGCTATCATGCGAGCCTTCACGTGTATCACGGCGGAATGTCCGGTTTGAGGAGATGCTCGAGCGTGGCGTCAAACGTTGTGGCTCGGATGGACCACTATCGCGGCGATGATGCGAGCCAACTGAGGCGTTGCTTTCCGCTGGTGAGCTACTGCGTAGAGAAGCCGCAAAGGCTCGATGCGCAGCGTCCACCTCGCGTTCCTTTTGCAGTTGCCTACGGGTTACCGTTGTTGTAGTTGTTGTTTTAGAGTCCGTAGGACGACCTGATCGAGTACTAGGTGATGGTGCTGCAGGAGAGGCACCGCTTGGCTTGCGTGTAGGTGAACGACGAGTGGGAGACCGAGCCCCAGAGAAACCAGGGCTACTGGCATTCAATGGTTGCGGCCGCCGACGTTGAATCTGATCGGGTTCCTCCACCTCGGTCTCGAAGACGCGTTCTTTGTTGGTCTTATGCGTGGTCTGATTACGACTTACCGACTTGGTGACATGGTGGATAACCTCGCCATCTGGCTGATCAGAACGCACTGAGGGAAAACCATGGGTGCTAAAATCTTCACCTGTTGCACGCCTTGGGCTTACTGGATGCTCCCAGCTGGGTGTTGGTGACCTTGCTTGAGATTGTGGCTTTGAGCGTATCGCTGAAGGAGCGTGATCGTCATCAGCATATTCTGTTTCAATAGTACGCTCCGAGCTAGTATGCTGCTTGATATTTCGGCTCTTCTCTGACTTCACCGTTATAATCTCTTCACCGCTAAGGGCACTTGATGGTCGTTGAGTGGGGTACTCCTGTGTGGCTATGTTAGGTTTTACCGAGGGAAATCCATGTGTGGAAAAAGAATTATTCGAGGGCTGTCGGGGCGATTGTGGTGTTGATGGTCGTTGACCGGCAAACTCTTGGGTGGGCTTATTTGGCCTTACCGAGGGAAATCCATGAGTGCTAAAATCCTGACGACCTGAAGGCGAAGGAGCTTTGATCTGCTGACTTGGCTGACCATATTCACGATCATCAACTGTTTCTTGAATAGATTCCGAGGTGGTCTCTGTGGAAAAACGGCGACTGGATTTCTTGACCGAAGAAAAACTTTGAGATTGTGTGACATGTTCAGCATCGTGTCCAGATGGACGACGACGCACTGGAGGTTCAGCATTATCTACCACATCACGCGGTTCACGTGGTCCTGCAGTTTCCTTTGTTGGAGATAACTGCTCCGTCTCATAACGCTTATTCTTGACTATAGTGCCATCGGGCAAACGTTTTACAGTTGTAATCATTTTTACATTGGGCTTGGGATACTCCACAGTATTTGAGATAATCTCACCGGGTTGAGCCATTAGATGTTGCACATGTTGCTGATACTCGGGTGATGCTTTGTCCATGTCTACGTATCGTTTATTTTCCTCATAGTGCTGTTGGGTAGAAATATTCTTGGAAGTGTTTAATTGTTCACGGCTTTCAGAGTAACGTTCCTCGTGTTGTTGTTGTTGCTGTCGTCGTTGCTCTTGAAGAAGTTGCTCCTGTCGGCGTTGCTCTTGAAGACGATGCTCCTGAAGGCGTTGCTCTTGTATACGCTGCTCCTGGAAACGCTGATGTTCCTCCCAATCGCGTTGTTCCTGGTTATGATTAGCATTGGCCTGTTCATTCAGCAAATAGCGCGGAGAGCTGTCCTCACCACCATACTCAACCGTCGACGATGATGAAACCATTTTGGAGGTCGAAGAGGATGTTGTAGAGCTCATCTTCATCTCGGTACGACCGCTAGTCTCGTCACCAAAAACAACTTTTTCTTGCAGTTGAGTGCTGGAGCTTTCGGAAGCCTTTTTAACAAAGTTCTTGTCATCGCCTTGATGCGAGGCACTTGAACGCTGCTCGTTACGCCCCTTAAACTCCGCAGTGCCGCCACCATTGAGCTTTTCAATACCTGCCACATGAATGGATGGGGGACATGGACATATAAACAAACAGAATTGAGTTATACACAGAACAGAAAAGATTGAAGGAAATTGGACCAGGTTAGGGGTACACAGCACCCAACAACACTTTGTCATTGAACAGATAACTTACCGTCTGTCTTGGCCAATGTCTCCGTTCGATAGGCTCGTCCATCGGGACTAACCTCCGATGATGTCTGCACATCCCATCCAGTCGTATTCGGTTGACTTAAACTCATCGAATGAAACTTGATCTCATGTGTTGGACTTATTGAGTCGCGCACCTCCTTCGACTTGAGACTCTGAAAATTCTGATCCAGTAAAGCATCGCCATGGCTAGTAGCCAAAGGATCTTTGCCATACGATCCAGTCAAAGTGTTTGAATTGGGTTCCGCCATTATATCAGCCACCTGATCGTGTCTATACAGATTCCTTAAACGCGATTCGCGCAACTTATAGAGATGCGTGCGAATTTGCTTCTTGCGTTCACTGTCCTCGGATTGCTGCCACTGAAATAGGCCAGTAACATAGATTCATACATTGAGTAATGCTTGTCCTTGAGTCAATTGAAAATACAACAACAACACAAAAAAAAGGCCAACAAATAAATGCCCTGGCTTTAGATAAAGTGAAGTGAAGTGGATTGAATTGGAAAAGAGTGTGTGTATATAGAAGATCGATGCCCACGCTTTTTTTTGTCGAGAAACAGCGAACGCCTTTTATGGGCTCCAACCACTGTGCCACCAATTAGCTAAACTTAAAAAACTAGAAAACACTAGAGACACATCCAATTCCAGTTTCAGTTGCCGGTTAAGTCAAATGCTGCATTTAAAAATGTTTTACAGTTGCAGTGCCATATAGACTTACATATGTACATCACCATACGTAGAAATATATATTATATGTACATATATATTTTAATTATACAAAAAATTAATATGAGAATTAAAAAGGAAAACTATAAACAAAGAATTTATAAGCGAAAACTTGGTATTACATAAAAGAATACAATAATTAAAAGATCATTTTCACATCTTTTTCTGTATTCTACTGTATTTAAAAAAAAAGCTTCTCGCTTTATCTCGATATTCTATTTTTTAAATGGATATTCCTTTTACGATATCTACATATTTTGATTGATAAACAATGATATGATCAAAGCAAACAGCATCAGAAAACGATACTTTAATGCAATTACTACTAAAGTTTAATGGAACAACGAATCAATATTCTTATGAAAAATAAATTCTATTATTTAATTAGTATAACTACAAAACTTGACTAACTTTTCTGCAAATTTAAATTAATTGCTTTACTCTTAAAATATCTCATAAACGTGCTTTGCTGTTGCATTTCAACAGTAACCACTGTAGCCCATTTACCCCCCATCATAATCTTTTGACTGCGTTTTTTATTATTTCTCTAGGTCTGTTGGCCACTTTTTACAGTTAAGTTATCAAGTTCGAGACGTGGCGGCTGTCACACATGACGCTTTTGTTTATAAATAACGAAAAATAAATAACACTGCAAAAATTGCTGACCGATAACTGTTTATAGTGATACAAAAAGAGAATGATATATATATATATATGTTGTCATGTACATAACTGAGCGAAATTTTATCTATACTATATAGAACATTTTTGTTATGACAGGTCTGTACCGATCACCATCATCATTATGATCAAATCGTTGGCCAAACAGATTGACTCTAAACTTTTGGTTATGAGGCGTGGTGATATCACCAACCAGTTGACAGCCAACAGCGGAAAAACATGCCAAATAACATTTGTATTAACAATAATAAATACCTACAATGGAGCGAAAAAGAGAGGAAGCTCGATAGAGAGAGAGAGAGAGAGACTAGCGCTTTGTTAACTGTTTAATTTTAGAAGCTTGAAAAGCCATAACCAAATAGATAACTTTTTTTTTTCCTATATAGCAATTTGTTATAATTCATGTATTTACATATGCACTTGACATTCAACAATTTTACGATAAGTCGATCGAAACTTAATATATATATATAAATATATGGATATATGCATTTATTTGTATTTAAATGACTATTATTAAGCTATCTGATACTATTGTATTTTAATAATTATATTGTAAATAAAACTTACTCAGTTGTAACGATAGATTCAAGGACATGTAAGAACTCTTTATACTTTCTCTTTTCCATTAATTTTAAATTAAATCAGTTGTAAAAAACTAAAATTTAGACTGAAAATTCTTGACAGAACTAATATTGTAGAGTATTGAAATATTATTTAATTAATTGAAAAGAATTAAAAGCTATTTAGAAGAACAATCTATCAAATGGCTAACTAATCCTGATTCGTATCACGAAATTAATTAGCTCAAATATATATTTTTGGACCATAATCAAGGTTATATCTTTAGAATAGTTTCTTTTGGTTATTTTCATAGAACTTATAAAACCCAAAGATACAAGTTTATATAGTTTAATCGAACTATAACTTTTTTTAAAGTCATACAAAAAAATCTCTCTAGAAAACGATCGGTCATCAATATATACATAGATTATTACTTGATCTTATATTTTGTACCTATCGCTTAACCCAGAAATGGAGAAGAAAAAACATTAAAATTTTCTTAATTACAAACAATATTATCCATATATCTATGTTTTGTTCCATTTGATGTTTTAATTTTTTTTTCTTTTTGTGCCTTTTGGTTGGCCTCTTTCTTTAAAGCCAAGCCAACACAAATGGCACAACAGATGGTCGCCACAAAAACCAACGGCGCTTTCACTCAATACCCAACAAAGTCAATGCAAAAGATGAAAAAACTTTGGTGATAAATTGGTAGAAAAAAAAAACACACACACACAAATCAAAAATCACAGTAAAACATAGAATTAAGTGAAATCAATGCAATTTTAATACGTATAAGTAATAATTGCCTCTGAGTGATAACAGCATATCTAATATATAATGCACATATGTTTGTTTGTGTGTGTGTGTCTAGAAACCAGGATGAAAAGAGTTAGGAGAAGCCCAACTTAGGCCAGGCCCAGGCCTAAAGCCATATACAGTGGTAGTACTAGTCTGATTCGTGCCACAGTCTAGACTCTAGACCAGTGTCTTGTTTTTTAAGGCCTCACCTCGTCTTGTCAGAAGCAAGATGCCAAAATGACGTAATTTTTAAAACAGCTCCAGCCAAACATATATATATATATATATATATATATATGTGTATATGTATTTATATATATGATAACCAGTTGAAGTCGTTCTTCTTCGCACCTTCTCCTCCTCTCAATCTTATTCTATAACCGAAGCAAAAGCCGAATCTCAATCTCAGTTTAGCAGTGGCAACCTGTTGGCGTTCTGATTGCTGCAGAGGATGATGATGATGATGATGAGGGCGATTATGATGTTGATGTTGATGATGATGATGTGAGGATGAGAATGAGAATGACGTGACATGCGAGACTGCTGATAAATTAATGTACATAGCATGTATATGTATATACATACATACATACATACATACATATATACCTACAATCATTCATACATACAAATTTATATGAATATAGTTTTTTATTTCTTTTTGTTTTTGTTTTATTTGCCATTTGCTATCGTGTCAGCTTTGGAGGTCAACATAATTCACAAAAAAAACAAAACAAAAATCTTTTTCTTTTTTTTTTTGGTTTTTGTTTTTTGCTATTGAAATTAAAATTAAATAAAATTTAATTGAGTCGAAAATCGGCAAACAAATTTTAACATGCAAAAAATCTTTAGGTAATGCGGAAAAAAAAAACAATTCAAAGAAAATTTGAACAGGGGCGAAATGCAAAAAATAAAGCAAAACAAACTAATAGTGAATTAATGTCTGTTCCCGAAATTGGAGGTCAAAATGATTATTTAATTAATCACAATTAATAATCATATAAATTTTCATAGAAATTTAGTCAAGTTAATTCCTACTAACATTTGAAACGTAATTCTACTGGTTTTTTAAAGTAAATAAAATATGTTTTCAAGTATTTTTTTCAGAATGTCAGAAAGTGAACTTGAAACTCGAAAAATGCAATAACTTTGATTCGTTATTAATTGTAAAACGATGTTTGTCATATTTATCTTATCAGTGATCAGTAATAAATAGGGTAACACAATTCTTTGAAAGAATTTCAATAAAATTCTCATAAATATTGAATAAAAAGTAACATTCATGACAATTTATATGATGCGATGAGTCGAAAACTTATTGATAGAGCTTGAGTGTTCATTTTTTTCTTTTGGTTTGCACAGTAATTCAAGTGATATTGATAGATAATCAATTTATTGTTATCATATGCGTTTTACCATGAGATATTTGCGTTTATCGCTTTGCAATATTCTTTTGAATATCTGAATATAAATTTATAATAATTTATTTCCTAAAATTTAAACTGATATTCATATAGTTTCATATGTGATTATAATGAAACTCTTAATTAACTTCCCTCTTTCCACTCAAAAAGATGGTATCCGACCCTGTCTTACGCTTAATTTGCGGTAATTGCACCTGTTGATTGCGGCAACAAAAACAAAACTTGCGTGGGCTGCTGCTACTGTTGCTGCTGTTTGCTAATTGCGACTGCTCTGACACCAACTTACTCCAACTGACATTGAAAACGCACAACACAACACAACACACCACACCAACCGAACCGACTAACCGCCCCCACACGACCACCCGGCCACTTCATCATCATTCCCAATGTCCCAACAATCTGTTCAATTTGTAGAGTCGAGGAAATTGTTTTGCACTTTGCTGCCGATGTTAATTGCCACTAGGTTTGCCTTTTGGCGTCATTTTGTTATTTTTATTTCAATTTCATTTCAATTTTTATGCATGCATATTAAAGTGACCTAATTGCCGCCATGCGAATTGGCGTTCTGTTCAACTGACAAACTGGTGATTTGGTGAATTGTCGAATCGCACATCCAAGAATTGTGTCATTATTTTCACGCTCAACTTGTGTCTCGATCTGTAAAGCACTACCACCTGCTTTATATATGTTTATTTATTTGTTTGTGTTTTTGTTTTCTGGCTATGACCAAATGCCCCCCTTACCGATAAAACGTCAACCGCACCCCGATCGGCATGTTGATTTAAACATGCGTCTTGAGTTCTACAGAAAGTGGAGCACTTTCCATGGGCCGTTGCTTGCATACTAACACGGAACCCAGGTCTGACTGAATCGTTTATATTCCAAAGTACATACATACATATAGTAAATTCATAGGATTGAGTTGATCGCTTTAAAATCAAGAATTTAACATTTGATCGATGGGGTCAGTGTCACATTTCAACGTTATTAGAATAATAAACATAAAAAAAACAGCTGAACTGAACTCTATAAAATTGATAAATAATAAGATATATGTGTATGTATTTTTTAAAATTTTTAAACAAATTTTATCTGTTATTGTTGGAATATTCTTTAAATTCAAATATATCATCAATTTGCATTTAAAAACTTGATAATTTAATTAACATTTTGATTAAAACAAAAAGTATTTAACTCACTTTCACTTAAAATACTAAAAAAGTTTTTTAAAGAACATAAATATTTTGATTATTGGTACAACATAGCGTATGAGTAATATTATTTTGATTTCTATTAAACAATTAAATATAAATTTAAAGGTTTTTAAAAATATTGATAAGATTTAATAATAGAAAATATATATTCGTAAGATTTGTTAAAATGTAATTTTTTTTAAACAAATTATTAATAAGTACATATGTATGTATGTATATATATGCATGTATTAACACCTAGTTTGATTCTCTGTCTCAAAAAAAAAAAAACTGATTTCCACACAAAATGATCTCATAGCTTAATCTTCATGCACAACGCATTCTACGGTCATGTCATTTATCATTTTAGACAGTCGCCTTGATGATTTCGAGTGAGGAACTTCAACTCTACCGATCAATGAATCGGATAGAATACATTATACTTTTACCTGTCCCCCAACCAATTCAATCGCCATATGTATAACTGTTCCCGTATCTTTTAACAAGGTTATATGCTACCTACAGGCTACTTGAAACTAGTTCCACTGTAATTAGATTCATTAAGATTAGCATATGGCCGCTAGCAAGGTTCTGTTAACAAACGCCAGATCTCACCCCCACCCGCTTCATTCTAAGTACTCTTCAAGTTAAATTAAATGACAAAAACAAAACAAAAGTCAGAGAAGCCGAACAAACATATAACGACATTTCTATACTCTTTACGAAACTAATGGCTATGATGGAATGATATTACTTTGACCGATCACTGTTAAGATTGTTATACAATATAAGAGACTGGCTTCCAGTAATTAAAACTAAGCGAGAAACGGCTATGGGAACTAATTTGTTTTCCATAGTTCTGTTACTGAATGAATTAACTGAACAAAATGATTAATACTCTTTTCCAAAAAGTACAAGTTGTATGAAAAAAAAGCGTATTCCAAGTACATATTTCAAGTTAAGATAAGAAACGTTTTTTAGTTTGTTGACATAAGATTTGCTGACTAGCTGACAGTTGTGGCAAAACAAAGGCAAAAGAAAACCAACCAAAAAAAATAAATAAAAAAACCTAACAAACAAACAAAAAAAAAAAAGCCAGAAAAGGTATGCTAATTTTTGCGAAAGTGTGAAAGTTACACATGTATGTGTGAGTGAAAGAGCAAGTAATGGCAAAGATACAAACCAGAGACTCGCCCAAAATCTTTGAAATTTCTTTACTGCGCCTTTTTCGCTTCGATGCTGCTAGCGGCACTTGGTTTAAGCCGGGCTCGTTTTGTTGCTGTACCGGTAACTGCACAAATTAACACACTCTTTGGATGATGTGTGACTAATCCTTTGGACTTTGGCTTTTTTCGAATTTGTTTGGTTTCTTTTTTTTTCGGGTTTCTCTTTTGGGTTCTCTTGTTATCGGTACAGTTAGGAAAAAAAATAAATATACAATATTTCGTTATAAAAAAAAGTCGGTTCTTTATGTTTTGAGTTTTGGAATTGTTTGTTAAAAAAACACCGTGCGTCCCCACGTTGCAATCGATCGAGCACCAAAATCAGACTGAAGTTTTCAATCAGAATCAAACCCGTGTAAAGTGGACGAATGTGGCCCAAAGCTTAGAGACGGAGACAGCAAAAAAAAAATACAGCCACTCTGCTGCCGGCGTCAGCTGATGACGATGACGACAGCAGCAGCAGCAGAACCAAAAGCAGCGGCAGCAGCAGAGATACAGATACAAATGACCGAACGCCAAATACGAAGATGACGCGACAACGAAAACGACGACGTCGACGATCATTCAGTGGATACCGTGACCCAAAAGGTTTCAAACCCAAAAATGAAACTGTTCAACAATTCTTCAAGAGAATTGCTTTGTATACATTCGCCTCGAGTCGTACTGTTTTTAAAATCATATTAGCTGTTAGGTGCAGATAGATATATAATATTATTTAGTTAGATAACGTTTTATGAACAAAAATGAGTAAAAACTGTTTTTTGTTTTTATTAGTAACATGATTTTTTTTACTGTTTCAATATTAATACGTGTAAAACTTCGTTAAAGTTTGCTGCAACTCATTCCACTGTACCCGAGACTTGGGCAGAGACCTGAGACCGTAGATAGTATTAACTGCGCAGCTTTATGCATAACTCTATGTGAGAGCAGAAAATTAAAGGTGTCGGCGTCGTGGCTTTAGTTCTCTGTCTGGCTCTGCTCTAACTCTGCTCTGAGAGCTCAATATAGTTCTATTTACTGTTATTGTTGAAAAATGAAATAAAATGAAAATTGCCGAAACTAAATTCAATAAACTGAAGTTTATAGAATACTATTTATATAACTTTAATATGATGTATCTATTAAATATATTATTTTTAGTATCAGGGAATTTATTAAATAATGTAGAAGTGGCATTAAATTCATTATTCTTGCTTTTAAAAACTTATGAAGAAGCAGCTGATCTTACAGTACTTAGAAAATCACGAAGACTAACGAGTGGGCGAATAGTTTAAAAACAATTTAATATGATTAGGTCACATAGTTTTCAGGACAGCAAATAGTAGTACAAAAACAAAAATTAGTAAAAAGTGCCTTACATGGATATCTTATTTTACATATGTATATATATATATCTTGAAAGCATTTCGACTGAATAATTTTATTTCTGAAATTTTTGTACATAGCACATTTATATGTATGTACATATGTACAAATATATGTACATATATGCATTCATCTGCTTAATTGGCAATACCAAATATGTTGAAACGTGTTCTATTCGATGAGTCGAATTTGTTTATAATATTGTTTCTATTGGTATGTAAATAAATTTCTCGTATATAAATCACCCGTTCGAATTGTTGTTATTTCATATTAATTTTTTTTATTTCGGTGGGTGTCATTGTTACAATTGCTTTTTAAAACTCAATACCATTATATATATTTATACATATTTATTTTGTTTGTGGCAGTAGAACTAAAAACTGGAACTAATGTATATACAAATGTATATACATACATTTGTATAGGTATATAAATTGTGGGTGGGCGGAAAATTACTCATCGAACTGGGGAGACAAGATGGTTGTGCACGTAGACATGGCTTAGACACCAGTCGCTAGACGAACAGCAGCTTTGGGCCAGTGGCCAGTTTATTTATGTATTTATGTACTAATCTATGTTGGTATTGGTGTCCACTTGCTGCATTTGGCTAGTTGCCCATAGCGGGTGTCTGTCTGGCTGTCGGTCTCTCTGTCTGTCTGTCTATGTATATCTTTTGCGCCGCCTCTCTCGATTGTGCCAATTCAACTTGGTTTATTGATTTATTTTGCAGTATCTCGACCCACACACAGAAAAACGCTCGCTCGGAGCCGGCCTCAAATCATGGCCAGTTCCATAGCTGGCAAGCAGCAAGCAAGCAAGCAGGCAGGCAGGCAGGCAGCCAACGCATTGCTGCTGCTTTTAGAACCTGGCTTACAATTCGTGTCCCAGGCCTCTTGCATGGCGTCATCGATCAGCCAGGAGCTGAGGTAAAACTTGATCTGGCGGTCAGGCGAGTTCAAATGTCCATATGTATGTATGTCCAATGTCCGAGTTGAAATTGATTCATGGGCATGACTCATTCAAGGCTTTATCAGCATCCCAATTGGCGTCTCCTCTTAGTCTTGCTCTCACTCACTCCTTCTCTCTATCGCTCTCTTTCTCTCTCTCTCTCTCTGTTTTTCTCTCTATCTCTGATTCTTTCTTATTCTCAGACAAGTCTACATTAACGCTTGCGTCGCTGCCGATGTCAGCGTCTATGCCACAGCTGCGTGGGCTGAAGGCAACGTCTGCTGCTATTTTTGTCATTTATTAATAAATACAGATGTTTAGGCCATTGTAGATTTATTATCATTTGGCCAAGTCATCGTTTTTCCACAAACGCTATTGTAACGACTTTTTAACGATTATTGCAAATGTGTCGTCGTCATCGGAGTCAAAATCAACCCACACACACACCAACCCCATAAATGACCCAATTTGGTTAGGTTAAACTGGGACTGGGATTGAGACTGTAACTGGGACTGGGACTCTAACTGGATTGGGTTGGGTTTTATTTGGTCTGGTTTTGGTCAGTCATTTCTATCTCTGGCTGCGATTTATTCTCGAAAGTGTCATCAAATGTTTTTTTTCCTATCTAAAGTTGAGCTTTAAAGCCAATCAAATGTGACAAACAATAAACGGAACAGGATAGGGGCGATGAACTTAACCAGTTTCAGAAATCTTTAATGGACACCTGCATTAATGCACTTAAATCAAGCAACTTTTTAAAATGTTATCAAGATTTATAAGGATAAGGATTAAGGATAGTATTATAATTAATGTTTTATTCAAACATATACATGATTCTCTTACCATTTTCCTTAGCAATTCCTCATTTTGTATAGCACCCAAATCGCATTCCAATTCCATGATGGCAAACAAATAAACTGCAAATTGGAAATATAAGAAAAAATAAATGATATAATTATAAAAATATGTAAGAAAAAGTTTTTAAATATTATCAGATCCTTTAAAGAATATATCTCTGACTAATCTCAGTTTATTTATTATTTATATATTATAGATCCGTATAAAATTTCGATTCAGTCTCTTAAAAAATTTGAAAGTAATCCTATTGAAATTGGATAAGCAACTACTTATATATATTATATATAGAACAGATCTAAAAGCCAATCCGTCCCTATGGTTATTTCATTTTTCTGCCTCACAAAACACATTTGCAAATGAATCTCTTATTTCTAATTTATTTATTAGAACACAATTCTTATTGTTGTTTTTGTTGCAGTTGATTTTCTCATTGATTTTATTATAATATATATTTTCAATTTCTCATGATTTGTTGTTGTGAGGTTTTTATACGAGGCTAGCCAGATCTGGCGAGAGACCAAGATCGAATCTCTGAGTTCGAGTAGATATCCCAATTCATGCCCCATCCCCCGTTGCCATCCACAAACATGTTGTGACATTTCCCCCGTAAATGGTCAAAATGAAATGAGTTGCCAGTTTGCATTAGGTCGTCGAGTTTTTCGGTTTCAGTTTTGGTTAATGTTAACATCAATATCACAATAAAATCGCACAATTGAAATTGAAATGCGTTGCACGTTCTCCAAGCGACACCGACCGGGAAAGCAATTGACAAGTGCGTTGAAAATCAAACAAAACCACAAATGGTCAAACCAGGCTTGACTCACACCGATCGACCACTGTGTAATGTCTAATGATAAACCCAATGATTATGATCAAGAAGATCAAACAGTCAAAGGCCATGATGGGTTAAAAAAAATAACAAATTGTTAAAGGATATAAATTATGCCAAAGTTGAGAGTTTTAAGTAATTTATTCATTTTGTATATAATTCATACATATGTAGGTATGTATATACGTATATATAGAAGAAAAGATATTTTACTTTTGCTTAACTTTTGCCTCATAAATTACCAAAATTTAAATTTTATTATTGATATTCATGGTAAGCCTAACATACATTAATTGCATTTATGGGCCATAATAATATATATATATATATATATATGTACATATACAAATATGTTGATATATACATATGTAAATAACAAAAAAAATTTGCAAAGATCAATAAATAAGAGATATATAGTACATGTATTTGCTTTTCGTGTGGGTTGGCTCGTGGCCAATGCCCTAAGATCGATTAGAGACAGTGGATATGGATGGATGAATGTGGATGTCACTCAGCCTCATAAATCGCTGTTGTCCGTTGATCTGGCCAATTAAAAAACGGTTTATTATCCAAAAAATTAAATAAACTTCATTTGGTCAATTCACATCAACCGAAATACAAAATTAACACAAATATATGGTAATATTACGATATATGTTTATTAGATTTCCTATACCTTCTGCTCAAATATGAACGAGACTTGATCAATAAAACGGTCCGCGGATGACATATGGTAAAAATAATTTTTTTGGTGGATGGTAGGACTGTTATAAGCTTACATGGCAAATTTCAGCGTAATATGTCACATAGTTTGTTTTCTGTGCTACTGTAAACAAGTCTACCTCGAGTGTGTTTTTCGAATTTGTTCCAAAATTGTTGAATTTTCTTCAAAAAGAACAACGCACACTGTCGCTAACGAAATGTTCGCCATGACTGATACGGACATCCGGCACATCATAACTGGTGACGAGACTTGGATTCATGAGTATAACGTCTAAACAGCCCAACAATCATCGGAATGGCGCTCCCCAGAGGAGCCGAAACCCAAAAAACCACGCCAAAGTCGCTCAAAAATTAAGGTTATGCTGACTTTTTTTCGATTACGAAGGTGTGGTGCACTCGGAGTTCCTTCCGCAAGGCCGATCGGTTAACGCTGAATATTATTTAGACGTTTTGAAGCGTTTGCGCGAGAACATTCGTCTTAAAAGTAAAGAATTGTGGGACAACAAGTCATGGTTCTTGCATGACGATAATGCACCAGCTCACACATCACGTCTTGTTCGCGATTATTTGAACAAAAATAATGTTAATATCGCTCCGTAAGCACTGTATTCGCCTGATATGGCTCCATGTGACTTTTTCCTGTTTCCCAAGTTCAAGTTGCCGCTTCGTGGAAAACATTTTGAGACAATTGAAGCCAAAAAAGAGAATTCGAAGAAGGAACTGAAATCCATACCGAAATCGGCCTTCCAGAAATGCTATGATGATTTGAAAAAACGTTGGCATATGTGTATTGCCTCCAATGGTGATTAATTTGAAGGAGATAAAATAAAAATTGAACAATAATTAACCGTTTGTGTTTTATTACATCAGTCTCGTTCATATTTGAGCAGAAGGTATGAATTTGATTGTTGATTTGATTTATGTTTGATAGAGAGACACAGACAGATATAAATCGCCCACATTGCATTTGATTGAAATGAATTGAAGATAACCGTGCACTAGATGGCGCCACAGAGAAGTCTCTCAAAGGGGGAAAGACCGCAAAAAAACAAAAACATAAAAAAAATAAACCACAAAACGGTGCACTCTACAATGTACTACATTTAGATATATATGTATTAGTACATTGTAGATATATATATGTATGTATGTATATATGTAGGTATGTATATATGTATAACTCACCTGTTGCTTTATCAGCGCCAACACTGTCGCTTGTCTATCTCTCGAGGCTTCTTTTGTAACTGGAAACTTTGGAGACGATCTTAACAATTGTTATAGAGGCAAAAACAAAAATGTACTCTTCAAATATTTGAATAGTTTAATTTACGGAAAGATCAAATTGCCCAGAGAGATGATAAAACAAAACAAAAAATTAATATGTACATAAGTATCTCACGGAACTAAATGGGTAAAGGTTTTTTTTTTTTTTTTTTTGCGGCTTTGAGATTTGTGCGCGGTTTTAATCGCCCGCAAATTTGCGGTTTCTATTGCACTTTGTTGTTGGTCCTCTTTTGGCATACGCGTAGTACAACACAGTAAAAAAAAAATAATAATAATAACAATTAATTAATTAGTTGATTTTGCAAAGGGACTGGGGAGTGGAAGATAATGCACCGGATGCAGCAACCGTTTGGCACGAGCGGAGGCTCTTAACTGATTCCACAAACTGCAGTTGTTGTCGCATCTAGGCTCGGATTCACCTCCAAGCAGAGGCAGAGAGAAGATTGTGGCGCTGTCTGTGTTAGCGTCAGCCTCAGGTTCCCGACAGGTAACCAAAAGTACAAGTCTTGTTGCTGTCAGCATTCCCTTTTCACTTTTCACAGATGCATTTTACCTTGGTATATCTTGTAGATGCAGATACACCAAATCTTTTAGTTATATTATCATTTTAATTTTGATACGGATAAGAAAACTAGAAGATAACTGAGAAAAACATGGCTAACAATAAAACAACTGTTATATTAATATCTCTGAAAATTCAAAACAAAAGAAATGCAATAAATGAACTTATTTAATTTCTTTAAAGTTTAATCTTAGTTTTTTATGTTACCTATCTATAAATAATATTGCCATTACTTCGGACAAGATATTATGCCTATTATTATATTCATATATTATAAGATATTTGATTAGATAAATGTGTTTTTCATGACAGTTTCAGTTGGTTATCAAAGAAGGAAAATAAGACCACATTTCTGTAAGACTTTGAAATGTTTTCAATGACCTTTTGACATATATTACTTTGTAGAGATTTTCTCAAAAAAAATGTTCTATTTCGAAACTATACAAAAACGTTACCTGTAAAAACCTCGGAAAAAATGAATTACAGTCCTTTGTCTGCCAATATCCGTTTCCCTTATTTTCTTAACAAGAGCATTACAAACACCTTTTCTTAAAACTTTCTGCTAAGAATAATAGTTTAAATTTTATAAACAATAAAAGTTTAATAATTAAAACTATTAAATTTCAAAGATGATCTTAATTTCTGAAAACTATTTATTTTTTATTCATAGTAAAGAAATATTATAATTAGTTACGTTTCGATTTTAATAATTCTTGATAAAAAATGTTTAATACTTGTTTATTTTTCTTTTTCTTTTTCCTTGGTTCAGATTATAACTTCAGGAGGAATCAAATATCAGGCAGATCTGATTTCAAAAATTTTTTCTGAAAAATTTTAATCAATATGTTACATAATGACTGTAAAATTTTTTTTTTTATTTTGTTTTGGACCTGATCCTTTTTTTTTTTTGTTTCCAGCTTTCCTTAAATTCATTTGTATGCTGACAATGATGGTGATTGTGTTGGCGCTGCTGGCGGAGATGATGCCCTTGCCAACGCCTAAACAAAATGCAAAAATACTTCAAAAATATATACACAAAAACAAAAGATCTTAATGCCACAGGGTCAGTGGGACTTGCAATTTTTGGACAAAACAACCTGCCTGGATATAGTCGAAACCAGTGGCCGAGTGCGTTGATGATGTAGTTGCTCCAATCGTTGCATCGAATGTCAACGTCAAGTCAACGTTCAGTGTCAATCAAATAAAAATCGAATGAAATGCTGCAAAAATTCTAGGAAAAAAAAAAAACAAAAACAAAACGAAGCGAATCAAACAAACGCATGCAAGTGGCACAAGGAGAGCAACAGGCCCAGAAAAGGGGATATAAATCATTAAATGAAAATGAATTCCACGATTTAGTATCTTTTCGCCACTTTCGAGGGCTGCCAACGAATGGGTGATGTTCAAATGCAAAACTAACAAAAAATAAGGTAAACCAGCTGTTTAAAACGATTTACTATTTTCAGGATAAGGCAACGACTTTGAATTACCTAGCACTCAAAAATACACAGCTGTTTAACTAAGCCATAATACAACTCTTTTTCTTTTTTTCAACACTGGTTTCCCTTGGTCACACAAAATATTAATATGTTGAAATAAACTAGTCAATTTGTACATATGCTAGGACATGTTTTAAAAAATAAATTGTATACTCTAACACCCAAGGCAATTGCTGGGTATACTTACAATATTGCCCTTGGTTGAGCGCCGCCGTTTGCCATCTCCTAGTGAAAGCTGCCGCAATCCGTCCTTCGTTGCCGTTGTTGCATTGCCTTAAAAGGTTGCCAGCAACATATTTTGTCTCTTTTTTTTTGCTTTCGGTTGCTTTTTTTCGATATGCAAGCACAAGAAATTAATATTAATTTATTTCAAGTGAAACCTTGATAGTGCTTAATTTGTCGTTTGCAAAGAAGTTCCATTTGCGGCATGTGTGTATGTATGTAATTTGTATGTTGTTGTATTTATTTGAACTATGCGTAATATACATACATATAATTAGCATTATATTAAGTAGGCATATATAGATGAAAACTAAATACTAATCAGTGCTAAATACAACTTAGTTATATAGCTGTCTTTATAATATATATATTAATGTCGGAGATGTGTCTTCGAGATGATATCAATATGAAAGCAACAATTCATCAAATGTGTGCAATATATATACGTATACATATTAACATGTTTATATATATATAACTATATATATATGTATACGTATATATATATATGTATGAATGTGAATGATATAATGGAATACGTGTATGTGTCTATAAACTATAACTAATCCTATGGAAAAACTCATCCAATTCAAAATAAAATCACAAAAATTCACTGAATCTATAAACAAAAAAAAAAATAATTGATGTAAAAATACTATTTAAAACATATTAGGAGATTGCATTATGGCAATTAGATATTATATATATATATATATATATATATATATAGGTATATATATCTATATGCATGTGTATAGAGAGAGAATTGTTGTATGGCTGACATTGTACAAGAAGAAAATCGTATTATTATTCATTGATCAATATTTGGAACATAACTGTTTTATAGCCTTCCAATATTTTATATTAAAAAAAAAGACCAATTGAAAATTCAGTTTAAATTCAATAAGAACTTTTCGATTCATTTGCCACTTAACATCGTTTAACCTTTAATTTTGAAAGGAACAAAAAGATTTCAAAGCGAAATCTGAACACTCTTGCATTTAAGCAATGACTTTAAAGGAACAACGTGGGGAAGACATTCTTTAATGAATCTTTAGATGATTGTTTACTTTTGAATGTTGTAGGGATTTTCATAATTTTTTAAAACCTTTTTGCCATATTGGTGAAATTTAGTTCAACTGGTTGAATGAATTGGAAACTCTTAGCTTTAGCTAATCTAAACAATATTTATATTGAAAAATTTAAATTGAATGATGTCCACCTTTCCAATTCATTTTTAAAATTTCGGCTAGAATTTTAAAGGTTTTGTTTTCCAAAAAGTTAAACATTTCCTTAACATAAGTCAACTTGGTCGAAACCATATTGAAATCGAAAATAGTCTCCTGTTAAAAATTCGATATTTAAAGTTGAAAATACTGCAAAAATTAATATGATAATTACATTTGAATTGTGAAAACATGTTTGTTATGAAATATGTTGCTTTTAACACAATTTTTTTTAACTTAATCAACAAATTGCTTGAATATAATCATATATAGGAAACCTTATAGGATTTGAGATGCTGATCTACTTTTCATCAGTTTTACAATGAATCCGAATAGCGTTATAAAAAAAGAACTTTACGTTTAGTTTTGACACAACTTATACATAAATAAAGTATAAATGCCTGACTTAATACACAAGTTTGTTTCATTAATCAAATACTAATAGGTGTTTCATTCTGGTTGGTTTAAAAGCAAATTAGTTTCTTGTATTATAACTAAAATAAACTAATGTTCACAAATATATAGACATATATTCCATACATTAAACTACTTCTTTTTTTTTTTTTATTGAAATTCGCGCAGAGTGAGTGATTTCAATTTCATGGCCTTAGTTTACATTAAACGTAAAAAAAAAATATATATATATAAAACTTATGTGACAAATGGAAGAACAGAAATCATTGGAAAGCTGTTTTAAAAGCGAAATGAAAATTCTGTTTAATGCATTGGCGATTTTGTTTATGGTTTGAGCTGCTCAAACACTATAAAACAAAATAAATCAATAAAGTATATATGTATGTTGTTTATATAAAAACGAGGATTGCACACACACAAAGATTTTGTTTTTAAAAATAGTAATAATAATTAAAAATAATAACAGTGAATTCAGATCAAAATAAAAACCAAAGGGCCGAATCTAACTTTAATAGTGCCAAAGTTTTTATATACCCTTGCAAAGTTGCCTCAATTTAAACTATATAGAAGAATCATCATTTAACATTTACAAATTAGGGCAGTACTCTTGAAAGATGTTATATAGAAACAATTTGGTTACGATAAAATTTCTTTCTTTTTTGGATTGACTGTTTTTCAATGGAAGCTACAGATTTTCATTCAAATTCTCAACGTTATTGGTAAGAAGGACAATAATATTATTGCACTAGGACTCCATTTCGATCAATTGGTAACATTAAAGTTATCATGGAAGATCTATGTAAAAGTTAGGAAACATTGACAAATAAGCATCCGATCTTAGCGGTTCCGATTCCCTAAGCTTTATTTTTTGAGGACTACTTCATCAGTATTTATCATTATAGTAATTTCAGTAAGTTTTATCATCTTAATTGAGTGTTTTAACAGACAAATATACATACTTTAAAAAATCCTCACTTTGTGGTTACCAAGACAGTAAAAACGAATACCTTTTGCAAGGGTATGCAACTTAAGCTACCTAATACAAAATTGGAATTGGAAGAGATTGGAAAATAGAAAGAAGTAGCTTTTAAAAGGAAGACCTTAATCTGTTACTCCTAGATGTACCAACTGTTGCATGGTACGTTGCAAATATGTTGGATCCGGAAACATATTAAATTGGGTTTTATGATCCACACTATTCCAAATTACCACATCTTCACGTCCTGTTGTTACAGATCGTCCAATTGAAAATAACAAACGACGATCAAAGGCAATTTTAAGAAAACGCAAAACTTTCCGGCCCAATGGGCAATCAGGCAAATAACAAATGCGAGGAAAGCCAACAGCAAAGAAGGCACGACCTGGATGCGGATGCTCAGAAGTTTGTAGTCCCGATGCAATGCTAAAGAACGAAAGATAAATATTTTCATTTTATTAATATCGGAAAAAATATTTGCTAAAATAAATATTGTTAAAATGAAATTGGAGATTGATTTACTTATTAGAGATTCTGATATATTAAAACACTTACTCATAGACTATCTGTATGGTATTCTGTCCTTCATGACCAGGAAGGTTTTTACTTATTATACTCCAGGACATGCTGCCAATTGGTTGATTGCCCACCTTTTCGCCATAGACAATCCCACAAACAGGACATTCAATGAACAAATTCTAATTAGAGAAAAAAAAAGAAAACAATAATTTGTTGAGAAGTGTAATTATATTATGGCTACCAAATAAGTAATGTTACCTTATTTAATTCATTTTGTTGGGCAATTATCATGCCATTCAGACACTGCAGATGCATCAAATGCTGACAACGACTTAATGAAATGGCTGGATTCTGTACTGAATGAACTAGCTCGTCCATGCACATTGGACAGGGCTGGGCATTTGGCCAGAGTGGCGGCTCAACGACTTTAACAAAACGCGATATCATATCGCTGGCGGGATCTACTCCCACAATCGAACCAGCGATTGATTGTTGTTGGAGTTGAAGTTGTTGTTGTTGCTGCTGTTGTTGTTGCTGCTGCTGCTGCTGTTGTTGTTGCTGATGATGGTGTGGATGATGGGGCAAAGGCGGTGGCACTGGAGCACGTTCCCCCAACGATGATGGCGGTAATGATGGCACAAAAACCTCATCGCTACCCAAAGAGCAATCGAGTAGATCATTCACAGATATGGCAAAATTACGACTCCGTAAACTTTCTTTGCTCTCGTGACTGAGGTAAGTGGATACGGTATCGACACTGGGCCGACGACGATGCGATTTCATACTATTAGTGTCCGTATCAGAGGCACGCGTACGCGATCGGGAACGATGCGAATGGGAATGGGTAGAGCCCAAACGGCTGCTACGTTGCGATTGCAATGAACCCTCCGAGCACCGACTATGATGGCTATTCATGGATGAGGTCAGCATAGAGTTTTTGGCATGCGAGAAATTTCCCATTTGATGATGAGGATGAGAATGTTGATGATGATGATGATGGTGCGAAGCAGCCGATGACGAAGAAGAGGCAGAACTGGCTGTGGCAGTGGATGTTAAATGTTTGCTGCTACTGCCACCAAAAATATTTAAATTGTTGAGTATCTGCCGTAAATTTGTTGTAGAAATTTCGCTATGCTTCTTTTGTGGTTTTTTCTGATGCTGCTGTTGCTGTTGATGCTGATGCTGGGGGGGATGACTTAATGGTAATGGATGTTGTTGTCGATGCATTGGCATACGGTGAAGCGTGGATTTACTGCCATTGGTGTTGCTACTACTGCAGCTACCATTGTCACCCAGTTTGGATAAAGCATTATAATTACTGGCCATATGTACAGCCTGCTGAGGTGTAAGCTTGACCAGCGGATACGGAGCTTGTTGAGTGCGTCGTATGCTTCGAATAGGACCACTCGGTTGACGTAATTGTGTGAGATTGCAAAAGTTAATAGTATAGGGTAATCCTAAGTTGGTATGGCAAAGATCCAAGGTTTGTTCGCCCTATATATGAATGAGCAACAAAAGGAAAATAAATAAATAAAAACCGAAAAGAACTTAAAATAAGATTATTAATAAAGACTCTTACCCTGGCCCAAGCATCCTCTATGATGCATTGTACATGCATATTATAAGATCGCCAATCACATTCTGTACTTCCTCCACCAACGCCGACACCTGACCACTCCCATTTGGTGCCTTTACCCGCCGGCGAGCTTGGGGCATAGAACATTCGTCTAACTCCTATCGTTTCCGTTTGATCCAATTCAGATTCTTGGGTCATGGTCCGCACATTTACATAATATTGTTCCAGTCTAGGATCGGCATCGCTTAGCATGACACGAGTGAGTTTCTTGGCATGCGCACGCTCCAAGTGCTGAGAAACAGCTGGTGAATACGGTAACCATTTGGCGCCGCGCAGTTCAAACTCCCAGACGCATACAGCATGCGTGTGATTATGGTTGGGTGGGGGAGGAGGAGGAGAAGCGATTGCAACAGCGCCAGATCCAGCACCACTACCTCCGCCAGGACCCAGGCCATTCACATTGCTGGCCATGGACATGACGATTTTCTATTTCACTTTCAACTTTACACAAATCACTTCAACTCATTTTTTGTTATCTCAGTCTCATCTCATCTCATTTTCTCGTCATTATCAATTGCAACTGCTACTGCGTGCAACAACTACGAAGATGAGCACAAAATAAACAATGAAATTAAAAATGGTGGCCGAACGATTTCTTTACTCATGTTTGAGTGAATGCAAATTGCATTCGCTTTGATGAAAAGATAGACGGTTTAATTAGCAATTAATTAATGCACACACACACTCGCACACACAAAACACAATGTAATTATACTTTGATTACTACTAAATTAATTTATATGCTAATTTAAAGAGCATTTAGCGCAAGCGCAGAGCCAGAGCAGAGCAGTGCGAGAAATTAAGATCAAAGAGAAGAGTGCAACAAGCAAATAGAGTTGCCACATCAACTAAGAATTTAACATTATTTGCAGTGAAATCGATTGTATTGTTATCGCACTGTGGCGCCCTCTTTAGCAACGTGGCGCCCCCAATTTACAAAAAAGCAACTCTGATGTATTGAATTGTCAAGCAGGTCGTTTCCGCCGCTGTCACCATTCCTTTACCTTTTTGACAGGCAGACGTAAAGCTGGTCTTTTTGTGCAGACCGCAAAAATCTGCATTTTTAACAAACATCTTTAATTCGAACTAAGTGACAATGGTGGTTAAGAAGGTAAATCAAGTGAATTAATTGAATAGCACACAAATTTCCCGACTATACAAGTTGCTTCTACAAACAGAAGGCAATTTGTTTTGTTTGTATTTTTGTTTGTTGTTATCTCTGAAATATTGTGAATACTTTTAATAATTGCATTATTGATTACAGCCCAGGCCAAAGAAGAAGCCAGTTACCAAGAAGGTGGCCCCAGCTCCATTGGCCGTCAAGAAGCCAGTTGTGAAGAAAGTTGTCAATCAGCTCTTTGAGAAGCGACCAAAGAACTTCGGCATTGGTAAGTGAATAAAGAATGAAGTAATTGATTTATCAGTTTATTAATATTATTGCCATTTCTTAAAAACAGGCCAGAATGTTCAGCCCAAGCGTGATTTGTCGCGTTTTGTGCGTTGGCCCAAATACATCCGTGTCCAGCGTCAAAAGGCCGTGCTACAGAAGCGTCTGAAGGTTCCACCACCAATCCATCAGTTTAGCCAAACTTTGGATAAAACCACCGCCGTGAAGCTGTTCAAGCTTTTGGAGAAATATCGTCCAGAATCTTCGCTGGCCAAGAAACAGCGTTTGAAGAAAATTGCCGAGGCCAAGGCCAAGGGCAAGGAAGTTGAGCCCAAGAAGAAGCCCAGCTATCTGTCAGCTGGCACCAACACGGTGACCAAGCTGATTGAGCAGAAGAAAGCCCAATTGGTTGTCATTGCTCATGATGTTGATCCTTTGGAGGTAAGCTATATATGATGAGATATCTAATCAATTGGTCAAACTCACGTGTAAATGATGTTAAACTGAATTTCTTCAACTGAATATTGAATTGTGGCAAATTGACAGCTGATTGTTAATCTAAACACCTAACCCTTGAATGTAACTTTTAAAGAACAATTGGCATTAAAATGTTTTCTTTTTCCTTTTAGCTTGTGCTGTTCCTGCCCGCCCTTTGCCGCAAAATGGGCGTGCCCTACTGTATAGTTAAGGGTAAGGCTCGCTTGGGTCGTCTGGTTCGTCGTAAGACCTGCACTGCCTTGGCCCTCACTAGTTTGGATAACAACGATAAGGGCAATTTCGGCAAGGTCCTCGAGGCCGTTAAGACCAACTTCAATGAGCGCCACGAAGAGATTCGTCGTCACTGGGGTGGTGGCATCCTTGGCTCCAAGAGTTTGGCTCGCATTTCCAAGCTGGAGCGCGCCAAGGCTCGTGAGCTGGCCCAGAAGCAGGGTTAAACAACAGCAAAGGATTGATCGCGGAGAGAAACTATTTTTAAAAGTAGTACACAAAGAATGTGGATGAAAGAAACATCAAACAAATAAACATTTAAGTGTATAACTTTTTTTTTGTTTTTTTACAAGTGCGACATTTTTGATTTATTCTTTTTTGGCGTTGAATAAATCCCAAGATCTGTATTTTACTTGAGAATAATACTCTCAATGCAGAGACGGAAGGACGCCAAATTAAACATACAAGCATTATTTAATTTGTAAATGGAAATTCGCTTCGCAATGTGTGACCGTAGAGCCAGCAATGATCTAAAAGTCCAGGAGTACGAAAACTAGTTAAAAGATTTGGTAAAGCATTACTGTCTATTAAAACCGAGAGGTTCTGTATGCCCTTGTTAAACTTTCAATTAAATTCCTTTCAGTCTTCAAAAATTTCTGATATGTCACTACAACTTTTGTAAAAATCTATGTAGATTTCAAATTTAGTCTGCACTTAGAACTTAGACTTTAGTAAACCAGCGATAGATATAGTCCTTAAATGGGAGCAACAGACAATGGATAATATATATTTTTAATTAGCCCCAGTAGCTGAGTTTATACAGACACGATATTTAAGATTTAGATCAATAACTGAAGTGTTTGGATTTAAAGGGTATAAGAAGATCGGCATAGCTTACGTTAAGTCGGCCTTTTAATTTTTCTAAACTTTTTTCCAAATCAAGTTACGATTTTTTTTTTGTTTTTGGAAGGCGAGTAAATATCTGATATCTAAAATATTTCGTAATTGCTAAATTGATATATTTTTTTTGTTGGTTTTATTGTTTTATGCATAAAAATTAATTCAATTTGATTTAGGTATAAAAGATTTATACCAATATACATATATCTATGAGGATTAGATTTTAGAACGCTCCGCTCTCATCTTGATGCTCTGTATGGCCTCGTGAAGTATGCTGAGAACCATATCAACTTTCTCCAAAGTGGCATTCTCTCCCATAAGGCCAATCCTAAAGACTTGCTCTACAGTAGGACCCAGACCGCCGCTTATTTCAAGATTATATCTATAATAAAACAAGAGATAAAACAATATAATATTATAAAGATACGAATTATAGATATAAGCTGTATACACTTACTTTCGCATAGCATATTCGGCCACCTTCTTCCAGTCTACACCAAATGGTACCTTGATCGTATTAACTGTAGGCAGGCGTTCCTCTTCACGCTGTATGAACATTTCCAGGCCCAACTCTTCTATACCAAGCTGAAGACGCGTTGAACACTCCTGGTAGCGCCTCACCACCGTCCCTAGGCCGATGGCGCAGAAATGAGCTAATGCCTCGCGCAATCCGTAGAGCAATGTGGACGAGATTGTGTGATGATAAATACGAGGTGTGCCATAACATCCCCAATACTGGCCAATAAGCAGTATGTCGAAATAGTAAACTTTTGGTTTCGTCTTCCTCTTTTTTATGTGGGTTAGGGCACGTTTACTAAATGAAATTGGGGTCAATCCGGCGGGTCCACCCAATGCTTTTTGTGATCCAGTATATGCAACATCTACCTTCCATTCGTCCATTAAAAAACTGGTGCCGCCCAGTGAGGCTACTACATCGATGACCAAAAAGCAGTCGGCTTTTCGACAAATTTCACCTATCTCCCGTATATGACCCTGAAGAATGCCCGTGGAGGAGTCGCCTTGCGCTATAAAGAAAACTCGCGGCTTGTGCGTGTCAAAAGCGAATTGTATCTCTTCCAGCGATAGCGGACGACCAAAACTGGCCTCAACAAAGCGTACATCCGCCCCATATCGTCGGGCCATATCTGCTGCACGATGGCCCCAAATCCCAGTTATTCCAAATAGCGCAACATCACCTTCTTCAATAAGATTGCACAGAGCTGCCTCCATACCGCTGTGACCAGAACCGCTTATGCACATTGTGGCATCGTTCAATGTTTGAAAAATGTATTTAATTCCCTCTTTAACTTCATCCATGATCTGTAAGGATAATTATTTTATTTATACGTTGTTACGATTTCTAAGTCTCCTAAATGGCGTTTTATCAAGGTCAATTTTTGGCTTTAACATTTTCAAAATTTACTTAAAATTTAATGGAAGATTTTTATATTATTTTATATTAATATTTAGGGATATCTGAATCAAATTTTTATTATAAAACGACCCGCTTAGAAAGTTAATAAGATCCTACGTTATGGCTGATAAACAAACAAAGATTTGCTAAGTAATATAAACATATATATATATATATATATTATATATATGTAATCTATATACACAAAGTAAAATGATGGAATTAGAGCCACCCCAAATAAATAGCTACCTAAACTCTGATCCCAGCATTTCCAAGATTGATAAGGTAACTAGAGCTCACATTGTAAATATGTGTACAGGGAATTGAATATTATTTTTCCATCCAAGCAAACAGGGAAAATTTATTTATTAAGGCAGTTATAAGTCATTTTAAAATATAGTTATTTCTTTATACACAACAGCTTTAGTTGAGTCGATTTATTTTTTTGTAATTTATTATTAGTATTACTACGAGTTATTACTAACGCAATATGAGTAAAGACGGACATAATATGTAAGTATTTTGTAAACTTGATTAGTGATACTGTATAGAAAACCCCGTGCAAAGGATATATCATATAATCCAGAGTTACATTCGTGATATATATGGGGACGATCGATAAAAACAGACTTTCTATGTAAGTTCAATTACCTGCAGACACTCGGGATGCATATGTCCTAGAACTGGGTTGCTCATGGCATCTAGTACTCTTTGAGAGCAATTCGATGGACCAGGCCCCATTAGGGTTTTGCTTGGCACATAAAGATGTCGCTTGAGTACGAGTGGCGGTGGCACTTCCATTTTAATAACTTGGCTTGTATTTCTATTGTTTATTGTCTCTCACTCGATATGTTTACGTAATGGTTTAGCTTAGAATAGGGATTTGGGTGTTGTTTTCTTTCTTGTCGTACTTTGGCCCTTCTGGCTGACTCAAATGTCAAGATCTAACTGAAACATTTTATTGGCTAGCCAGTCTCTTTATAGACGTTGATGTAGCTCTTATCATTTTTGTTATATGTGATGAACGCACTTGAACAAATGGTAAATGATGCGCCTCTCTTATCAAGATCTTTGCCTAGCCTGTAGTTAATGCGTATTCAATTCAAGTAAATTCCGTGAGAAATTGATAGCCAAAACGACCCCGTGGTGAAATTCGCGTTGGTCATGAGAAGGAAAATAAAACCTTGTTGAGATTAGGATATGTAACTATATTATAAACTAAAGTTGTTATAAGAAAACTAAAATTGTTTTTAAATCGTTAGTTAAATCGTTTCAAACATAAACCATTGCTAGGTCAGAAATTGTTAACCTAAGCCAAAGACATCTTCATCTTGCCTTATCTCTGATGAAATAGGAGTGTTAAGTAATAGAAAGCTTTTTGACATTGAATTCGAGATATGTAAAAGTCATTTATTTAAATTTGGTCAAGATGATTTCTTTCTAAAATTTTAAAAATGTTCCAAATTTAATTTAATTACGTATATTGTAATTATTTGTTGTAGAGATTTCTTGAATTATAAATAATTGATAAAAAAATGTTCATAAAGCTAAGCAACCTTCTGTAAAAAAAAGAGAGGTATTATATTTATAAGATATCGTTGACTTTAGTACCCTAACTGACATATTTTCTATATCTTTTGTTTCAAATGCTGTAGCATGGTCACACAACAAGTCAAAATACGGGGGGTTTATCCGAAAATACAGGGAATATTTATCTGACAAGCAAACACAACAATAGATCCCAACAAAATAACATTTATTATTTTTGGTTTGTGCTTTTTTTTTCTAATATAAATAGACTGATATTTCAAAAGGACGCTGTAAAGAAGCGGAGTGATCCTATTATTACAACATTTCGAGTTGACAGCATGGAATTTGGAGGGGATAACTACGAAGATTTCTTTGATAAACTGCTCAGGTGATTCAAATGTAGCAGTTATTAACAACTTTAAATTTAATCAAAAATCTAAATCCCTTTTTTTTCTTTAGCCAATCATCACCTCGTAATTTGCAACAAATATTTGATGACGATGAAAAACCGCTACAGTATGAAACCAACTCTCTGCGTTACCCGCCACAAAAGTCGCAACATCAACAGGGAGGAAGGCAGAAAAATGAAATAAAAAGTAAGTCATCGAACAATGAGAAGCTCCACGCTGCAACGGCAAGAACGAACCTCAGGGGGGATCGATGGACTCCAATAATAGCCAAGGTTGCACATGGTTATAATGGCAAGGATAAAGTTGGGCGCGTTGGTGTGGCTCTAACGGTGAATGAATCGAATACGAAACAGATAAGAATTATTGTCTACAAGAGCCGCTCCGATATTCTAAGCACCTTGCTTCTAACATCCAAAACGAAAAACCCGAATGTGATTTTAAAAGAGTCTTATTTCCAATTTTATGACAACGAGAAGCAATTTTGGAGTGTGCGTTTTGAGTCTATGACAGATGAGCAAGAGTTTATCAAAGCTATGTTGAAACATGGTCTTCCTTTAGAGCAAGTGCCCAGCACCACCACCTCAAGTCCGGGCAATGCCGTTGTTACGTCCACCTACACCTCAACTAGCTCCGCCATCAAATCGAGCAAAAGCAATGCCACATCCACAACGGTGAATTTAGACAAAGTTTGCAGGCTGCCACATCCTCAACCGCGACCACGATTGCTACCACGCCCGGATGCACAACAAATTGAAAGCGAAGAGGAAATTGAGGATATAATTGTTACACCAGTTCCTCAAGCAATAGCCAGCAAAGAATTAATACCCCTCAATATGGCCTTGGCTACCACCGCAGTTAAAAAAGAAGAGATCTCTCCAAACAACGATGTTGATAAGCTAGATATTTATATGGTTGAGCAACGGGCCACAGGTCAGGTGATCGAAAAGAAAATGGATTCTATACTCCAAGTCATGTCATTATTGACGACTAAAAGTTCTCCTTGTGATTTTGATACTTTATCGAAGGATTCAGCTTCGGTTATTAATGACAAGGAAGACGAGTTGCTGGAATTGGAGCAGAAGCTGTTAAATTTTAAAAAAGAGAATCGGGCATTAATAAGAACTCTCAAGGCCAAGGAGCAGGCTCTTAATGATTTGCGTTCATCGACATGTGCGTTGTGCGAGGAATTGATGGCCCAGAACAAGGAACTGAAACAGCAAAATGCAGCTCTCTTAGGTGCCATGACACAACTGCGTAGCCATCAACTATCTGTTGGAACAAATGATAATTTAACTTCAACTTCTTCGTCCTCTAACTGCCAGCAGTGTGATCAATCGAAGGCAAAAATATTAATGCTCGAACGAAGCCTTTCTATTATGCAAAATGCCAATAACTCAGCTACAGACGAGGGAGCATCCTAATAGGATCACATTTGATAAATTATGTACATTTTGTTACCTAAAAATTTTTTGTTATTGTTATGTCGAAAACGATTCCATAGTAAACAGTCACAAGATTTTATAAAAAAGGCGCACAGAAATTAAATGTCGATTGGCCTAAATTTGTAAAATACAACTAGTGATTATTTTTTTAATTTAAGTCAAAGTTCTAAGAAAAATTTATAAATAAATTGTGCTTATAAACGAATGTAATGTCCGATATGTTTCAAAAATAATTATTTTTATTATTGCTTCATATAGGCTCTGTATGTGTGATATATATATATATAGTGTTCCGATTCGGTATTGTTTAGTTAATACAGCTGCCTTTGAGATTTTCTATATGTCCATTCATATCGGTCAATTTTATTTCAATTATTATTCTATCAGATAAAAACTATAACTTTGGTTTAATCGTTTCAGTGGAGGAGCTATATGGAATTTGGTTACGAAAACTAAAGATAAATATTATTTTATACAAACTATAAATTTGTTGTATTTATTTATGAATATATATTTGTATATATATATATATATATAATTCTTTTGTCATTGTGGCAACTTAAATTTAATAAATATATAGATAAGTCTAAGTGTGGAAGTGAGCGGAGTTTGGGGCAGAGCATGACAGGAGGCAGGTTCAGACGTCGGCAATAATAATGAATGAAATAATGAATGTAAGTGCAAATTATGAATCTACGAAAGATTTCGTTGAACTTTTGTTTTTGTCTAGGAACCATATTCTCATTATTATGATTATGCTTAGCTAAAGCATATCTAACATATCTATCATTTTTGAATCTCATTGGACAATTGACTTTAACAATTTTATAATGAAAAATTGTTTTAATTTTTGTCACCATGAATATACTAGAAAATTAGATAGAATCTTTCAGAGGATCTATAATTTTTTATGAAAATTTATCGTAACTTTCAAAAATTTAACTAGTTTTTCTAACTAAACTAAATGAAATATTAAATCCAAAAATATGAATGAAACTGAATTAATAATATTGATCTAACAAAATTTTGGCCTAAAAATAATGCATTAATTTACCATAATTTGTAATTAGAGAATTTGGAAGTTGCATACAGAATGTTTGAAAGTGTTTTAAAAGTTTTTCTTGGCAGATTTGTTCGAGTTCTTAAGATAAAATAGGCTTCTAAAAATGGTTTCACACCTTTTTTATGTTATAAATTCCCTCGTTTTGTTTTTAAATTAGCTTTATATGGATTCAACTATTTGTGGTATATTCTAAAAAGTCATAATGATTGTTTATGTGCGGTTAAATCGAACGAAAAAATTCAATAATGGAAAATCTTACTTCTAAACCTACTCTTATAATAGGATAACAACATATGTTTACGTTCATTAAAACTAAATCGGTAATATTCTCAGTTCCGATTACGTTTAATTCATTGAAACATTTAAAAAAAATGGCTCTCAAAACTTAAGCTAGAAAGTTATCGTCTGTTTAGTCTATAACTATAACATATTCCAATTAAACAATTGTGTATTTATGTATGGTACGAAATCTATATATATATATTTGATTTTAAGTTTTAATTTAAATAATATGGAAATGCGTGATTTATGTTTAGAAGCCAATTTATAAAGAACTCGATAAAGGGTTGCTGTTCCTGAATATATATTTTCTTCTTTTATTTTGTGTCAAGTTTTTACAATTCATTTGGAGAATACCTGCGGCTATTTAACCGTAATATTACAATTAAACTCAGAAGTAGTACTTGATCCGAAGTATATAAGATGGAAGTCGTGTCATATGCACCGGAAACCAGTCTATCATCGCCAAATCAAATTTATTTATTAAAATTCTATATATGAGCGATCGGAAATCCTATATCATCTCGTAAAATTCTGAACAAAATTCCGGCTTATTATTGCGTATGTTTGATATTGCAAATGGTCTCTAAAAGAGGTTTCAAGGAAAAAAAAAATTGTAATGCACTGTCCAGAGATAGAGTATGCTACTAATTCGTAATTCAGTTCCGATTTTGTTGTTCTTTTGTTGTTGTGAATGAAATATCGTTTGTGTTTTGCGGTTAAACAAAGCTTGTGGAGAATTGACAAGTGTTAAAACTGGCCTAGCCTAAATTATGCATTATTATATTTCTTTGTCTTAAATTATATGCAGAAAACCAACTAGTTTTGAAAAAAAGTGAGAAGGAGGGAGGGAAAGTGTGACAGTAAGGGAGACGGAGATAGGTAGGGAAAAGAAAGAGACAGAGAGAGCGAGACAGATAGTCAACGACATAAGAGAGGGTGATATATGCAGGGAAGGAGAGGGTGCGCTTTGATTAGCCACCACACAGCCGGCAGTTCCCATTTTCTTTTCCTTGATCAGTGTATTTGAATCTATGGATCCCCTCATCTAGTAGGTGCTGCTGTCGCTGAGGCTGCTTAGGTAGCTGCCGGCTGGTGGGCCACCACTAGAACCACCGGCACGATGTCGCTTACGCTTCACTTTAGTTTTCTTGCGTCGCAACATGGCCGTATCTGCTTTACGTTTATATTTACCCTGACGCTTCTTTTTACGTCCATATTCATCCGATTCACTAGTGCTGGATTCCTCGTTGTCACTGGAATCGGAGGAAGACGGCGACGATGAGTCCGTATCAGATGAGGAGGTGGAAGTTGTGGACGAATCTGTCGAAGATGTGCTGCTACTGCTAGGGCTGGAAGCGCGTCGACGCTTTGATTTTTTGCTGGTACCGGTGCTACTGTTCCTAGATTTGTTTTTGGTTTTCGTTTCATCACTTTTCTTGTGCTTCTTCTTGCTAGACTTTTTCTTTCGCTTCTTGTGGTGATGATGCGCTGATTTCGATTGCTTCGTGGCAGTCTTTGTGCTGCTCCGTTTCTTATCTTGCTTAGCCGCTATGGTCGTTGCCGCTGCAGCTATTGTTTGCAAAGGTGGCGGCGGCGCCGCCTCGCCGCTCTTCAACTCCTCTGCCCGCAACTCTGTCAGTGGCGTCAAGTAATCTAACTCGGAATCGGAACTGGTGCTCTCTACATCTAGCAATATTTCCTTGTTTGGATCCACCTGGGTCAATGGCAAACGTAACGTAATCCAAACATTTTTGATTATTATCCGGCATTTAGCTGACAGCCTTGTTTGTTTTTCTTACCTTGAGAAAATTCCGGCACTGGTAGGTCAGGTGACCTGCATAGCCGCATTTTTTACATGCCGCACGTAATGTATCCTTGTTAGCATTGGCCAGTGGAAAGTTCATGATTGCCTATGGCTCTTGCACAATTGCCAAACTCCAGACAGTCGCAGGCCCCGGTATGATTCTGTTTTCGCGTTAAAATTGGTTCTGTGTTGACCGTCGGAGGAGGGGATGTGGACATGCTGCATAGGCGGAAATTTATCCGGAATAAGGGCACATATCCGAAAATAGCGGTCTAGCAAACAGTGTGACCGTATGTCGTTTTAATTATACAATGTGCATTTAAAAACAATTTTCATGTTTTTAAATGTTCTTTTCAAAAGAAAGTTCCAAAATGTGAATGCATATGTGAATGCATATTTAACGTATTCACAGTAATTTGCTTGTGGAAAACACAGTATTATTTTTTATCGATAACTCTACACATGAATGATTATTATTTATCACATCTGTTCACACTGCACAGGCGTCAACAAAACAATGAACGAAACCCAAGCAAACTCTGTTTTGCGAACTCATTTCAAACGTAATTGTATATTTTTGATACTACCCAATTTTTTGAAATAACTTAACAAAGAACTACATATTTATTATTCAAATATAAAAAATAAAAGCTATACAAAGATGAATGAAAATTCCAGCAGCGCGGCTTCAGCACCACATGGTAAGATTTTAAATACCAATTTGAATGCAATAGTCATGGACATTAACTTTTGCATTTTATTTGCAGCCTCAACAGTTTTGGAAGATCACCAGTCTAGTCCCAGCAGCATTATTCAACGTTTTATTGAGAGCGTGGACAGTGGTAGCGTGCGTACGGAACTTGCCGAAGACTGTGTTCTTGGTCTGTTTGGGCGCCACATTACAGGAATAAATTCGGTGACGGGTTATATGCGGACGCAGCTAATGGGACGATATAGACATATCGGCTTTTCTGAAGCACAACGATGTGATCCCGAGGATGAGGTGATTCTAAAGGAGCGATTTGGACGGACTTTTGTTCGGACACAACGTCGGCTGTATCAGCAGAAAGAGAGTGTGCGGCCAGCCTCATTGCATCTGCGTGCAGACAGTGATGATGAGGAGTTGGTGGATCGTGGATCGACTCAAATACCAAACCATTTGGTAACGCCACCACGCCCGTCTGGACATATTATGGAACTTTTTACTTATATTGAAGCCAAAGGGATGCTGGAGCCTATACATGACGCAGATGATGGTGGCGTTAATTTGGACGATTGTAGTCATGTGCAGCTGACAGTGGCGTATCGCAGAGATCACACTGATGAGATACATTTAGTGCTATATGAAAAGTCTAAGCAGCTGCGAAAAAAGTCTTCATCGGCTACACCCACACCATCGACTAATGATATACAAATGCGCCCCAATGAAATCTCCGATGACGATGCGATCACAGAGCAAGCGGCGACGACACCACAACATCGGAGACTACGCCGCAGGCTTTTTGCCAGTGCCGAAGATAGTGTAAAAGAAGATATAGGTATCAGTTATATAGATATAAATCCAACACTGAATCAGTCAAGGCCGACTACTGTTCCATCTCGCTCGTTAATGGGCACTCCACGCAAGCGTCATCATCGCAATCAAAAAAAAGTGGATTCCAAACGTCCAGCCGGACTCCGTTTCCATATTTAGTATTCTCAATTTGTTTTAGTTTTATTTCATTTTCCACTTATGTTAAAATTTCATTAGCACAATTTTTTATCTTATAGTAGCATAGGATTAATTTATTATAATTAAGAGTAAATTTTTTTGTTGGCCCTGTTTTTTTAGATCTATGGGCAGTACTGAGTTCACATACCTATTCTCTACCAGTTAACTTAAATGCTGATTAAAAGAATGTCTTGTATTACCATATTTAAATTTGTTAAGTGCTTAAATGATTATGTTACATATATACAATTATATATTTATTAAGCATACATCGTTTATCAATTATTTGTATGTAGCAAAATGAACATTTGAATAAATTGGATTTCCAGATCTTAATAATTTTAGTCTCAGGTTTACATGATTTAAATCAAAGAGCACAAAATCTATGAAATATATCATTTTCGATCATTTAAAAGTGAACTGAAATGACATTCCTTTAAAATATTATACTAAGATCCTAGAGAAGAAATGTTTATGAGGCTTGAAAAGGTCTATGACTAGATATATCTATAACAATTATAAAAAAGATATAAAATAATATCGTTTTTTTTTTGCTTTTGAGAATCATTCATTTCTTGAAATTAAAATCTTTGCATTGATTTACATAAATATTTGACCCATTTGCGTCATCGATAATTGTTGAGAAAGGGGTTTAAAACATTTTTTCAATCACATGGATCTATCTGTATATATCTATACATCATTTTTATAATCAAGGAAAACCATTATTATTATCGAAATTTAAGTATAAACATTTTCAATTTTACAAGTTGTATGAAATAGGATCTTTAAAAGCTCAAAATAAATCAACTAAGAAAACATAACTTGAACTCTAGAAACATTTGTTTCTTATCAATAATGAAATCAGAAATCGGGCGTGTGATATTATAAAAGATTAATGCGTAAGAACTGTAAGTTCTTATATTATTGAGTAAGAACTTTAATAGTGTGACTCCTAAAGGGTCTGAATATCGTTGGATACGCGAATTAAAATGAACACACATCTCCATGGTTTACAATTAAATATCAAAGATGTAATTAGTAAATAAAAAAATAAGGAAAAATAATTTCAGAGGGAAAAAATAATTGTTTCCCTGCCGAATGGCAAATGAGACTGATGAATTTTAAGAAATTTGCCTCCTTTTATATGATTTGAACAGGAAAAAATTGAGTTAAGAGTCATGGCTTACTATGATTAAGTTTGTTTAAATTTAAAACGTTGCATTGATTCTAGAATACCCTATTAATTTTTTGACATTAAAATCTTCCAAACTAAGTTTAAACACGATTTGCTTTAAAAATCGTTAAAAAAAATTAATTTAGAGTTTTATTTCGGAAGTTTACAATCATAAAACTCTTATAAATACAGCGTTAATGTATATTGAATGAACCCAAAATTCAGAAGACCATATATATAATCTGTGTTTTTATCTGTTTCCATATCATTAAAATTTTCTAAAGTCGAAAGCTTCCTAACGTTGGTTTTCTGGTCGGTTGACCAAATTACATGCGAAACAAGTTTGATTCGTAAGGGTAAAAATTGAAATGTTTTTAAAAATTCCAGGTTTGATCTTGGATATATGATAGAAAAATCTGAAATTTATAGCCCATCCAAAAAAAAAAAAAAAAAGAATATGGGATTGCGAATGTTCAACTTTGATTGGAACCATATACAACAAAGTAAATGAAAAGATTATATACAGTGCGGCCCCTATAGGTGAGCAGATCCCCCCCAAAAGCTAAAAACCCTAATAAATTGTCTTTCCTGTCTGGCTGAACATTGTCAGCACTTTGACGATCGAAAAAACAGGGCGGAGCTCATCTCTATTTCTGTGCCTATTTATTTGGTGGAAATGTAAAAGGGGGGGTGGGAGACATTCGATAGAAAATAGAAAAGACAAAAATCCATTTTGATTTAAATTGTATGGGCCAGGCAGGGCCAGAGGGTGAATTTTATTCGTCAGCGGGTGGGCATTAAGACATTGGGACTAGACAACCGAGTGGCACTCGGAGCAACTCTGACAGAAGTTAAAATCGTTAAACAAGCCAAGTGGAACAGGAGTACGAATATCAGAGCATTAGAGCTGAGCCGAGCCAAGCTGGACCAGGTCAGGCAAGACTAGGCCGCACCGGGACAGGGATGCTCTCTGGTGCTTGAAATTAGATTTTTTGACTGGTTGAAATAAAATGTTTTGGCTTGGTATCCTTCGTTATGTTTGCATTCGTTACGTAGTTTAAGTGCGCCAGTCGGCACACGCTGCCAACTCGTATGGATAGACAAACAAATCCTGACCAAAAGTAGCAAGTGATTTATGACTAGACAAAAAATAAAAGGGGCGAGTCCGGAGAGTTACCATATATGTATATATATATAAATAGAGGGAAAGAGACAGACACCCCAATAAAAGGTAGGTGGGAGATGTTGATGATGATGACGATGTTTATGAGCGGATTAAGTTTGCTTTCAAAAATGAAATTCCATTTGAATTTAATGAGCCTCAAAGATTAACCAAAAAAAAAAAAAAAAGATGTCGCCCAGTCGTCGCCAAAAAGGGAAAATTCAATTGAAAAATGTCCCCACAATAAGATGCCATACAATTTGACAATCCATCAGAGGAAGGTGAAATTCATTCCCTCCCTCCCCTTTGCTGGAACCACTTAAGGCCCACTTCCTAATTTATGCCGCCTCGTCTTCAATTAGTCGCTTGCCGAACAACTGCAACTGCAACATCGACGACTCTTTTCCCCAGCGGATCGCCATTGTCTCCGCTTACAAGAGCATAGAACTATGAAAAGAAGAAACTACTTATGTAAAACTATTCGTCTAGCATTACATGGGATGGTACAATACTTAACCGCTCGTTTATTTATGTGCCTGTCATCGCCTCTCAGCTGCCGACTTTCCTTCACAAGCCCACAAACTTAGATGAACAGTATTCAGAGAGCATGCAAAAAGCCACGGGAGCAAAGTAGGCGGCAGTAGGGATGTGGAGAGCAAGATTGGAGCGGAGTGGAGTGGAGTGAAGTGAAGTGGAGTGGAGTGGAGCGGCCCGCCCTCCGGGGAATACGATGGAATGAGATACTTTTGTTGGTTAATTGAAACCTGTTGTAAATCACAAATCATATTGACTTGCCTAACTTGTCCCTCGAACAGATGTCGTCGGTTTTTCATATTTTAAAAGCTATACAAACAGCTGGAACATTGGGAACATAGACAGCAATATTCTCTGGAATTCTGTCTGGTGTGAATTTTTATTCTTATCGCAAAATCTTTTAATTGAAATTATAAAAGATTGTTACAAATTGTTGACAGTTAAGTTATTCAAACAGCAAGAAAAGGTTAAACATATTATTCCCGATGTACCCATAGGATGCAAGGGTATATTAAAGTCGCTATAATGTATGTAACAGGCAGGAGTAAGCATTTTCGGCCCCATAATGTCTATATGTATATACATATACTTGATCAGCATCAACAGCCCAGTCGATTGAGACATGTCCGTCTGTTCACCTTAATCTCAGAGTCTATAAGAGCTAGGGCCATCAAATTTGGTGTCAGCATTGGTGCAGTGTCCATACCAAGTTTGTTTCATCTTTATCCAGTCCCACTTCTGCCCCCGCAATTGAGAAAAAACGAATAACTGGAGCTGTATTAAAGTTATCGTTCTTGTTAAGCACACCCAATATAGTATAGAGAATTTTAGTTTGAATTGGTGGCAATTTTGACGGAGTTTGATTTTATAAAATGTCTCTACTTGGTACAGGGTATACTCAAAGTCAGCAGGGATGACTTGCTTGCTTCATTTTTTAATTGGAAAGTTAGTTATTTACCTCCTGAGTAGATCGGACAACAGATCCTCACGGTCTTACTTAGATAAATTTATCATAATTAAATTTTCAAAAGAGAGTAAGAAAAAGAAAGAAGAAGACTGAGATGTCCTAAATGCATGATAAGATATTGGCTTTAGAAATAATAGAGATTGTTGAATTAGATTTATAAGGATTAAACATAAAGAACGGTTTCTGATTAGTTCGTTTAGTATACCACAAAATCAAATGACTTTCAATTAAGAGGTCCTCGTACGATCGTTTTTATTTCGCTTTTACTTTGATTATTGTTGACATATTTAAGTTAATTTTGAAATGTAATGTCATCATTAAATATTATCGACAGTTGGCTAAGCTCAACAACCCCATTTTAGGTATGATTCCTGGATCTATGCTAGTGATTCTTGCCACTGCCCAAGCAGAACTGACAATGTCATCATCGATCACAATATTTTAGCCAAGTAGTAGCAGCAAATAGAGTTATGTATATAGAGTTTGTATTGAAGGAATCAGACAACTGTAAACTAATGACATTTGCTGCCCCACGCACACCCTTGTATCTTCTCTTCCATTTGGTTCTTATTACTGGTGTGTGTGCGTCTCTTGTGGTCTCAATGTGTATCCGCTTACAAATGACATTGCAAGGATGCTTCCGAATCCTGTTTGGGGGTTGTTGTTACCAATCGTGCGGGCTCGGATTCAACTACAACTCATTTGTTTGTTTTGAGTGCGTACCCCGGTCTTGTCCAAATATGCGGCAGCTTGTAACAATTACCAAATGACACCCTCGACAATGGATAAGGGGCAAACGCAACGAGATGAACAAATGCGCAAAACAACAACAACAACAACAGGGGAGAGATATACACTTGTCGCAAAATCAATGGCAATATTTTCACCATTAGTTGCTCCCACTGCTCTTACTGCAAATGAAGTAATCAAGTTAAATCAACTTAAAATTCAGTTTGAGGGCAAAGTTTATGAGCTGGAAGTTCTCTTAATGCACACATTTTTTTCTCTAATGGTGTAACATTTGGTTAGAGTTTCCATTGGATTTGGTAAATAATTCTCCCATTTGCGTCGCCGATGTTAGTAAGGAAAGGGGTTTAAAAGAGATTTCTTCAAGCACATGTCTATATTTATATATATATAAACACTATTCTTACTATCCAGGAAAACCATTATTGTTATCGAAATTTACGTATAGAGAGATTTACAATTTTACAAGTTGTATGAAATAGGATCTTTAAAAGCTCAAATCTATAAACTAAGAAAACATAACTTGAACTCCAGAAACATTTACTTCTTATACATAATGAAATCAGAAATCAGAATCGGGCGATATTATAAAATATTAATGCCAATGAGTAAGAACTTTAATAGTGTGACTCCTAAAGGGTCTGAATATCGTTGGATACGCGAATTAAAATGAACACACATCTCCATGGTTTACAATTAAATATCAAAGATGTAATTAGTGAATAAAAAAATAAGGAAAAATAATTTCAGAGGGAAAAAAGAATTGTTTCCCTGCCGAATGGCAAATGAGACCGTCACCGATGTTAGTTAAGGAAGGGGTTTAAAAGAGATTTCTTCAAGCACATGTCTATATTTATATATATATAAGCACTATTCTTACTATCCAGGAAAACAATTATTGTTATCGAAATCTACGTATAGAGAGATTTACAATTTTACAAGTCGTATGAAATAGGATCTTTAAAAGCTCAAAATAAATCAACTAAGAAAACATAACTTGAACTCCAGAAACATTTACTTCTTATACATAATGAAATCAGAAATCAGAATCGGGCGATATTATAAAATATTAATGCCAATGAGTAAGAACTTTAATAGTGTGACTCCTAATGGGTCTGAATATCGTTGGATACGCGAATTAAAATGAACACACATCTCCATGGTTTACAATTAAATATCAAAGATGTAATTAGTAAATAAAAAAATAAGGAAAAATAATTTCAGAGGGAAAAAAGAATTGTTTCCCTGCCGAATGGCAAATGAGACCGTCACCGATGTTAGTTAAGGAAGGGGTTTAAAAGAGATTTCTTCAAGCACATGTCTATATTTATATATATATAAGCACTATTCTTACTATCCAGGAAAACAATTATTGTTATCGAAATCTACGTATAGAGAGATTTACAATTTTACAAGTCGTATGAAATAGGATCTTTAAAAGCTCAAAATAAATCAACTAAGAAAACATAACTTGAACTCCAGAAACATTTACTTCTTATACATAATGAAATCAGAAATCAGAATCGGGCGATATTATAAAATATTAATGCCAATGAGTAAGAACTTTAATAGTGTGACTCCTAATGGGTCTGAATATCGTTGGATACGCGAATTAAAATGAACACACATCTCCATGGTTTACAATTAAATATCAAAGATGTAATTAGTAAATAAAAAAATAAGGAAAAATAATTTCAGAGGGAAAAAAGAATTGTTTCCCTGCCGAATGGCAAATGAGACTAATGAATTTTAAGAAATTTGCCTCCTTTTATATGATTTGAACAGGAAAAAATTGAGTTAAGAGTCATGGCTTACTATGATTTAGTATAATGAAATTTAAAACGTTGCATTGATTCTGGAATACCCTAACCAAAGAAAATTCATACCTTGACTATCTTTTTGGATTTTATAAACTTAGATTACTCCCATTGATTTTTTTTGAAAATATTGTTATGTAAATCTTAAAATAGCAACATACAGATACCAACAAATATATTATTTACCTTTATACAAATACACTCTATTCTGAAAGAGTATTTGAACATCACCACATAAACCAAATTTTTTGACGTAATCAAAAGAGAAAAAAATAATATTGAAACAAATAAAATATTATTAAATGTTTTGCATATATTTGTTTATATATTTAAAGACAATCGAATTGACTTCGATGTGCTTCTGTTTTTTTGTTTTTTAGGGATTGGCATTATCTTATCCGATAACTAATTAGTCTAAACTGTGTTCTTTTAACAGAAAAAGGAATTGCCCATTAACAATCCAGGGAGACAAAAGTAACATAATTCAAAAAGCACTTAACCCATAAAAGTGAAATAATTCTATGAAATAAATAAATGAAAAAAAAAGTAAACGCACTTAACAAATTACAGATGTGAAAATTTCATTTTCGGGAACGCGCCAAGAGCTGGGGGGGGGGAGGATATTGGGGTGTGGGAGGAGGGGAGAATGAGGCGACGACCCTTCCCCAGTCTGCATTCCACAAATTAGAAAATGATTAATGGACTCAACCGGTTGCACACACACACACACACATACAGAGAGGGAGAGAGAAAGAGAGAGAAGGAGATAGAATGGCTCCCTTACTCCGCATAGAAGACTGGCGCCGTCGTGGTCGCATCCTTTGCCCGACCAGCAACTGGTATATGGTATGGTTATGGGCATGGGCGTCTGGCACACTTCAGAATAAAATAGCACTCAGGAGAATCAGAAGCCAGGACACGCGCACCCCGCAGGAGTCAGAAGTGGAAATCACTCTACCGTTACCAGGGGCTAAAACGAAAAATGAAGAGCAACCCCAAATTCTCCGGGTCGAATCAAACTGAGACCAGCCAAGCTCATCTCATCTCATCTCATTTGGGGCGGGTGTGTTTTGTTGTCATTTATTGGTGTTGTCCTGGTTTCCTGGTTGCCTCTGCTGTTGCTGTCTCTCCTGCTGCTTGTTGTAGTTCCCCGTGTGATTTTTCTGGGGTCACGCTTTGCTCTTTTGATGCGCAAGCTCTTACCCTTGATGCGCCTTCCACTGGGTACTGGCTTTGCTCTGGCCTAACCCATGAATCAAATTACACTTTAAATCCTTGATTTTAATCTGAAGGGGGCTGACAAATGGATTTTCTGTTGTGTTTCTGTTTTTTTTTCTTTTCGTAAATTACTTGATACTCATCCTGTGCATCCGCCGGACCGACAAAGGGCTAAACAATTGAATTTTGCATTTTGACGCACGATGACGATGGATGATGGGTGGCAGGAAACGGTTGTGGAAGGAAGCAATCAGTGGGCGTTGTCTGTTTTGGCTGCTGTTTTAATCTCTGATTGGATTGCCAGAGCTGTTGATGTTTATGAGGATCCGCTACTTTTTGACACTTTAGCTTCAAGCACGGTTTTTACATTTATGTTTTTCTAATTGTTGACAACTGGTAAGGGGACACTGGTAATGTGTCCTGGGAATTGTCTTAAACAGGTCATTAATCCTTTTACGAATCCTTACTAAGGAACTTTCAAATTAAAGAGAACTTGCACTACTTTAAGATATTTAAAATTATTAATTTAATTATGTGAAAAAGTTATTGTGCCAAAGAACTTTCCCATTTGCATGCATTGCAATAGAAATCCTTTTTGGCAGAAATCTGACTAAGATGCAGGTATAATCTTATGGGCGCCTGTTAATAATTAGCGATTCCTGTCAGGCACGCATACCAGAACGGCAAACCAAATGGACAATGTCATAAAAATTTATAATAACAATATTTCAATGTCACAGCAGGATGTCATTGTTGCCATGTTAACGCTTATTTTTTGTTTACATTTTTATAATTTTCAAAAGAAAGAGAGAGAGAGAGAAAGAGAGGGAAATAAATAAATGCAGGCTCACTCGATTGAGGTTGATTCCATTTTCGATTCGAGTAGCAGCACAAAAGGCGAAAAGAACAGCAGACAAAAGGAATTTCGCGGTATTTTCACGCTTGATGGGATTGCATCGGATCGGTTGGGATGGTATGGGATCAGATCGTATGGATGTTATAGATGGTGCGGGGTGTTCGGCGAGTGCCGCCAACTGCCGTTTGTTGGTTTTAAGTTTCATTCAAAGGAAACGTTGGTCGGTTGCTGCCTCAGCTCCTGCGGATTAAAATGATAACAAGACTTCATCCACATTTGAACTGGCAGCTTTGGTTTCATAGGAATGGAAAGAAAGAAGAAAGGTAAACTAAGCTACGCTACGGTAAGGTATGGGAAAAAAAGGGTTATTCTTTTTCCCCCTTTTTTCCTTTTCCTGGGGGCACCTGCATCCCTCCCCCTCTATAAAAGTATAAGTAGCTTCTGCCGACTTCAGTTTTATTTTTACGCTTGAATTTCTTTTGGCTGTATCAATTTGGACTCCTCTTTTGAGAAGACTCTTTCATTTGTAATCGCATTAGGATTCGGGTAAACTCATTGATCTATGCTCCAATAATGTGATGAATCGTGAACAAGAAAGTGAATGCATTCAAATACTTTTAGACAACAATTGCATATGGTTAATATAAGAGTTTGCCTTTGATGAAATGGTTAAATTGTTTATTTTTGCCTACATTTGCTACTTAACATATTTTTTTTTAATTATCATTTATGATCAGAGAAGTTTATGTTTGTATTTTTTTTTGTTTTTATATTTTTTATTTTTATTGTTTGGCATTTTTTGAATACCACACAGGCAATTGGCCATCATTTTCATTTTAACGATCCACAAAATGATCGTCGTGACGACTATGATCACGAAAAACACACAGAGAAACAACTTAATTTCATTCTGAGATTTTGATTTTATGGCTTTATCTTTAATGCTGCCGGAACGCCCATTGATTTTATGTTTAGTGGGAGGTACCCCATAATGAAATCTTTACGGGTTAACGCCACAGCAACGCCAAAAAAAAAAATGCATTTATTTACTTAACAAAACTGTGACTAGAAATTGGTTAAGGTATAAAGATTATCTTTATGGATTACACACACACACACACACATAAAAGACTAATATAAAAATCTGCATAAATCATAAAGGGTTTCACCGATTTTGTGACCTCTTTCCCTTTCGAACTAATGAGGGCGTTGCCAATGCCAGTTCATTTTGGTTATGATAAATGATGGGCGCGTGCCCAAAACTTCAACGATTCAACTGATCGACTAACTTGGCCAGCATTGTGGCTACCTGTATTCGTTTACTTTTTTGTGGGGTTTCTTTTTGTTATTTTTTCTGTTGTTTTTTGATCGACCAGGTGCTATTTTGATATATGACAGGCATCATCAATTAGTTCTGCTACCAGCAATTGATTCTCTCGGTTTGTGGGTTTTCATTTCTTAAAGTCTTCTCTACGAGGGCAAATTGATGGTCAAGTCATTTGTTTTTGGCCGATGATCGGCCAACTACTCGGATGGCGAATCTTGACATAATGTGCCACTCACTCACTCACTAACCAACACTGACTCACACACACATGCTTACTTTTTCATGTAGTTACTGTCCTGGCATCAGCCATCTCTTTCTCTGTCTACTCATTCATCAGAGCATTTCCGCTCCTAATTATTGCAATGTCTTGGAATGACATGCAACCAAATTGCTGGCTATAAATTTAACTTACAAATAAAAGGGGAAAAACTTAACTCAAGAAGTGTGCAACATGCATGTTTCTTTTTTTTTAAGTTTTTAAATAAAATGAACACTTTTTCCAGTGCGAATCAACGCTAAAAATGTTTTTTCTTTACATAGCAAAGGAAGCAGAAACATCATCAATAAATGTATATAACATTTTATGGAAGTATAAAACATGGAAAAAATGTATATATTTAAGAAAATTAAGAATATATATATATTGCATTATTATTTAAATTATTTAAAATATTTTGCTGAATTAACAAAGAGAATTTTACAATTATGACTGCTAAAGGAAATGCTTGTTAAGCTCTTCTTGGACTTAAAATATATTAATTATATGAAACTATTTGCTAATTTACAAGTAGTGTATTTTCTTTTTGGTTTTGTATACACTAAACTTTATCTTTGATCAGTTAGTTAGATCGTTTTAAACCTTTATATGGTTGATAAGAAAGGCACTGCGGGCGGTCCCCCTTGCTGCTACTTCTGAAGACAAAGATCATGGTTATGATGATGATGATGATAATGATAATGAATAATAATAATGATGAACTGACCCATGGAGAGTGGCGCCTGAACGAAAGTTCTCCCTACTCCACCTTCCTCTCTCACCTTTCTTGTATAATGTGTCATTTTAATGTTGTTCGAAATGATATTTTATTGTTCTGACTGTGTGTCTGCGGTAGAGTCGTAAACATTTATTAGTTACGGCTCATTTTCTGGGCGAATAGGTAAAACAAATAAACAAATAAGAATGAACTGTTGGCCAATACCACCTGCCAGACCAAATATCCTTTCACTTTTTAATGAACCTAATGAACAAAATGCATTAATCATCAACATATATATAAACATATAGGAAGCAGAATATGATAAACCCGCAAATGTTAAAAGTTTGTCACGGTCATTAAATGATGACCAGAACCACGATCACGCCCATCTTGAAATTGGGTTCCAAGAATAACAGATATGAATCTCATTACGCAAATGTTAACTTAGTTAACTGTTAACATTACCATACAAATTTAAAGTCCTGTTAATAACATTATCGATAATTTACATTGCAGTGAGAACTTCATAACATTAGAATTTAGTATAAACTCCTTTTTGTTTTCAACTAGAAATATGATTTCCATAGTATTCATTTATGTCATAGCCATAAAGATGTGACAAATGGCAATCCGTGGAATGCTTAACAACATAGTTGAAGAATTACAAAGACAAAAAAAGAGATATAGAGGGGGCCAAAGTGGATACATACATACATACATGTATGTATATGTAGACGAATGCATTTTTATATAAAACTTGTGGCGAATTGTTCAACTTAGTAAGAGCAATTTGGCCCCTCTCTTTTCACCCCCGGTATCATCATCATCAAATATGGTCATTGTATAGCAATCATCCAAAATGAGTTGTATCGGGGCGTAAAGGAACATGTTCCGTTTTTACGATATGGGCGGCTACGCATACCGCACACAAGCGTCGCCTTGGTGTGCTTGGCCTGGTCTGGTCTGATCTGTGCTCCTTATATGTATGTATGTATATGTATAACCCAACCCGCTATTGTTATTGCCTTGTTCCACTGGTTGTTTGTTGTCGTGTTTAGTTGCCGTAATGTTTGTTGTTGTTTTTTGTTGTTTGTTTGTTTTATGGCCGCATAAAATTTAATGCTGCATAAAGTTATCGCCTAACGAGCTCAATGGGCGCAATAGGTAGCACAATATATATATACATAAGTATGTACATATATGTATATAAAGGGATCGAGACACCCTGTATTGCATCTGGTTCTGTGAATGTCTTGTCAGCGGCGATTTCTGAGCAATTTTAATTTTGCAATGCATTTTCAGTGCGGCTATTTTCAGTTGTCTGTCGTTGCTTTTGGATTTTCTGTTTCTTTTTTTTTTTTTTTTGTTTTTTCTGTGACTTGGCGTGTTGTAATTTGAGCGTAATTCACATAAACGGTGAATTCCACGGTACCAAAGTGGAGAATGCAGTAGGCAGCGGCGGACTCCAAAAGGGGGATAATAACATTGGTGTAATAATATGGCCCATAGCATAAGCTAAGTGGCGCCTCTGTTTAAATTCAATAAGAAGCTGGCAGTCAATTTGCTTGACACCTCACGTTCATCAATGAATTGCCACTCCGAGGCACAAGAAGATCTCTCACTCAGCTCCTCACGACAATTCAATCTGTAATTGTTGTTTCACTGTCTGTTACCTCTCTCTCTCTCTCTCTCTCTCTCTCTCTCTCTCTGTCTGTGCGTGTGTGTGTAATTATTCCAGCAATTTGTTGCTGTGCCAATTGCCAACTGCATTCCAAGCCCAACCCCATTTCCCGCCCCTCTGACCATACAAGCCACTCATTGCATTCACATTGAATCATTTATCAGATGTACAAAGCGAGCGAGAGAAGTAAAGAATTTTTGCCAGCAATTCGACTCTGTATAAAAGGGGCTGGCAGGGGGGATTGGCAAAACGATCAATTGCCCCACCCCCCTTTAAGATAAGAAGCTATTTGTCTACATAAAAGAAAGAGACAGAGAGAGAGAGAGAGAGAGAGCAGGGAAGGTAGGCCTACTTAGTATAATAGCAAATGCTAATAGATAAATGGTTTTTAACCTCACTTTTAACAATAAATAACTGTTCATTTTAGATGCCGACAACACATACATACAAAACTATGGTTATATGGCCTCTCATTGAAAACTACATATGTATGTATATTATATAATAAATATATTTATATAAAAGTCAAAAATCTAAATGTCAAAACTAATCTTACTATATATATGTATATATTATAAAGTTGATCAATTACGATTAAGTTTAAATCAGTTTAGATTGCGTGTTATACATACACAGTTAAAGATGTATGTATATATTCAACACGGTAGCTTTTAAGCTGACAGAAACTTTAATTATGTTGATCGATTGATCGACAAACTAAGCAATAATCGACTATTCCCGCATACTAATTAGTTAGATTAATTTTTTTTCCCCAAATTATAAGTACAATAATGTTTTGGTTAAGAAACAGAAAATAGGTCAGAATATAGGGCAAATCATTGAAAAGGATCAATGTGAAATTTCTGCTATACCCGTAAGTCAAAATGTTGTACACAAAACTGTAAAATTTGATCGATAATCACGTGTCAAATCGCTCCCTTTTTGACATAATTTTGATAAGTAACATAAAACCAGAAAAGAAAAAAAAATGTAAAGTCTCGATAAGACACGGGAACAGGGGAGTAACCGAACGTATGGTTGTCCTGCCGTTCCTTCCGGCAACATGCTGTTGATGTTGATGTAAACTGATTAACAAGCCCGATAAGCGGCAAGCAATGTGACTCAAAACAATTACCAGAAGTAGAAGAGTGGAGTGGGATTTTGGTGTGGGGTGTATATACACACACATACTTACAACGGCATTTGCCACTTTTTGCAGCAGCAGCATCCTCTCTCAATGGTCCTTTGTGTCAGGCAAAGTTGAAGTCCATTGTTTGACTGCCTCTTTTTGGTTTTGTTCTTGCCGTGGATGGGGCGTTGCTGTTGTTATTGCCACAGCTGTTCTAATAAAATAAAAATATGATGCCCTTAACAAAGGAACAATGAAACCGAAAATAAGACAACGGATAGAAAATATCGGAATAGTATATATAAAAATATTGAAAATATTAATTCAAAACTATTATTAATGCAAACTTGTAAGTCTGTTAGTCAAAAATGTCTTAAGGACATTGCAAAAAACATTCTTTTACTCCATATATATATTAAAAGGACTTAAGATTTAGACATGATCTAGGTTGTAATCAATATTTATAATGAACTTGACAATTCTTTAACATTTGCAGTTCTTGTTCTTACTTTTTTGTCTGTATATATTGATGATTAATGCATTTTGTTCATTAGGTTCATTAAAAAGTGAAAGGATATTTGGTCTGGCAGGTGGTATTGGCCAACAGTTCATTCTTATTTGTTTATTTGTTTTACCTATTCGCCCAGAAAATGAGCCGTAACTAAATAATGTTTACGACTCTACCGCAGACACACAGTCAGAACAATAAAATATCATTTCGAACAACATTAAAATGACACATTATACAAGAAAGGTGAGAGAGGAAGGTGGAGTAGGAAGAACTTTCGTTCAGGCGCCACTCTCCATGGGTCAGTTCATCATTATTATTATTCATTATCATTATGATCATCATCATCATCATAACCATGATCTTTGTCATCAGAAGTAGCATCAGAAGGGGGACTGCCCGCAGTGCCTTTCATATCAACCAAATAAAGGTTTAAAACGATCTAAACAACAGAAATAAGCATCAAACTATATCTTCTTTCTTTTGTTATACTCTTTGTATATGTATGTAGTATATGTAATTGGTTTTAACCAATCTGAAATAGAATTCAGTTAACTGTATGAGATGGCTTCCTGACGTATAAAGTCCTACCTAAATAGCTGATCTATATATATGTTTGGATTCTTCTGACTATTATAAATGATGATACATAGATAAGTACGTATGTAGGTATAAGACAGATGACACTCTTATCTAATGTCTCGAATGAGCCGATAAGAGCATCTTCTTTTGCATTTTGGTAAGAGTAGTATGTAGTTGGAACAGTTGGCCATGTCAACGGCAATTCCCCATCTATAAATCATATGCTCCTTGAAGGCCCCCGCATGTGACAGTTTGATCTTCTTCTTGAATCGATTTTCTTTTTGGTTTTGTTCTTCTTTTCCATTTTCGTTTGTTTGTTTTTATCGCTGCTGCTGATCGGTTCAGGTAAAACAGGTAAAAAAAAAAATAAGGCACACTGGCAAGTGCCTTGGTCAGGTGCATTGCATTGATGGCATTTTAATTATTATGGCCCAACGTTTAGTAGAGCAAACAAAAATCAAAAAAAAATCGCAAATAGCTGCAAGGCGTTAAAATTTCTACAAGCTTGGTCCTTGGTCATCCTCTACACCAGGGGGGTCCTACTTACACATGTGCATACTTTTACATATATTCATATATAGTATATATAGTATATATATGTACAGTTGTATGTATGTATGGGGCAGGTGAATAAACTGTGTTGCAACTGTCCGCCCCATTCATAAAAAAACACTTTGTGCAACTTATAATTATGCATTTCATGGTTATTTGTTTTTGCACAATACGCACAGTGGAACCGTATTAATTGATAATCTAAATTAAATATTCAAGAAATTCCAATATGTTGCGTGATTTCAAATGAAAAGTAAACAAAATTTAAAATTCAACTTAATTGATAATTAATTTCTTTCAATATAATTGAGTTTTTTTTTGTAACTTTTGATCCAATGTGGGGCCCTGTGATTTGGGTCTACAGCACGCACATTTTAGTATATTTATGAGGCGTGCGCTGTGGGCGTGGTTGGCTTGTTGGATCGGCGCTACATTCCAACCTCTTCCTGCCCCTGCTCCTGCTGCTTCTGCTGGTGCTCCCACACTCTTCTCCAGAGTAAGGGAGAACGTTTTCAATCAACATTTCAGGGCGAAGACAAGCACGGACCACCCTTTTAATGAAGCCCTAATTACAGGTCTTTATAACAAAAGGTGATTACCAAAGCAAACCAACAACAACAACAACACAAGTTGACTTGACTTGACTTGAATTGCATTGAGCTAAGTAGAGGTAGAGGCAAGGTAGGGAAAAGTTGGTTCGAGTTGATTTGGGCGCAGCAAGGTACATACATAGGTTCTTTTGACCACATCAACAGCTCTTTAGTTTGGGTCCGTATATCTTCTCGCCTTGGGGGCTTTGGCAATCTGGCTTGCTTATTTCCACAAGATCGAACCATGAAGAGACTACTCTTTGACTTTGGTTCTTCGTTCATTCTTTCTATCTCTGGCTCTGGCTCTCTTACTCTTCTCATTCTTCATGGGCCATCATCATCTTCGCATTATTTATAACTTTTCATGTTTAAATTTGTAATTTTGGCGCACATTGCCAAAGAAGATTTCTGGTCGTTGGTTGCGTCCATTGGAAGCTTGTTGTAAATATTGATTTTAATCGAAATTGCTCCAAATTGCTTGTATTCCCTCTCTTTCTCTCTCTTACCCAGTCTTTGATCTTTCGAGCCATATAAAACACTTTTACTGTGACCAAAACGGGAAGCTCTCCACAGATTTAAGAAAATTGTCATCATAATTATAGAAATTAAAAATGGAAAATTAAATAATTTCAGCAAAGTATAGTTTAGATAATGTTAATATAAAATAATATTAAAATAGTTCATATTCTAGAATTTAAAAAAATATTATTTTATATTTATATTATGTTCATTTTGGCTAAATTATTTGAATATTCAAATTAAGTTTCGTTTTTTTTAAATTTAAAATATAAAAAGGATTACATTTTTTAATCAAATTGGTAACTGAATTTCTTTTAATGTTTGATCAATTTTAAATTACTTAAAAAATAAATAAAAGTCTTTTCGAGCGTTAATTTATTTATTTATTATATATATATTTTATATATTAATAATATATTCTTATTATTGGTAGTCAATTTCATTATATTTTATTTAATTAAATTTATAAAATCTTTTTACATTGATGCTAAAAATTCAATCTACGAAATATGATGAATAATGTCAGATATCCAATAAGAATATTGTTAAAAAAATATATTAAAATAATTTGTCTATAATTTTACATCCAATTACTGCATCGAAATAAAATATTTATAAAAGTCATGGGCAAAAGTTTGAATTTTATATATTTTAAAAACTAAAATCAAGAAACATTTTATTATTTAGAAATACACAAATAAATCAATGGAAAATGAAAATTACAATAAGGTATTAAAAGAGGAAATTTAAAAAGAACAGTTTGCTTTAATATAAAAAATATTAAAATATATATATTAAAAAAAATAATCTTTAATGTGTAATGTCTAAAAAATATTAAATCTTAATATTAAAAAATACATTAAAAATACAAAAATTTATTATTTATCTAACAAAATAAAAATAGGAAAAATAGGATACCTAAATTGGTAATCCTGTAGAATTGATTTTCTTAAACTAGAAATAAAAAATTATATTCTTAAACATAATCTCAAATATAATATAAAATATTGAAAACAAAAAACCCCAGAAATTATATGTGTAAAATTTTTTTTCTTTTGTATTAAGTAAAGTAAAGTGATAAAATTTTTAAATGGTTTAAACTTTAATTAATCCAAAATTTTATATAAGTATTACTAATATTCTATATTCTACAGTTATTGTCAATAAATATTTTATATTCCGAGTATATTGTGAAACATTTTGAATTGAAAATCATCTCATTATTTGCAATGTTGCAACAAAATGTAACATAAAAGAGGGAAGCCGCCGACTGGTTGCCTTCTGTCCAAAAGGCCGCCGCTACCATTGCCATGGCAACTTATCATGTCCAAATTAAGTTCAATACAAAATAAACAAGCCACGATTTTCAATCCACTTCATGCCCCAAACAGTCCCCATTGGCCCAATGTGGCCCATTGCCAACTCTATTTGCATTGCATTGGGTGCGGCTTAACTTGGCTTGGCTCTACTTGGCTTGGCGATTTTGCGCCTTTTGCCTCGGACCTTTGTTTGAATTAATCGAAGTGATATTTTGCTTGTCCCGAAATAATTTATCCCATATACATACAAACAAACATACATTGCGAATGTGGCCCGAAGGCGAAGGTTTTGTTGGTTTCATTTTGGCTTTTGCTTATTTTTTGTTTTATTTTTTTGTTTTTTTTTGGATATATAAATACATATATTCCTCCATATGGGGCATCTCTTGATGCATTCTGACATGAGTTGTGGCCTAAGCGCGCGTTATTAAACGCAATTCATGTGATTTTTAAGAGAGTGAGAGAGGGGGCAAAGGGAAAGTGAGCCGGCGCCAAATCATAAGAGATACAGATACATAAGGTAAGCCGAGGGTTCCTTTTGCCTTCCTAAATTGAATTTTTATCCTTCGTCTTTTAAATTCAATAATGTGCAATATGAATACAAGAAGATGGCTTTAATATCATTAAATTTGGCTTTTTGGATGACTATATCATATGGATAAATGTTTAAGAAGTTAGTGTATTGGACTTTCGGTTTAATTCTTGTCATTTTTTATTGCCATAATCGTGAAATTTTTGCAATGAAAAGAAGCGAATTGAAAACGAGATCATTTAGCGATCGTTCTCATTTAAATTATAACCAAAAACACAAGCAATCCTAACCAAGGGAGTTCCTGTTGCTCTTCCAGTCTTATCTTTTGCCTTCATTTAAATTATGGCAACGGAATCGACGACAAAAAAAAAAAGAAGGCATGAAAACAAAAAAGGAACAGGAGACGGACTGATCTTTCGTATCGTTTCATTTAATGCAATTTTTGCAAGAGAATCAGGTCCAAGGTATCTCCTGATGAGGCATTAGCCGATTGAAAAATGAGCTCCCAAGCAGGCGGTCAGGAGAAACCGGAACGGGAACGGGAACGGAATCGGGCAACCAAATTGGGTTGCTGGCTGGACCAGAGAGATAAGAGGCGCCCCAATAAACATGAATTTGCTATTATTCCCCTTGTTGGCCACTAAGATTGAGTGGGCACTTTGCCTTACTGTTGCCCTGATTAAGACAGGCGGAAAATCAAAAGTGAATGTACAAAGTTGCATTTCGAGCTATATCATTTGAATTTGTTAATATTAAAATGAGAAAATGGTATCATTATTATATAAAAAGGATTGTAAATAGAACTTTTTCAAGTCAGACTTTTGTTTTGTTAATTTCAATGCTTAAGTTTTAAACTGATTTTCAAATATTTTATTCGGTCTTGTATAAATCAAAAAACTTAAGAGCTAAAAGAATTCTCTGTTGAGGAAATACCTGGAGCTTGAGATCCTTTCAAGTTCAGGATATACATAGATAGACCATAATTTGCCCCATGCCTAAATTAATATTTTTCTTATATAATAACTCATTTATATAAAAAATAACCATGCATCTTTTAGACTTTAGTAAATTAAAAAAAAAAATTCGGATTAGTCGCGTTTTAAATAATTTTTAGCATGTGAATGAAAATTTGTTATACATATATTTTTTATAGCACCAACGCTTTATTTTAAAATTTTTTAAAAATCTTGAACATATTCTTTGATACAAAATATATTCAGAATTTTTTTAAAATTTTTATAATGCAATTTTTGTGCCGAAAAAATAAAAAAAACTAAATTCACAAGACCCATCATTTCACATTCAAATTGGCTTTTAGAACTTGAAAAATCTTGTATAATCATTTCAAAAATATATTTAATTTATATCCCAATCAAAATGTGACACTTTTTGAACATGGAAGGCCAGTTATGCCTATATTCTGAAAAATTTCCAAATAAAGACCATTATTTCAAAAATAATTAAACTTCTGTAATGAAACAATATATTTAAACCCAATTTCAAAAAATCTTAACAATCAGTGATAGTTTAAAACAAGTTTTTTTGATTTCAATATAAGCTTAAAGATATTTAAAAGAGAAACACAAAAATTCTTTTTTTAAATCATCTTTTTAATTCAATTATTTACATTTAATCCAATTTTCTGTTAAATTTAAAAAAAATAATCTTTGTTAAATTTTAATTTCTATATTTTAAGAATTATTTAGAAATACGATGCCTGTATATATTGATATGGGAACTATGGCACGCTTCAGATATTTCCTTTATGGCCAATGTGGGACTATTTATCAAATATGTAATACATACTTAGCATACTCCTATTTATCGAGACTTAAACTGGTTCATGTCTAGTGGGACTCATGCCTTTAGTATTTCCCATTGTAAACTAAACAAGTTTATGGTAAAACTTGTCACAATCTCAGCTGGCTCGTATTGTACAAGTGTTTATTTTGATGATCATCCTCCCAGCCAGTTGCTAATTAGGACTTCTCGAAGGTATACCTCACTCTGTCTCTCTTTCTCTCTCTCTATCTCTCATCCTTATGGATATCGTGTTGGGCTCTAAGCCTTAGCCACGTATCATTAAAATCAAAATCAAAATCATGCAAACGTTTAACAGCGCTACAAAACTTGTCGCAAAGCCATCTTCCCGATATGGTATGATGTGGATGTAGTGCGTTGTGGTGTGGTTGTTTGTGCGGTTGTGGTGTGGTGTATCAACAACGATCACTGGAGATCGTAAAAACGAGCAGTTACAAGCAGTTGGCACAAGGAATATCATAAATTTGGACAAGTGATGGGCCCCCAAAAGACACACAAAACTCGAAGGTTGATATGAGATGCTGTTACTCTGATCATCATCATCAACAAAATGATGATCCAAATGATCATAATGATGATGATGATAATGATGATGGGCATATGTTGTTGTTTACTTGCTTGTTTAAGAAATGGCTGACAATTTGTAATTGAATGCATGTAAATTGATTTGCATCTCTAACCAGTAGGGTCATAAGGCATTACAGTTTATGATTGGGCCCAACGAAGACAGCAAAACAAATGCCAGTTGAAACAATATATATACATATATATGTAGATACCTTGTGGTGACAGGACACGAAGAAGGGCATATGAATATTAGTCCATTGGATTGGGGTGAGAAGTGCTAAATATTATCAGACAAGTACACTTTAGGCCATTAGCAGGCCATTTAAGTGGCGGTCCCCATTTTGGACATTGAATGTGATAATTCTGTAAGAGGACTTAAGCACCCGGCTGGGCTATCTTGAATTATGTCAGTTCTGTAATTTTATGGGAAGTTGAAGTTGCAATCGTCCCCATACCAACCACAATACACGCAACACACAGGCAGCTGCGTAGACCATGGCCAACAGCTCAAATGGTTGCATGCAATATCATCTATACACACACACACACACATGCTAATGAGATATATTGCAAATCACAATTAAAAAAAAACTAAAAAAAAAGACGACTAGAACAAAAATATATACAGACATAAATATGTAAAAATGCAAGTTTCTTTAGACCAAGAAAATGTCTTAACTGCTTTTATAGGAGACTCTTCTTGCCTCAGATTTTTAGCTTAAAGGAAATATTTAATCACTCTTGTCTATCATAAAAATCGGTTCTACTAGTAATCGGATTTACTATAAAGTAAACTATAAAATAAAGATCAAATCTTATATTATTCTAGTTTATTAAAATTTGTTTAAAAATAATAAAAAAGGATTTCATTTCTAATATTTGATATACTTAGGAAAATTTGTTTTTTAAGTACTTTTTAGATACTTTTCACTTGATTTTTAATACTTCTTAGTTAATATTTTACAGTAAAATTATCTTAAAATGAATTCATAAGAGATAAAAACTTCATTTTATAGAAATTTTTTTATTATTTATTGATTTTACATAAAACTTTCCTATATAAAGAAGTTCTCTATAGGATAGTTCGTCTAAGTATAAAAAATATTAATGCTTATGTTAATTATATAAACTTTTTTTAAAAAAAACCAACAATATTTTAATTTATATGTAACTTTTATGTAACAGTTTAACTAATTGAAAAATACCAATTAACTAATTTTCAATATTATTGGATCAAGAGACTATAATTAGAATTTAAATTCAAGTAAATGAGTAAATTGTTTTTCTTCACAAATTGTACCTGTTGATTTGATTGGCAAAGAACTGAGATTAAGCCAATTTTGGTAGCCAACTTACTAGGCAGTTGAGTCTACAATTAGGTAAACCGGACTGCCAACAGCGGGAGCAATTGAACAAAGACCCTAATGGTCATAATGAATGGGATTGGAGCGGCCATTACGCAGACGCGTTGATATTTCTACACAAAACAAAAAAGAAACCAAACAAAATATAAATAAGGTAGTTAGTTGGTTGGTAATGGAATGGATGGGATGGGATGGGATGGAAGGGGTTGCGGGAAACAATTTGCAATGTCTTCTGATCGTTGCTTAAGTCTCATCCACTGACTGGCATCTCTACTTAATTTCAAGTTGTCCGCGGAAAAACTTAAGCATATTTAACCGCATGTCGTTGAATTTAGTAGTGTGTGTGCTTGTGTGTGTGTGTATGTGTGTGCAACAGCACAGGTGGGGGCCCCCAGGATCTGATTTGAATGCTGTGCAACGGAGCAGAGTGAAGAGCAGCTTGTTCGTCTGCTTGTTTCGAGTCCCATTTTGTGGCAACGACGACAACGCTCACGCATATTCCGCATATGCAGACGAACGCACGACGGGATGCAGGCGCCACTTGGACAAACACAAACAAACATGTTGAGGCCCAGGTAAAAGGCATTGCCCTCAACCGGCTGACCTTTGCACATGCCACACAACGTAACAGAATACAAAACAACTCAACACTATAGCCACAACACACATAAGAGAAATGACAGAAACGATGGGGGGAGTGTATAGGCGACCCTATACGGGGTAACAGGTCACATGTCGCCAGCCAAGTCGATCCATGGCATCTCTTCATCAGCTTAGCCCTTTTTTTTTTTTTTTTTTTTTTCGTTCGCCTGTCAACGTGCCAGCCGCACAGTAACTCAACTGAGATCAAATGACAAAACCTTTTGGAAATTATCGCTCCGATCCGAGCTTGGGTCACTCCAAATGGAAAATGATCAATGATCGATGATGATCAATACGAATGGTATGGGAAAGGCATGTGCATGTGCATGTGGGCAAGGTGTATGCTTGCTTGTTTTTATCTCTTTTTTTTAAGGGGGGAAGACATAATTAAGACCAAAAAATTAAAACCTACAACTATTCCAATACATATTGCCATATATATTACATAACTGATACTATTTCTGTATATCTTCCTATATATTTTGGCATTTTTAATCCTTCTGATAATGTTTTACATTTTTTTGTTAATTAAATAATATCTAGAAATATCTATTAGTTAAAATATAAATAAATTAATAAAAAATAATTATGGAAAATCATATTTCAAACAAAGTATTTTTTTTTATTTTCTAAATTATATAAACAAAGGGATATGTATAACTAAAACTGTTGCTGATTCCAGACAGACCTATAACTATAGGCCTAAAACTTAAGAAACATCTAAAAAGTATTACTAGTTAAAAGTTAGTTAACTAAACAGTTACTTTTTATCTTTCAAAACTTACAAATAACAACCGAAAGGAAATTAAAGACCAAAGAAATGACAAAAAATTCCAACTGAAATTAAATTTTAAATAAATTTATTAATAAAAATAAATAGTAATAAATACAAAAAACTAATAATTTGAAAAACTGAAAATAGTTAAAATTTTTGCAAACTTAAAAAATATTTAAAATTAAAAACAATTAATAAGATTTTAAAATCAATCGAACAAGAAACTCTTGGATAAAAATGAAAACCTAAAATCAAACTTAGTAAATATTCATTTATTATATAAAAAATTTAAGATAATTTATATTTTAATATATATATATAATTATATTTTATTAAAATTAACAAAAAAAGCTTTACTCTCCTGTGAGATACAAGCTTGTCACTAGATTGTATATACCTTTTTGGCAAGGGTATTAAGAGAAACAAGGATTTTCTATACGCAATAAATTTTCTTCTTGTCTAAAAAGAAGTATAGAACAAAGTTTCTTATTGTATTACTTTAAGTAATTAACTAAAAGCAAATCTTATTCCAAATTAAATCATACTCTCTCTCTCTCTCCCCCTTTCTTTTTCATCTTACTTTTCCATTTGTCCCAAGTAAGAGAGGAACAAAAAATAAAATGAACTTGTTGTCGTCAAAGTGTCGCTCCTGCGAAAGCGCCACAAACCGAAGTAGAAGATGTGGAACATTCGATGGGGTGGAGAGATGGAGGCAAAGGTGAAGGCAAAGAGCGTGTCGTGTCCGTGTCCCAACAGCAACAGCAACAGCAAAAGCAGCAGTAAAAGCAGAAGCAGCAGCTGCTGGACATGGACATGGACATCGCCAACGCCATCGCCCATATCAACAGGGATGTTTTTTTGTGGCACACCAAGGAGACAAGAGACGGAGACTTTTGGCCAGTAGTGAAGATTGCAATCTCTGTGCCGCTTCTTCTGCTGCAAAACTTAATTTTCCGCCATTTCTGCTCATTTTTTGGACCGAACTTGCCAACTGGCAACTATAGAGGGACGAGGAGATCTCGTGCAGCTGATAAACCGAATTCACAACCGAATGAAGACATCCACAACATACACAATTTAATTAAAGAGATGACTACTGGGCATTTGCTGGTGTGTTGCACACTCATCTCATCCTTTCTCTTCAAAACAGGTGGGGGGCGAAATGGTGAAACAAAACCAATGAAGATCTCCAGCATCGATGGCATTCCCCTCCCCAAAAACAACAGATACCTGAACCTAACTGTAACTGCAAAATTGAAACTGACCTTGAGACACTAATGAAGATCTCTAGGTCTATGTCTCTGTTTCAGTTTCAGTTTCTGTATCGGTTTCAGTCGTTCTTTTTTTTGTATTTTATTTTTTTACTTTTGCATAATTCATTTCCAATTTATATGCCATAAAACCGATAATGACCGCAATTAAGTTCGTGTTCCTTTTGATAATTTTCCACATTTACGCGTCCATTAAAATGATTCCCAGAGCATTTTTCTTACTAATTTCCATAGTCTCTGACCACGGCTTGGACTCTGTCTCAGTCACTGGTATTGGTCACCATGTCTTATCGCCATGGATGAAGAAAAATGATAGACGGGGAAAAACATCTTATGTTCGGGGACTTGGACTTGAACTTGAACTCGAACTCAAACTCGGACTCTTGGACTTTTGAGGTGTTAATTAGTATTATCTTAATGCACGTTCCGGCACACAGTTCAAATTGAATTATACATAATAATTTGTTCGCCGCTCTTTAAAATGGAACTTAATGTTTCAACAGAGACTAGGACTAGGGCCAAGATACATAAAATGCCAAGATATTTCCTTTTCCATTTCCCCCTCCAAAGATAATCCACCCAATCTATCCATAGCCTGCGTCAGCAGCTCGTGTTAAACGCTCATTAATCACATTAGATATGCATTAATTCAGGGACGGTAACAAAAATGGAAATGAAATTGAAAATGGTTGGAGAAACGAAAAATAAATAAATAAATATATAAAAAAAAATGGAGGTAGACTTGGGTAAAAACAAAAAAAAAAAACACAGAAGAATTTTCTTCTTTTTTTCTCTCAATGAATTAGCCTTAAATAATGGCTATTTATAGTAAAGAAAATGGAATTCCTTAAATCTAGCTGTAAATAATAGTTACGAATAAGATATTTAATCCCATATTATCATTATATGATCATTAAATCGGTTGAGATAAATAATCCAGTAGTTTAAATTTGAAATATCGTTCATAGAATATTGAATCGACTTTCTTCTTAAGAAAAATTAACTTTAAAATTAAAAAAATTATATAAATCTTTGAATATTAGTATAAACGAATTGCTCAACATTGAGACCAAAAAATTGAATATAAGTATATATTATTAATAATTTCATAATTTAATAATAGGTTAATATAATAATGCCAGTTTTGTTCTAATAAATATATTTAAATTCTTTTTTAAATCTATTTTATGTTTTCTATATTTTTTGAGTGGTTCATCTTTTAATTGTCAGTTGATCAGTTATCCTATATCAGCTACATTTAAGTGTTCCAAAACTATCCAAAATCTCTATTTGATTCAATACTTACTATAAACACACTATGAAAATCTAACTAAATTTTGAAAAATCTTCTAGCAAAGTAAATAAAGGATTTTTAAATTCTAAACTATTATTAAATTCTAAAACTCTGACTTTAAATACTTGCAAAAAATCAACTTTTTATTGACTTATGAAAAAACTCAAGCAAAAAGTAACTTTCTAGAGAAATGATAAAACGGTTTTAATCATGTTACGGCTTTGAAAGTTCGAATATGTTGCCTTTTGCTATGCCCAAGGGAAATCCTAAAGGCTTTCATTTGGAAATTTCAAGTTTTTCCATTTTCCTTTTGGCAAACACTAACCAATTTCCACCCACAATAACAACAACCCTAAGTATACGGCCTAAAGCAAATACTTACCAGTTTCATGTGTTGGTGCGTATCTATGTGAGCTGGCTGTGTATGTATGTGTGTGTGTGTTCCAATGAGCGAGCGTTAAAAGAGGCGGAGCCACTACAAAGAGACGTCTGCGTAATGGAACTGTGTATTATAATAACTGAAAGGGTAGTTTAGCGGATACTTCTTTTCTAACTAGATCTTTGGAATTGAAATATTTTAAGAATAAAGAGAAAAGTTATACATTTTGATGCATTTACTCTTGTTCCTTTGAGGAGGCATTGCTGGAATATTATTTAAATATTGCTCAGCCATTATGGATAAAAGACCAACAGACTAAGAGAGAGAGAGAGAGAGAGAGAACGAGAGCGTGTGCGCAAAGCCGAGAGCGAGCGAATTCGACTACAGCGGACTCTGTCACACGCATATAAAAGTGGAGACTTTTGGGCAGCAGCGACGCCGACAGCAGCAGGCAGGGTCGGGCCTGTGTATTTTTTTTTTTTTTTGCTGCCGGCTGGCTGGCTGACTGGGTCCCAACAACCAGATACAGATACTTTTTCTTGCGGTGTGCACGCCATGCGGAATCAGTCAATGTCTTGGAGTTGACGGCGCGACACACACGCGTGGCTAACGAGAAGTAAAAAGCAAAAACAGAACACAAAACAAAGAAGAGAAGAGAATAGTGAAAAGCCGCCGCCGCCGTCATCGTTGCCGTTGTCGTTGTCGTCGTCTTCGAATTCGAAATTCGCAAACGCGTTCGCATTGTGTTTATTGTTTTTTCTTTGTGTGGGTGTACGTGTGTGTGGGCGTGGGTGTAAAAGATAGTGTTTATCTCTTTGTGCATTAAAAAGCCAATGAAAATTGTTTGTGTATAATGCAACAATTTGAAAAATTATAGATAGTAAATAAACAAAAAAAGTTCCTAATAAGAATAAAAAAAAACGTTATAAAATTATTAAAAAAAGCTTCATCACGTCGTCGTCATCAACCGAAGGGGCCATCATGCTGGTGCCGTCGGATATGATCGCGGCACAGTCCAAAATGGTCTATCAAATGAATAAATATTGTGCCGATCGTGTACAAGTGCGTAAGGCACAAATCCATAAACAAATCCAGGAAGTTTGCCGCATTGTCCAGGATGTTCTCAAGGAGGTTGAGGTGCAAGAGCCTCGATTCATATCGTCCCTAAACGATTACAATGGCCGTTTCGAGGGATTGGAAGTGATCTCACCCACAGAATTCGAAATAATCATCTACCTCAATCAGATGGGTGTACTGAATTTTGTCGACGATGGCACATTACCAGGATGCGCAGTGCTTAAGCTAAGTGATGGACGCAAACGTTCCATGTCCCTATGGGTGGAGTTTATAACAGCTTCAGGTTATTTATCGGCACGAAAGATTCGTTCCCGTTTTCAAACGCTTGTGGCTCAGGCCTGCGATAAATGTGCCTATCGTGATATTGTCAAAATGATTGCCGATACTACTGAAGTGAAGTTAAGGATCCGAGAACGCATCATTGTGCAGATAACACCCGCCTTTAAATGTGCCGGCCTCTGGCCACGTTCAGCCTCCCATTGGCCATTGCCGGGCATTCCATGGCCACATCCCAATATTGTTGCAGAGGTTAAGACTGAGGGTTTCGACATGCTCTCCAAAGAGTGCATAGCACTGCAAGGCAAAAATTCGGCCATGGAGGGTGATGCCTGGGTTCTGAGTTTCACCGATGCCGAGAATCGTTTACTCCAAGGTAAGCTAACTCAATTTTAACGAACAACACTCCACATTCCATTTGACGGCCATCAAAAACATACCAAAACACAAAAGAAAAACTTAAACCAAATTATCCGATCGTAAATTAATTCACAAAATCAGTTAGACGCGACGCAAACGGTCAGTTAACATTTTTACAATGTGGCCAACGAGTAATCAGTGACACACTTAAATTTAATTGATTTATATTACCACAAATCAGCGACTGTAGTTTTCATCTAATTGCTTGTAAATTAAGTATACAGTTCTACATATGATGATCGAATCCAAGTCTAACTTATGTAATAAATATAGACGGATTTCAGCAGCCGTCGGCTAATATGAGATCATTCTGTGTACTATGCATATGTATATATGTTTCTGTTTGGAAATGGATTAACTATTATATATAATTGAATATTGCAAATAAAATAGTTTCAGAATTGATTTTAGTTTCGAAAAGTTATACCTTATAAGAAATTTCTTTACAAAATGCTAAAATCTTAAAGTCAGGGGATATTTATCATACATAGATTGAAATACCTGCATCTAAATCTTGATTTCTTTTAAAGATATTTCTAAATTATTAATGCCAAAGCTTCGCTTTTTCAAAAAAAAAACCCTAAAACTAGAACTATTCTGATATTATATAGAACTTATTTAATCTTCTGATGGTTTACCTTATTCCCTGATTTAATAACTTAGTATATTTTTCTAAAACGATATTTAAACAAATGATCTTTTTAAATTTCAAATGATTTTCAAACAAACTTAAGTTTTAAAAGTCTTTTCAAGACATTATATCTAACTAACAGCGTTATAATAACTTTACAGATTTTGTTTCTACAGCAAACCTGAGATCGGTAACTAAGACGATCTCTAGAGAACTTCGAAGATAAAGATCTGAAATCTATGTTTATTTTTCTAAAAATTTCTTTTAGTTTAAAAAAAAACTAACAACAATTCCAGGGTATTGGCCAGATGGGATTGCTTTTCTATGGTGAATCAATTTAGTTAGGTTAACCACACAGTTCTTTGCGACATTTGATTATCGTTAAAGATATGATATGAGATACGAGCATACAGTCGCCTGGTTGGCTACGATCATAAATCTGTTTCGTTGTTTTATTTCGGTGGGGAGTACGACAAGTGGTGCGACGATAGTCCGGCTATTGGGGATTGGACGTCCGCCTCCATGTCTCCAACCAAGCACACAAAAATCTGCTGCTGTTGTTGTTGCTGTTGCTGTTGCTGTTGCTGCTGCTGCTGATGATCTGAAGTCGATAAGAGCGCAGTCACAGTCGCAGTTAGTTAGTCAGTTACGGCAAGAAACGAGTTTGGCCTGGCTTTCGATATAAACAATGCCCAATGCTTGAGCCATAAATAAATTTCTAAACGATTTTATAAATATTTTAAATCTCGGCGATTAGATAAAGTCAACAAATAAATAAAACAACAGCAGCAACAGGAACAACAACAACAACAGCAACACAGCGAAAAATGAAATTTTTAACCAAAAACATATTCTGAAAATTTTAAACCAACTTTTTTCTCCTACTACCTCTACTCTATTCATTTTTCTTACTGTCTCTCTGTCTCTCTCTGTTCATTTCTCTGTCTCGATCAATATTGATCCGGCTTGTACCCCCGCGTGTGTGTCATTTAATTAAATGCGTTGAGGCATAATAATTTAGTTCGATGAAACTTTCATTGGTATCCATTACAAGATTGAACAAAAAATCGTTTTCTTTCATAGATCATGATATACATATACCTATATATGTTTATAAATAGTATTGATTAAAGACTTATTTCCAACTATAGAAATCTAATTATATATTTTATTTAATCGATTTGGTTCTTGAAATTGAGTACATACTTCATAAGCCAGTTGACAACTGATATATGTTTATGCTTTTGTACTATAATTAAACAAAAGTCATTCATTTTCGGTTTTACTTGACAGCATTTTCCTCTTTTAGCCATGTTTAAATTGTTAAGGCCTATGTATGTCGAGTGGCAGCCAATATTATGCCAATATCATTCAATATTGATTAGTTGAAAATATTATTATTATATATGTTTTTTTTTTTTTGTTTTGGTTAAAGTAAAACCTCCAGACGACGTGTCGGTAACAAATAACAGGTGATTATCGGAAAAAAAGGTCCAGATTAGCAGCAAAGGTTTTTTTTTTTTGTTTTTTATTTTGACACTATGCCAAAGGCAAGGTGTACACATGATTTATGTGTTACCTGGACATTAACAATGAAATACGAGTATTTCTTCAAGTTTACTTCATATACCAACAACAAGTTGATCAATCAAAGTTTGTTATTCGCTTGCAATTCACTTCGATTCCAATGAATCTAAAACGAAAGTTAACACTTTTTTCATTTATTTAATTAGTTCTTTCAATCAACTGCTTCTTATCATATATATGTGTTTTTTTTTTTTATTTTATTATATTATTTTCGACATTCGAGTGCAATTAAAAATGAATGAATGGTATTATACATCAAATTGTGGTGATTGTTCAATGTTATATTGATAATGCCAAATATACTATATATATATATAAAATACTATCTGAACTGTTAGCTAGTATTGCCAATGTCCTCACAATTGTATCTGGTATTTATATGCATATACTTACCAACTGCATCCTTTACCATATTTTCTGAAATTAATTTTTATCAAAAACTTCTATCAATAGAATCTAGACTTATTTTCAAAAGTTGAAAATTTTGTATATTATATTTTATTTAAAGATTTTTATATAAAAGTCTAAAAAAGTTCAAAAGAAAAATTGGAGTGCATAAAACATTGTTTTATAAGATTTATATCCAAAAAAAAAGGTTTTTAGGTTAAAATATATTATTATATAAAATGAAAAAAAAATTTTTTTTAAAATTTGTGTATCTAAATATTTTCAGAAACAATTATTATATCCAAATAATCTTAAAAGAAGTTTCAGTTTTATAAATTAAAAAAAAAAAAAGATTTAAAAAATTTGAGTATCTTAATATTTTTACAAACAATTCTTATATCTAAATAATCTTGAAAGAAGTTTGAGTTTTATAAAATAAAAATAAAAATCTTAAAAGAAATTTAAGTATCTTAATATTTTAATAAACAATTCCTTAATCCAAATATTTAAAGAAGTTTGAGATTTCTAAGATTTATTCACAAACAAGAATATTTATAAATCTAAATATATTTTTATTTAAAAATTTAAATATTCTAAAAAGAAAAAGAAATATTTGTTAAAGATAAAGCATTTAGGTTTTCAAAATTATATATGCAATTATCTTAAAAGAGATTTCAATTCCTAAGCTCTAAAAAGTTTTGGGAAATATATGAAATTATTTTTATTTTCTAAAAATATCTTTTTTGGCATTATTTTAATTATAGTTTAAGATACTTTCTTCAAACTTCTAAATAAATTTATATAGCAAATTAGCTAATAATTGATAAATTTCTATTCAGTTTTTTTTTATAACTAATTCTTTTATAAGTATTTATTTCCAGCAGAACAATATACAGTAATTTCCTATAGTCAACTTCATTATATGGAAGTTATTCGTATAATATATTCATTTAAAGAACACAGTTTTCTCATTCTCATTTTCAGAGTATATATATTATTTTATCTATATAAAAGAGTTATTTCTGATCCAGTGGAATATAATATCATTCCACATGATCGGAAATAACTGTATAATATAGATTAAATGATATATATACTTAAAATGAGAATGGAAAGTTCCACTGTATATTTCATACTCGTTTATGTAAGAAGAAATTTAAACTACAAAACAAAACTAAAACTTTTAGTTAAAGTCTTTGGTAATTGATTTTATGAAGTTTCAATTATTAATGAAATTTTCATTTAAAAGAACTTTAAAGTCTTTGGAAAAATAAAAAAATGTATTTTGCTTACACAAACAATTTCGTTAAATTTATTTCTTGAATACTTAAGTCTCTTTAAAATATAATTTTGTTTTAAAAAAAATATTAAAATATACTTAAAATTTTTCATATTTTATTAATTTCACTGTGTTCCTTTCTAGGTGCCAGCCGGCGTCGGTGTCTGAGTATATTGAAGACTTTGCGGGATCGCCATTTGGAATTACCTGGCAATCCTGTCACATCGTATCATCTGAAGACATTGCTTCTATATGAATGTGAGAAGCATCCAAGGGAAATGGAATGGGAGGAGAATTGTATTGCGGATCGCATCAATGGCATCTTCTTGCAGTTGATCTCGTGCCTACAATGCCGACGTTGTCCGCATTATTTCCTGCCCAATATGGATCTCTTCAAGGGCAAGTCACCGGGTGCCCTGGAGAACGCCGCCAAGCAGGTTTGGCGTCTCACTCGCATTATGCTAACCAATGTGCGATGCCTGGAGGAGCTGTAGGCATTACCTATACAATACATTTAGGCAGCAACAGCAGGTTGTTTTTAGGTATTCATAATATTATTTTATTTGTATGCTTAAATTTGTTTAAATATTTTTTTTTTTTTGTATTTTTTTTCTCTTTTAATGAGCTAAAAACAAAATGACACACAACAAATGTGTGGCCAGCAAGGGGAAAGGGGAGGCCAGGGGGGCTCAGAGAATTAATTAATTCAGAAATTGTAACCCAAATACTATTTGATATTTCGATTAGTTAGTAAGTTTACCTAAGTTTAGGTGCTTTCGAAAAGTATACGCCGCTTACAGAGTTTCCTATATTTAAATGTATATGTACTATATATATATATATATATATACCTATATATAATCTTAATCTAATGCACAAAATTAATGAAAATATTCTTTTGTTTTTAATTATTATTTTTTTATTAATATTTCTTCTTGTATTTTTGCTTAGTGCAAAACAAAATTAATTAGCTAAAATTTAAATTGTATGGCTATGTGAGGAGTTCTTTTTTAATTTGTTTTTAAATTATTTATTTGATGTTTTCGCTTTTCTTGTGAGTTTAGTCAATAAAAAAAAATTTAAGTTTTTTTTTTCAAAAAAAAAAAGAAACAATTGCAGCAAATATATGTTTTCTATTTGTGAGTGATGAAATTGAATAAGTAAGTATGAATAATTTAGATTTAGTTACTAAATGTCTAAATATAAAGATTAATTCTAGAATATCTTTATAAATCCTTTTAAGCTTTTTTTTTAGCAAAAGTTGGTAAAGTATTTAATAAATAATAGTAAATGAAATTAATAATATTAAATCTATTTTAATTTAAATTTCTTAGGCAAGTTTTTTTTTTAAATGATATAAAAACTAATGTTCCATAGATTCTATTATATTCCTATGAAATATATTTAATTCCAAAGATATAAATTGAAGATTCAGCAGCGAGATATACTCTGATATATATATTTTACTAGATTTTCAAGAACTCTCTTTGTTCGATTTGAACAAATTAAATTATAAAATCTTTAAAGAAAAAAGCAAAACTAAACTCCGATTCGAAACTTTCATTATTACACAGTATTTTGTATATTTGAAAAATATATATACTTCATTTCAATATATTTCATTTTATATTTCCGATATAAAAAACTTTGGTTTTTTAACTTCAAATTTTGATATACAAGATTTTAAGCTTTCAGATTGATAATCTATAAATCTTTAAATCTATCTTTTTAGATCCAGCTGAATCGCCGTTGTGCCATTTAAAATACTAAAACCAGTAGCACTTTAAACAACCTATTTTTAGATCCTATTTTAATACTTTCTTAAAAAATATAATAAAAAATTATTAAGCTTATTACATATAACCAAAGTACGAAAAAAAAACGAATTATTAGCTTTTTTCGGGCAATTGTCATTTGGCAAAGTAATTTACAACTATAAAACACACAAAAGACAAAAATTCCGCACATGCATAAATCAAGAGACCGCTATAAAGTATAAATTAACTCTTGAAAATGTAAACCGCAAACCCGAAAAAAAAACAACACACAAAAATCAACAACAATACAAAGAAATGAAAGAGAAAAAAAAATGAAGGTAAAACAAAAAAAAAAAAAAAAATAAATTATTTAATTTATGAATGACATTAAATTTAATTTGAATGTTATGTGTGTTGCTCGAAACCGAAACTGACACGTGATCAAAATGTTGTATCATGTCGATCGATGTCCCAGTCCCAGGTCCAGTATCAATTCAAGTCCAATTCCATATCCCCATTCCAATTCATATTCCCATCTCCATCCACAATCACGTCCAAGTGAAAGACGACGGTTACTTCTTCTGTGGTCTTTTCTGACTCAGACTCAAAGTGGTCCGCCGCCACTTGAAGACAATTTGGATTTTGCACTTTATATACCCTTGGATAAAAATGGGTACATCTATACTTATATCAAACAATATTTGAAACTATATTTACAATATATATGCAGCAAGATCATATCATATTATATAGCCTTATTTTGAGCTTGGTTTATTTTATCGGTTTGCAAAACTCTAAAATAATCAACTATTTCTTTTTTTTAAAGTTAAATGATATTCCTATATATTCCTGCAATGTAACTAATGTTTTTTTTTTTATTAATCTATTAATTTTTAAGAAAAATATCAACAAACTATTTCAATTTTTCAAAATACTTCTCTGACTGAAGTCCTTTAAATTTATTTGAAATAAATATAAAAATGATGATTTTGATAAATATTTCAATTTGAAAAGTTTCATAGAACTAAGATTAATAACTTATAAAAAAGCCTTTTGAGTATTAAAATATATTTAAATGATTTTATTATTTTAAAACTACTTTCACCTTGATACTCATAAGATTAGAAAGAAAATCTAATACACTTTTTTATAATTTAAAATATATAATATAAAACAGATTTATTTTGAATACATTTTAGTTAGTTTATTCAATAACTTTAAGATCTCATTTTCGTTTTTGAAAAACTTAATACTTCAATAACTTTAATATTTCAAATTTACTTACTTAATTCCTTAAAATTTCCATGAGTTTGTTTCAATGAATTACAAAATATTTTACTTTGAAAAGAACTAGACAGATTTATAGTTATAATATTCAATTACTTAAGGATCTAAAACTACTATAATCTTGGAAAAACTGAAGATTAGAAAAGAAGACCTGTCAATTTATTTTATTTGAAAAGTATTATATAATATAATCGAATACAGACATTTAATACAGATTTATAGATATTAAATATTAGTATATTCAATAATTTTAGGATTTCAAATTCATTTTAGAACTCCTTTATAGTCATAAAATTGTTTCAATTCATTTCAAATATATCATTTGAAAAATTACTAGACAGATTTATATATAAACATATAGATAAAGATCTAAGGAAAACTTAATGCTTATAAGATTTCAAAAGAAGTCTGAAAAATATTTCAAATATATCAATTTTAAAACATAAATTTATAGTTGTATATATATACATTAATATAATCAATCACTTTAAGATCTAAAAATTACTATCAACTAAAAAAAACTTATAAATTGATTAAAGTAGTCTTGAAAATGAATGTAGAATATAGTTTTTATTTATGTTTTAACAATTTTTTTTATTTAATTAACTTGATTATATTGTTAAGAGTGTAAGTCGCAAATCGGTCTAAAACATATTGATGGTTATTTGTTGCTTTTTGCCAAGTTTATGGCTATTGTTAGCTGTCCGCAAAATTGCTGTTAATATGCAATTAAAATGCGTAACATGCATTCAAGCCATGGAACATTTTCCAGACAATTGCCGATATCGGATAAAAAAAAAAAAGGCGCCCAAGCATATAGCAAAGATATGGTATTATACATATATATACATCATTACCTTATATATCAAATTTTTTGGTTACGTTCAAGTATTTTCTTTCTTTTTTTTTTTTTTTTTTTTTTGGTTGATGTGGGCGCGATTATATTCTGACCAAGTTGGTTTGAATCAGTTCATTAGCCGTCCCCGCTCAGTTATTTTATGTTTTTGTTTTAATGAATTGTTGTTTATTGGATTTTATTTGCATTTTAATATGCCTTCAAAATTTATTATTTGTTGTTGTTTGCGGTCACATTTTGGCTTTGTTTTACTTTTTACTTGTTTTTTTTTTTTTGTTATTTGTTTGTTTATTTTGTTTGATATGCCGCTTCCCACACAAATTAAACAATAATTAATAAATGATAATATGAGCCACTCCATACACCTGTCATCTATGATGATCATGCTGCTATATTCCTTCTTCGTCTTCTTCACCTCCTTTGTTCATCCTTTTGCTGGCACAAGTGTTGTTCTCTTGCTATTTTTTTTCTTGTCTTAATGAATTTTATGCAATTTATATTCATTTAATGGGCAAAAGCAAATTTTTATGAACATCTCATAATCGCATTTTAAACACACAATTTGTTATAACCTCCAAGCGAGAATAACAACAACAACAAATAAATACATTTACATTTTATTTAATAATATATATGTACATATATATAAATTTTCCCTACCGACTTGGAGTATACCCTGTAAAGAAAACTTAATAAAATCAAATTCCTTTGTATTTGTCATCAATTAAAGCCAAGAGTCTCCATACAAGATGCATTAGCCAACACATGCTGTCTCGCTCACTCTTACATTATCATTACAAATTGTATATAGATAAATATTCAATATTTATTTATACATTTTTGGCGTCAGTTGATATTTTTTGGAGATCTTAGTGGGTGTGTCAAATTAGAATGAGCTACCATTAATACAACTCTAATTATTCGTTTTTTTTAAATTGTGGGGGCGCAAGTGGGCGTGGTAACAATTTAAAATAAACCTAATCTACGTAGATAGTATATGAATGCTCATACCAAATTTGGTTACTCTAGCTCTTATAGTCTCTGAGATCTAGGCTTAGAAACAGACAGACAGATTATATATATTCCTGTTATATACATTTTAATGACCTTAATATACTCTTTTACCCTACAGGTAAGGGGTATAAAAATATATATAAGAAAATTTTTACAAGTAAATTTATTTTCGTATGCAATTTGTTAAAAAATTTTTCAACAAGGAAACGAAATGTGGTAAGTGCTTGACAGGAAAATAAATTTCGATTGAAATAAAAACTGAAAATAAATGGAAAATTTTATGATTAACAGTTAAAATGGTCTTGTTAATACCCTTAAAATAATCTTTATAAATTGTTCATTAATTAATTTCAGAAGATATTTTATAAGTTAAAATTTGCATTAATTAATTAAAAATTGCAATTTATAGAAATTAATTATTATTATTAAACTCATTTTCATAAAAATGATAATATTGGTATCTTTGTATAGAAACAAGTTTATCTAGTTCAATATACTCATTCTGTAGATTTCATTTTGGCACTAATTTTTTGTCTTAAATACTAAAATTAAATGTCCAATGGCTATTAAATGCCATTTTAAAGATAGTTACAATTTCTTAGCTACATTCAAATATATATTTAATGAACATTTTGGTTAAAGATTTTCACTGCAACAATTTGCATTCCATCTGCAGCTACCTGGCAGCTGCCTGTCAACCTCTTCCTCTCCGTGTGTTCTTGTTTCAGATGTTGATGATGGTATTTCTTTTTTTTGTTTTTTTTTGCTTACCAAACAAATGTTTTATTTAAATGGTTAATTTGATCAGGCTTACAAGACGATGATGAGGCTCAAAAGCTCAAACACAAATGAATCGTGAGAATTGAAACTGGCTGGGGCCATTTTAATTTTGCTCACTTCAATCAAACTGCAGCTCAGCTGGGCTCAGCTCAGTGGCCCAAGCTGAAGCTTGGGTTCAGGCCAAAAGTTTTGAGTGCATTAAACCCGGGGAATAAGCTGCTGCTGCTGCTGCTGTTGCTTGTGCTGGACATAAACATTGGACTGGGACTGGTACTGGCACTGGGGATGGAGTTGCTCTGCGACTGCGACTGGTACTGGAACGGCGCTTGCCACTTAGCATAAACGGCTGTGGAGATTGCGTGAGCCGCGGAAAACGCCAACCATGTCGAAAAAAAAAAAAAAAAAAAAAAAGGTAAAAGAAGTCCAAAGTGAGCCACGATCTGTGTGGCCATTGCATCAAGGTAACAAGCTGTAATTAGAGCCTCTTAGCCTGTCATCGCCAGCGTGCTTGATTATAGGCTTCTGACAAAAAAGTAAATATTAATTTAATACGAGCCAATTGTGGCAAGGTGAGGAGGCACAAGAAGAAGAATTACTGCCTCAAGCAAAATGAAGCAAAGGCGATTCTTAAAATATATATAGACTCCTCTTTCTCTCTCTCTCTCTCTTAAGAAAAAACTTTATACAGGTGATAAAAATAGTATTGAAAGATTTTTGAGCCATTTTAAGTGCTTAACTAGTTAATTGAATGTCACGAATATTTGCCATTTACTATATAAGTTTTTGTTTTTAAAAATTGAGATATTGATGGTTTAACCTAATATATTAACATATGTTTTTTTTCAAATTTTCAATTTTCTTTAAATAATGTTTATTTATAATATTAAAATTTTTGATTTTACTCCATGTGTTGTTTAAATTCAAATTATATTGAAATTAAAATTAATAAAAATTAACTAAAGTTTTTTAAAAACATATTAAAAATGCAACTTAATTAAGAAAAAGTTTTATTTTGATATATTTTATTAATATAATTATGAATATTTTATAATAAAAAATTATAAACATTTTTTAAAACATATAAAAAACATTTATTTTTTGATTTTTAAAGCCTATCAATTGGTTTCACTACTAAAAAATTTAAATTTATGCATTTCCAGAAAAGTAAATTAAAGCTTTTTAAATAAATTATTTAAGACAACAAATTGTTATTAATTTTGTTGTTTCTCACATAAGTTTAACAATTGATTTGAATTTCTTAGAATTTGTAAATAGATATAAGCCACTACAGTGCATTTTTGTTATCGAACCTATTTAATCCAAATGCTATCAATTAATATTGATATCCAAAAACCCAAAAACCTAAATCCCAAACCTCAATGGCAAAGGCAACGGCAGCAGCTCACGTCGTCGTCGTCATCGTTGTTGTTGTTGTTATTTGCCCTGACATTGTACGCCCTTTTTTGGTTAAAAACAATGGGTTCAAACGGCTGCGCTTCAGCGGAAAAAAAAATTATATATATATAAAAAATAAAAACAAAACAAAACAACAAAAAAACGGGTCCTAAATCAATCACAGCCAGGCGACATGTCAACTGAAAACCGAAAGAGACAGAACTAGCTAAGGTAGCAAACAGAATGGGAATGGAGAGGAACGAACGGGAAAGGAAAGAGCGCCCCCGCTAACCACCAGGCAAAATGTCAACGTGATCGTGGCAGCTTGAAAAAGGCCGCCGACGTTTCAGTTTAGCTTTATATATATATATATATATATATATATCAGTTTGTACATATTAAGTATATATATATTGGCCATATATATGTACTCATACAAGAGACAACAATTCTCTCAAAGGGACTGACTGACTGGAACGTGGCAGTGTCAGGTCCAAGTTCTGGGCTTGGTTTTTGGCTTCTGGTGGTATCGGTATCTCGTCATCATCCGTGTGTGCGCGTGATATCTGAACTACGAAATTGAGATCGATTTTCAAGTACGTGTCTAAAATGTGAATTTGCCCTTTTATATACATATATACTTTTTATTGTTTATATATTTTGTTTTTGTTTTACTGCTGTTGAAATAATAAATTATGATATTATTTGAAATTAATGTTAAGTAAATGTCAATGGCACCCAACCAATGCAACTGCAATCTGAGAGTCGTGCGTGATTAGCCTGTTGCACTTGTTGTCAAGATTTCACTTGAGCCATCAGCAAACCCATCAAGGGCATAGGGAGAGAAAGAGTAAGACAGATAGAGTGAGAGAGATAGAGAGATCATTGTGCAGTGATCACAATTAATATTCCAATCAGATGATGGCGAAACACATGTCCCAGGCAAAGACTTTGTCTTTTGCAGTAGATCATCATGCAACGCATGCTTAATGAGAGTATCAAAAGGGGACACAAAAACTAAAGAGAAAGAAAGAAAGAAAAGAAAAAACTCCAAAGCTCCCTTTTGTATATGAAATGCAAGGCATTGCCAAAGGATATGTCGCTGATTTGTTCCCTGTCATAATTCGATAAAGCAGTCACATGTCAGCTTCGTATTAAAGCAATTTAAAAAAAAAGAAAAAGAGAATACAAATATCACAAAAACAATCAACAACTGACTACAGGTAAATGCCCGTGTCCACAAATCCGCTTAAGGCAATGAACAGCTTCATCTACATTCCATTTAGTTGCACTTACTCCATGGTAAGTAATCATATAAGTTCTAGTCGAATTGGGAGCAAATAGACTTGAAAGAAGATTATCAAGGATTGATTTAAATTTCAAAATAATACATTTATATTATAGTTTAGAATGGGTGGGCCAAATATATCTAATCTCTACTAATAATACAGTGAAAGCTCTCTTAGATGAACCTTCGACAATATGTTTTTTGTAAGTTTGAGTAAGTCTAAAATGTTTTGTATTTTTTTTTTATAAATCTTAAATCTTTTTTGGGAAAGATAAATAGTTAAGCGAAAAAATTCTAAATTTTTAAAAATTGAATTTTTAAGGATAATGAAGCAAGTAAGTCGTCCCTGCCGACTTTGAGTATACCCTGTACCAAATAGAGGAACTTTATTTAATCAAACTCCTTAAAATTTGCCATCAGTTCAAACTAAAATTCTCCTCACAAGCGGCAGCAACGAACGCATGCTATCTCGCTCACACTTACTACGCAATGTCGCACATGGCATTTCAGTGCAAATTTTACATAGGTATATCTTTGATATTTCTTTACCGATTTTAACTGGTCATCTGATACCTTTTGGCCATAGCATTGGGTGTGCCAAATAAGAATACGCTACCTTTATTTTTACTCTAGTTATTCGTTTTTCCTGAATTGCGGGGGCGTAAGTGGGCGTGGCAAAAATTTGAAACAAACTTGATCTGCGTAGACACTGCACGAATGCTGACACCAAATTTGGTTTTTCTAGCTCTTGTAGTCTCTGAGATCCACGTGTTCATACGGACGGACGGACGGACAGACGGACGGACAGACGGACAGACGGACAGACGGACATGTCTCAATCGACTCGGCTGTTGATGCTGATCAAGAATATATATACTTTATGGGGTCGGAGATGCTTCCTTCTGCCTGTTACATACATTTTAGCGACTTTAATATACCCTTTTACCCTATGGGTACAGGGTATAAAAAGTATTTGGTTTTAAATTTGTCTTTATACAAAAGAATTAGGTTTTTTTTTTGTGAAATTCTTATGATATAATATCGATACAACTAAGCTTATTAAAAATAAATTTAAACTGTTAAAAACAAGAAGAGTATTAACAAAAACGAATGAAATTTACAATGTAGGGGAGTACTGAATACTGTTATTGTGCTTTTTAAAGCATAATATTTTTAGATCTGTTAGATCAAGAGAGATTTTTGTTTCATAGTTCATATAAGAAGCTGAACAAGTTCGGGTAAATGAAGAACAACTAACAAAAAATCCAAATTTTAAAAATAAAATTCCTCGAGTTATAAATGCTAACAGAAGATATCTGTTTAAACAAGGTTTCCATTATAAAAGTTTTCACTGTATATTTTTGAATCGTCGCTAATAGAGATAAGATTTAATAAAGACTTGAATTATGAGAGTCTTCACTGTATATTTTTCGATTGCCGTCAATTTAAAAAATACATACATACAATAGAGGCTTCCATTATGAGGGTTTTCACTGTATATTCTTTGATTTTCGCCAATTTAAGAGAGTTGGTTCTTCAAGGAGAGTCTTCAATGTAAGAGGTTTCCCTCAATATTTTGAGTTGAAAGAGGTGTCGATCTATTAGGGATCTTCATTCTCAGAGTTTTTACTGTGCATATAAATCTAATTTATATATTTAATCAAAAAATTCTTGTTGATATTTCTTTATTCCTGTTATTTGTTATTAAAAATGTTATTTTTCGGTCAGCTGGACAGAATCTTACAAGTTGTCCTAAACTAAATAACGAGTCCAATGAAGATGATGTTAATCAAGACGCACATACATACATGGGTACATATACAGAGCTGCTGCCTCGAAAGACAAAAGAAGGCACTCTGATCATAATGAAGAAGATCTCAAGATCATAATGATGAAACTAAAGTTAACAGAAGAAAGAAAAGAGACAAAAGAGAAAAAGGAGCATAGCTGGTAAGACAAGAAGACAAACGTTGAGACCTGGCCACAACGCAGCAAGTGACAAACGTTTAGATGGATGGATCGTTCTTCATTTTGGGTACAAGAAAACCCCCGAATCCCCGAAACCAGGCGAATAAACCAACCGAAAAACGCGACGATTGCACATAAATTATATTTAAATTTCTTCAAGATCTAAAAGATATATAAATGCGGGGAAAAAAAATAAATAAATAAAAAAAATAAAAGAAAAAAAAAAGAACAAAATATACAAACACACCCAGAGAAATTTATACCTACTTCGTTGGCGAGCCGGGTCAGACATATCTTATTTGTACCCCATACTCAATTCTTGGTCTCTTTTAGTTCGTTTTGTTTTTGTTCTTTTTTTTGTTTTTTCTTTTTTTTTTTTTTTGGTTTCAATTTATGCAGATAGTCTCCTATCTAGATGCAAACATGTCGTTTGGTCTGTCTACTTCTCCATGGAAATCCATCGCGCCAAAAGTTAAAACAACACCTGGTTCTGGAGTTGGTCCTAAACCTTGAACATGATCATGACTCCCACCATAACAAACACAGCGAGAGAAAGAGAGAGAGGGAGAAACTCTTGGGATATATCAAAGCATTTATGTTGACAGTTTCGACAATGAGTCAATAGCTATGTATCTATAGATTTACATACATAGATCAATGAATATGTATTATATTATATCTCTTTAGGCTTTGTCTTACTTCCTGACTTTAACAAATATGACAAAATTTTCTATCCATTTGATATGATATCTTTTGGTTAAAGATGTTTTCTTTAAATTGACAATTGATTGATGTGAACTCCTTTTAAAACAAAAGAAAGAATGTTTGTTTATATATTTTTCTTTGATTTTTTTATCTATGCAAATAAAAGAATTTTGTTTATAATATTTTAGTCATTAACAGGTGCAATGTTAAGTGGTAGAAAGACCTAGAAAATAAACGATACAAAAGATCGTTTTGTTTTACTAATAAAGTTGGACAGAACACGACACATTATAGATATTAATTTTTGTTTAGATATACAAAGTAATTCTATACAGTTTTGAACAAAATATTTTTTTATAACATTATATTATTATATTATATTTTTGAACAGTATGTGATATTAATATCGTTCTATCACAATATTTACTTTAGATAGAAAAATGTAAAGATTTATATTAGTAAAATGAAAGTTTAAAACTCTTTTTACTGTTTTTATATGTTTATATATTGTAAATAATAAACTATATAAATTTCTACAAATAAATCCAAATATAACTTTTATATAATCCAACTAAATCTTAATATTAAAAGTTTCTTTATAAACATTTAAAAAGACTTTAAAATATTTGATTTTATTTCGTTTTTCTTAAAAGTAAAATGGAATGGAAATGTTTACCCTATCATATCTAGAAAATTATTCTGTACTAGAATTGGCCAAAATGTTTTTCTAAAAATGTTTTTTACCTGACAAATTAAGAACGATTTTAATATATGTTTATTTCCTTTAATATGGTTTAAAAGCTTACTTAATATTATAATTTTTACAACAAAATAAAAATGTAGAAATTCGGCTAATGGGTTTTTGAGGATTGTTTTTATTTATATATATAATCATTTTTTTTTATTTTTAAATTATTATTATTCGTAATTATTAATTGATTTATTCATATTTTTTATAATTATTAGATAATATTATTATTTTGGAGACAAAGAAATTTGAAGAATGAAAAAATTGCTAAACTTTCTTCAATTTTTAAAAAAATTTTTATTATTATTATTTTTTCATTATTATATATATTTTTTATTGTGGGGATAGGATAATGTAAATATTTTTGATCAATTATCATTTCTTATTGTTTATGATTTATTTTTATTTAAATTATTAATTAATAGTATAATATATTACTATTATTTTCCATTATTATTATTATTATAATTTAAAAGCAGAATAATATTATTATTTTAGAGACAATTGAATAAAAAAACTGTTAAACTTATTTGTTTATCTACTTTAAATTTTAAATAGGTTCATTAATATTTTTTATTTTTTATTATCATTAATTTTTATTATTATTATTATTCATTAAGGTTTTTCGTAAACTTTTTTATTTACACTTTAATAAAAAATCCATTTCCAAAGCCTTTTAAAGTAAAATTTTGCATGCAAAAAATATATAGTAAAATGTTTTAAAAACAATTAAACAAACAAAAGAAAACAAAAAATAAATAAATAAAATGCTTTAAAATTGAATTCTTTGTTCTTTTCAAAAAGCAACTCATTGCTAAAAGTTAAAACAGAATTAAAAAAGAATATTTAGCTTGTTTTCATTTCATGTTTAGTTCATCTTGAATTAGTTTAATTGTTGACGAATGCCTTTGATCTATTTAGAATGTCTAGCTTTTGCCTTAAAGTTTATGCGACAATTGGTGGGTGGGGCGAAGGGGATGGGGGTGGTAGTGGTAGTGAAGAGTGCAAGAGGTTGATGGTAGGAGACAGGAAAAAAGAGTGTGCGAGTGGTTGAAACAGACGACAGTTGCTTGCTTTGGAACGCTGTCAAAAATTGCCAACTGGCACATTAATCCACACGACATATTTATGAGTGTAAATGTATCTGCGGCCAAGGAAGGAACAGTATCGGGGAGGGGGGAGGGGGAGGGGGAGGAAGAGACGGCACACGGAACGAGATGGAGTGCTGTGAGTATCTGTGAGATATAAAGATATTGTCGACATGGACGAGGGTTGCTCTTTGCTAAATGAGTGCACATTTCAGATAAATTATTGCACACAGCTCATGTGCGTCGACAAAGGCGAACAGCGACGGCGACGACAACGACAACGCCAAACGGCGGTGTATTAAACAAATTTAATTTACACACACACATACAAAAATCAACACAGAGAAAAAGAGGGAGAGAGAAAGAGAGAAAGAGAGAGACACACAGATGCACATAAACATCAAAGAGCGCACCGCAGCGTGAAAGACCTTACCGTCGGCTCTTAGCTCAGTAAAAGGGGCGGAGCTAAATGAATGGCCAATGCCACCAATGCTCTTACATAGATACACACGCACACACTTTAACAGGCAGGGAAACAAGAGAAAAAGAGAAGGAGAGAGCAAGTAAAACAAAAGAGAAAGAGTGTATTGAGATAAGATGCGATGAGAGATCCGTAGGGTGAGATACTTGAGGCACTTAAGGCGTGTGATTTGTTTATAGTAAGAGTATTTCATTGATTTTTTGTTGTTTTGCTGTTTGGGCGTTGGAATTCATGGCACGAGACAGACAGACAGACGGACAGGCCAAAAACTTGTCACGTGACACAAACTAAGAGATGGCGGATTTCTATATACACATTTCTACAATTGCAACAATATTCACAAAAGAAAAAAAAAAAGAATATAAGAAAACGATTCACTCTCACATGCACAGATGCATACTACTCGGACTTCTCCATTGAGTGCACTTTATCTGTGCCGAAGCTGTAAATATCCGCGAGATTTACAACAACGACGACGACGACGACGACGCAGCAAACATCGACGCATCGCGTCGCGTATCTTTCCGTGCGAATCGTTAAAGGCAACCATTCGATACGACAACGAGTCACCTAACGCATCCGCATGCGGCTAATCCGCCCAAGATATCCACAAGATACACCGTAAAAATAATCATATACATACATACAAATATATGTATATATATACACATATGAACGATCGTGCTCTACTTGTGCCCATTGTTGCTGCCACGACTGTCCGACTGTCTTTGGCTGTCAACGTAACTCACAATTGAATTGTTCCTTTGTTCTTCTCGACTTATTCAACGCCAACAACAAATTCAACTTGAAATCGAACTGCAAACTGCATCTTCACATAATTGGCCAGCCGTCGCTTTTGTAGTTGGCCGCCCAGACCAGACCGGACGTCGCCATACTTGAACGATGCTAGTACCGCCGGACATGATGGCCGCCCAGACGCGCATCATCTATCAGATGAATCGATTTTGTTCGGAACGCGTCCAGGCTCGCATGTTCAAAACGGCCACAGCCATCAGAGAAATTTGCAAAATTGTTCAGGATATACTCAAAGAGGTGGAACTACAAGAGCCCAGATTCATTTCCAGCTTAGTTGAATGCAATGGCAGGTAATTATCAAAAAAAAAAAAAAAAACAAGTTATCAAATAGTTTATATAAAGATCTTTGACCCAAAGACCCTAAACATATTCAACAAAATAATAATCAATGCTGAAACTCATAAAACTTTTTAAAGCCCAGAAAAAGGATTTTGTATTAGAAATCTGTTTTCTTTTTTTTATATATGTACTCCTATGATTACCTCAATTGTATAGTTATATATCTTTATCATTTAATGAGTTTTAAGTTCCCAATTTGATGTGGTGGCAGCAGTAGCTGTAGTCAAATTTATGGCCAACTGTTTACAGCCGACAAAAGCAGGTAAGGAACAAGGTAACCAAACTGAGATCGACACGAGAATGACTTGACAGTTAACTGACAATGACGTTGCACGTTTCATGTAATAATGATGATGATCATGATCATGATCACTGGGCCACAGAGAGAGAAAGAGCAGTAGGGAGCAAAAGAGTTCGGTTTTTATTGGCCTGTTATCGAGTTGCGGTGATGACAGTCGTCAAAAGGCCACCGGAATTACGCATTTGATATGCCCTGATCCTGATTGGTTATGTCTTTTCTATCCATCTCTCTTTCTCTAACTAGATTCGAGGGCGTTGAGGTCATCTCACCGAATGAGTTTGAAATTGTACTCTATCTCAATCAGATGGGTGTCTTCAATTTTGTAGACGATGGCACACTTCCTGGCTGTGCTGTACTGAAACTAAGCGATGGACGAAAACGTTCCATGTCCTTGTGGGTTGAATTTATCACAGCTTCTGGTTATCTATCATCACGTAAGATACGTGCCCGTTTCCAAACACTAGTGGCTCAGGCTTGCGACAAGAGTATCTATCGAGATATGGTTAAGATGATTGGCGATACCACCGAAGTAAAGTTACGTATACGAGAACGTTTTGTGGTTCAAATAACGCCAGCTTTTAAATGTTCTGGCATTTGGCCAAGATCAGCTGCTCATTGGCCCATACCACATATACCCTGGCCCCATCCTAACATTGTGGCTGAAGTGAAGACCGAAGGATTTGATTTGCTGTCCAAGGAAAGCATCATTATGCAGAATAAGAACAACAATGCGGCCAGCATGGAAGGCGATGCATGGGTATTGAGTTTTTTTGGGGCCGAAAATCGCTTACTGCAAGGTAAGAGTATTTGAAAATCTATTCTATCAATATTTGAAACTAAAAAACCAAAATGTGTTTTGGATTTTTCGAACCAAAAATGTTTTTCCACATATATTTTAGGAAATTTTATTGGATATTTCTGATATAGTCAGCCGATTTTCATAAGGTTGTGTAGGATCATTGAAAATTATATGAAACTATTAAAACCAAGTTTAGTTAACCATAAACAAATACAAGTTTTGCATACCAAAAGCCTTTTTGAACTAATAGTTTCTATAGCTGTTACAAGATATAGTAAACAGATTCTTATAAAGAGTTATTTAGATATATAAAAAACTCAAAAACATCAAATTTCTTTGAAAGTCGTTTTATAACACCAAATTTATTGCATTAAAGTCTTTTATCGTTCGATCCTTTATCCAGATGATCCAGGACTAACTTAGGTCTACCTATTTTTGATAGCCAAGAATATATATCCATATAAGCATACTCTATATAGGATAGAGTTGCTTCCTTGTACGCAATCTAAATTTCAAATTTAAACAAATTTTAATGGTTATAGAAACATTTTTAAAACCAAAATTGTTTAGGAAAACACAAACCGTTTGGCATACAGTTTTGTTAACCCTGTATACCCATTTTTTTGATCTCTTCAAAGGTGGCTGCCGCCGTCGCTGCCTAAGCATGCTAAAGACTTTGCGTGATCGCCATTTGGATCTGCCTGGCAATCCGATCAGCGCCTATCATCTAAAGAATCTTCTACTCTACGAATGTGAGAAGCATCCGCGTGACTTTGAATGGGATGAGAGTTGCATTGCGGATCGCATCAATGGCATCTTTTTGCAGTTGATCTCGTGCCTGCAATATCGTCGCTGTCCGCATTATTTTCTACCCAGTTTGGATATGTTCAAGGGTAAATCACCCAGTGCTCTGGAACAGGCGGCCAAGCAAGTCTGGCGCTTGACGCGCGAAATGCTCACCAATGCGAATGCATTTGAGAAGCTGTAAACACGAATCGAGATCGAGATCCATATGTTGGCAGTAAGGACGGTTGACGGTAGACGGCGGTTTTAAATGTAGAAAAAGGCAAAAGAGATCAAATGGACACAGAGTATGAAAAGTGATTCAAAGGTGCTAAATTTTCATTGTCGCGTTGCGATGGCAAAGGCCTGATAAGAGCGAGAGCGAGCTGTTTGCTGTTGCTGTTATTGTTGTTGCTGCTGCTGCTGCTGTTCCTGCTAGCAGTCTGCCATTTTGTGCCATTCATTCAATGAGTCAGTGAGTGAGTGAGTAAGTATGTATGTGTGTGAGAGAGAGTACTGAGTGCATGTATGTATGTATGCATACGTGAGCATGCTTGTGTAACTCTCTATGCATGTTTGCGTAGCATTTGTATGTAAGTGTGTGTGTGTGTGCTTGTGTGAGAGCTGAAGTGTTAATGCAAAGATGCGAGATAAGCCCACTCCCCATTCGACTCTTTCCATTGAGAGCGAAGCATTCAGGCATGACCGTCGGCTTATCCTGCAAATATTGTTTTTAATAACTCTCCGTTTAGGATCTTTTTGTTTGTGGTGTTGTTGTGTTCAGACAATGGGAACAACAACAGCAAAAAAAAGAACATTTGGCATAACGACGTCTACTTTTTGTTATTTCCTTTTTTTTTCTTCTCGAATTTATATATATATATATATATCTTTATTTTATTTTTTTTTTTTTTTTTGACGGTTAGCTCAAGTGTGCGAATTCGAATACATAGTACAGTTTGTATACGAAATGCGAAAAATTCAAAAAAATATTTCAGAACAACAACAAACAAACACTTAAAAAAGAATACAAAACAAATGTTTTGTGTTATTCATTATTCAAGTCTAGAATACAGATCAGGCGAAACAGGACATTCAATTGTTTGGATTTTAAAAGTCCATTTCAGGATCTCTACAGAGATATATCTGAACGCCTTAGAGTTAACATTTATTCAAAGGATATTCGAGTTCATTTCGTTTGAGTTTGCTAGCAAATATATATAGATATATATTTTTACTTATATTTCTCCGAGAGTTAATTAGTATATATACTATATAAGAGATTGTTTCTTCCATCATATATGAATATGTATTATCACAAAGTGTTTTATTATAAAAGTTAACTGTATATCCAATATTATTTAAGTGAAAAATAACAAAATAAAATATAAAACTAGCCTAAAACTAAATTTTATAGGTTTTATCTTCTTGTTCCCACAGAAGTGATCATACAAAAAGTCTTTCGATATGTTCCAACAAGTTTCTTTTGAGATAATTTTTATATCTCAGGAAAAGTTATGCGGAATATCCTTTTCCCCATTTGCTGGAATCTAATATCTCTGGAAGAGATATTGTGTTCCATTGCAATTTAAACGGTCTTTCCCAATCTTATTTTACTCTATAATGAAAGTTTCTTTTTACTTCATTCAAAATTAGATCCTTTAAAAGGAAAATCTAGAATACAAATGGAATTTAAACTTGCTTTCCTATAGAAATTTTCTATATTTCCACACACCTATATCAAATTCATTTATTTTAACAACATATTTCCTTTTGAAGTAGTTTTTTTTTTTTATAAAATTTTCTTTTATACTGAATGTTGACAACCCTTTTGTACCTATATCCATATAACTACAATAAGGATTTCATACATCAAAAGAGTGAATATGAGTTCCAAGTAAATGAATACCGCTGGCGGTTATTTAGAGTCCTAATTTAAATATCATTAGTAAACAATTAAAAACAAAAGAAAAGCCAAATCAACAGAAGGACTCGGTAGCAAAATGTTGACATTGCGACACAATGCCCAAGGGCAGGGCGTGTCTATAAAACGAATAACAGATGAGGGCGGCTGCATATATGTATATATATATATATACATATATAAATGATGTAGCCAAAAATGTTATGGACTAGAGAAATACCTCGTCAATTAACGGTTTGCTAAACTTTAATTGATTTAGCCTAGCTAAGTTGGCTTAGTATAAGTTACCAATAGGTAAAATTTAGCTTAGATTGAAAGTGTCTATTTATTTTTTTTAAATGTTTTAAAATTGTTAACTAAAATTTAAACAATTTTTGATAAAATGGGATATGAATGAATGAAATTGTTTAAATTGCTTTAAAAAAGTTTTTTCTTTCTTTTCCAAATCGAAGTGCAAAAACAAAATGAAACATAAGAAACAAAAAACCAGAAAAATTGTAATAAAGTTCAAGTGACAAGCGACAACATTTTTGTGGCTTTACATATTTGTACAAGAAAGTAAGTCAAAAGGATCCATATCCTTGCCTTCTTGTTTTTCTTCTTCTTTTGGCCTTTCTTTTTTTAATTGCATTTCATATATAATTTGTCAAAATATTTGCTTTTGTTGTAAGGGGATTTCGTGCCTTATCAATGCTTGGGGGTGTGCAGACTGGTTTTGGTCCTGCTTCTGGTACTGGTAATGATTCTACTCATTCCTTTAACCATAATGGTCACGTGCCGTGTTTTTGCCTGGCGGCCAAGTGAGCAACAACTGCCGAGTCCACCTGATGATGCTTTTCCCATGCTTTTGCTAGGGGCAACTGAGATGCTTTACCTCCACCCACTTATCACTATTTTATATATACATATATAGGTTATATAGTATAGATGTGATGGTGTGTGCGGTGGAGAAGGGGGGGCAGTTTGCGGGTGCGATATAGCATGGTTGCGGGGTAACCTGATCCTGCGTGCTTCAGCATAATTTGTTATTTTTGGACTATTGCATTATGCTTTTTTTTTTTTTTCTTCTGCTTCGCTTTTGTGGCAAGGAGCGATAATGGTTTTCCTTGTACTTTCCACCTTTTGTTGAAAAATATCGATTACATTTTGCTGAAAGTTTTCTTTTGTCCCAGCGACAACAACAACACAAAACAAAAGGCAAAAGGAATCCGAATGAAACAACCAACAGGCATAACCATAAATAAGGGTAATAAAAATGATGCTCAGTTGTCGCGTTGCTCCTGATGATGCTCCTGCTGCTGCTGCTGAAGATGATGATGAGGATGAGAATGCTGCTGACGATGCTCCTGCTGCAGCTGCAATCGTGTCCAAGTCCTGAGTAAAGAGCTGCTAATAAATTCTCGTAATGGCAATAATCATAACATTAACTCGTAGTCGGAAATTTAGTAAGCTTTTTTTTTTGTTTTTAATGAGGCCTGGAACCCGATCACGATTTTGATTTCGATCTCTATCCAAAAAAAAAAAAAAAAACATTTGCGATATTTACTTTTATTTCAATTCCAGAAATTATGGTTTCCTCTGCAAAATGTTTTTGGTCTTGAACTCGCAAAAAACCAAACCAGATTTAAAGCTTCAAAGTGAAGCTAATATTTTTAAAATAATTCTTATAAATATTTTTATGATATAAAAGTAATTTAAAATAACAAAAATTTTTAAATATTTTGCATTCAGCATTTTAAAAACTATTTAAAAAATTTTAATTGCGCATTTACTTGAATTTAATAAGGATCAGTTGACTTTATTGGTTATTAGAGGAAAACAAGTTTATGAGATATAAAAAATATATTTTTAATAAACGGTAGTTTGTAAAATACTTCAAGAAACTTTCAAATATAATTATTTTATTTTATTTTAAATTGTTTCTAATGCTCTTATTTATATTTAACAAATTAAATAACAAATTGCTATCCTTGGTAAAACAAAAGCCTAAAGATTGTTTCAGTTTTAAGTGTTCCTTTCTTAAAAAATTCTCTCAGTTTCAATTTCAATTTCTTAGGAAATATAATTTGAATACCATTTTCAGAACCGTTTGGGAATTATATTTGAAACATTTAAATTGGATAAATAATAATAATGAGCTTTGACTATTTGGAAATCGTTTTAGTAATTTGTTTTTATTAAATTATCCTGTATATAATTACTATGTTTTAGTATATAGACATACATAATTTGGAATAATTTTAATATCTGTAATAGAAAAAGGTTTACAAGGTCTGTAAATTTAACTAGTATCGATTAAATCTCTCTATCTTTTTTGTTGTTGTATATTTCATAAAGATATTCTGCATTGGATGTTAACACTCTTCAAGGCAATCCTATGCCTAGACTCGTAATTATGTCGTCATTATCAAAAACACGTGGTGCAATTTAACATCACGAGAAAAAAAAAAAAAGAAAAAAAAATGGGGAAAAAAGGAAAGCAAAGAGAAAGGAGACAAGGAGCAAGAGGCAAGAGCACACGCCACAAATTATGAATATCAGAAAAGAATACTCAAGATAAATGACACAGGAAAGTAGATGGGGAATGGGTGTGGCAGTGGGAGTTGGTAGGGCATTCGAGGCACTATGGCACTAGGGGGAAATTAGTTTTCCACGCATCGTCAGCAAACACAATGGAGCATCGAACAGCAAGGGGAACGGTACGGAACGGGCACCTACACGTGATAATTTAGAGCAGATTGTCGCCTACTCAATGCCAGCCTTACGATGAGCGGTTAGGGGAGGGGAGGGGAGGGGTTGCTGGAGGCATAGAATAGATAGAATGATATTTTTGGATGGACATTTGCATTCAATTACGGCAGCTGTGCTCTGATTTATTTTTATGGAAAGGAAACCCCAAAATGGGCACCAAAAGAGTTCTCCACCCTTTATGCCTTGGCTTTTTGTCATTTGCTCCTCAATCATAATTATGTGATTTGTTTGAGACGATGACGACGACGCCAGGCGACTAATTAAAAGGTGGCCATTGCCAGTGTAAAAAAAAAAGGGGAACTTTAAGAGGGAGTGGAGAGGTGAAGTGGTGGGAGTTGGCTGATGGGTGATGGTAAAAAGGGGTGGGCATGTTGACGTATTGTCGCTGATGTTCGCCTTGTGGAAATTATGACATTTTGATTTGAGTTTCATTTGATGTCGCTCAGGCGGCCCGCCAAGCTGATTTATGCCAGCCAAGCTGGATGAAGAAGGAAGAGAAGGAGTTGAAAGAGGCGAAGGTGAACTAATTAAGAGGCGGACCAGAGGGCCAGAGTGGGCCGCTGTAGATGGAGTGGCAACGGGTTGGCAGCTGCAAACAATTTGCAGCAGGAGGAGGCATTTAAAGTGCCTGCCATGCCATAACAATTTGTTTGTTTATTTTGTTCTGCTTGCAACAAGTGACATGACAGTCTCATGACATTCTATGGGTCATCATCATCATCATCTGCAGCGTCAGCAGCATCAGCAGCAGCAGCTTCTGCTTCATCATGATCTGGAAAACGATTAACATTATTAATGAATGAGAAAGTCAGAACATGAAAAGGTTTTCAATTCAATTTCAATTCCAAGAAAACCCATACGAATCAAAATGAACTTCAGCGAAAAGATTGTCAACATGATCATCAGTCCCGGCCAAAAGCATATTTTATGACCCCCGAAGCATTTTCAAGCCAGTCCCCATTTGAGGCTCCAAAAACAAAACCGAAACCGAAACATTGGAATGTGTTTGGACAAAAAACAGAGAAAAAAAAACGAAATCGAAAACAAAGAAAAACAAAACAGACAAGAAGGTACAAATACAAAAAGTAAAAAGAATACAAAAAAAAAAAAAACGAGTCAAATCAATGCAGATAATATCAATTATATGTAAAAGATACACACATGCATACGATAGATACATTCGCTGCGATAAGCATTTAAATTATTAACAGTGGACAAACGGACAGGCGGACAGTTGGACAGTGAGAGATGCGGATAGGCCATACATCGAAAAGGATCCATGTCACATCGATGAAATTTATGCCTCTGCCAACAAGCGAACGAGTTTGCTTTGTCTCTTTCATTCATAAGAAACCTTAGATACGGCTGTGACAATTTGTTTCTTTCTTTTTTGGAATCAAAGCAATTTGCTGCTTCTTTAACTAAAAGTTATTTTTTAAATTTTTATCGGCAACTATTATATTTTTGCCCTTTGTGAGGTAGAAAAATTCGATTTTTTGTAAACTAAGTCAAACTAATTAAATGATTATAATTGTTTTACTATTTTTATTATTGACTATGGACTTTTATTTGTATTTTAATGTACAAATACTTAATGTTAATTAAACATATTTTGATGTTTAAAAAAAGAAAAAAAAAACAAAAAACATTTTTCATAAATTATAAATAAATAACTTCTCGCTTGCATTTTCTCTCGCCTTAATTTTGAAATACTATAATAAAATACGGTTAAATTTAAACTAGCACAGTGGCGCTGTGTACGTAGTTATACAACTGAATGTTTTGACTTGAAATACAAATCCACTAGAGGACGCCACTTTAAGCGCATATCCAAACTTTTTGGTTGTGAACTTCGCTATACTGTCGCATTATTAGGCATAAAAGCATTTCCATTTAGCTTTTAGCCTAATCCTTGCAGTAGTTTGTATGCAACACATTCGTTTCCGTGCCCGACAAAATGGCACTCTCATTCAAAGGACATAACTTCAAGTAGATATCACTGGATTCCATGGATTCGATTAATATATACTCAAGATAAATGCGTGGCGAGGATAGAATGCGCCAAGTAAGCGGATTAAGTAAATTGGTTTGATATTCCCAAAAGACAGTTGCATGACCCGGATCAAGCAAATCTCTGCCAGGCACCAGGGCTGTATACTGATATCCCGGCTCAAAGTACATGGCCTTCGGTGAGAACTTCATGCGATCGGTGGACTTTTTGTCATTCTCATCATGCAGACGTATGGAAAGTGTGCCAACTTCGCCGCCATGAAGAGTGCTCTCATCGTGACTGGAAACACGAACAGTGATTTTGTAGTGCATACGGCAGAAAGGCGCATTATCTCCAGTCATCAAATAGAACATTGGTGGAGGATCTTGTGGGCTCAACAAACCCTGCTCCACTTGATCATTGTAGTCCTCCTGACTGTGAAAACCCATACGCATGCACAGATGTCCGGGCTCATCACAGCTGGTACACTTGGCTTCCTTAAAGCTCTATATAAAAAAAAAAAAATGTCAATTATGTGCTGCTATATAGATTTACTTTACCCATCTACTTACATCAAAGGAATCACAGGTGTTGCCAATAAAAGGACACTTGCTGCCTATACTCTCCGTGAAAAATTGCTGACTGCGTATGTGATTGCAGCCCAAAAACTGTTGCATTGTCGAGAACAGTGATCCTTTTTTGTTGCTCTTCATTACATCTTGAAGCTTTTTATCACAACCAGGATTATCAAAGCCACCATTTGGAAAGAAATCGATGTGACCCAAACGTTGATTAATACCCAGGCCGCCCTTCATCAAGGGATTGGAATCTGTATGAATAATGTCTACAAAATGGGCATCTGAACGATCCAGCCGCACAATGCGATCGGTGTCGGTAAAAAGTGGAGCAGCTGGATCCAAACCGGTTATGCGTGCTACTTTTAAGCCAAAATCGCTCTGCAGATGATAGCCTGTATAGCCAGATAAATGGGCGCCCAGTGAGTGTCCAATAATATGTACATTATCAAGATTTGGCAATTGCAGCTCTTCGTACAGCATATGAACCACATGTGCCGTTATGGCTCCCACTAGTCTTATATTTGCAACAGCTTGGACATATGGAGGACTAGCGCCACCGCCCCAATCAATTAGTATGACTGCGCACTCGCCCTCTGGTTCATATTTAAGTAAGGCCTTGGCCATGGTCCACATCCAGGGTATTTTGCCGGACTCCAAGTAGCCATGTGCCAATAGATAAATTTTGCCTCTTTTATTGATGCCCAGATTCTGAACGCTGTCCGGATCATTAAGGTCAATATATTTGGGTTGATCAAACTCACGTCGTGTGTAGAGTGTAAAATGTGGTTCAATTTCCGATGGTTTTTGCGGATGGACATTGATCGAACGTGTGACGGTATTCCAGGGTCCATTAATTGGAAAACAGCCATAAACGCCAAAACATTTTACCTCATTGATATCTGTAAAGTTAAAAAATTTATGTAGATATACATATATTTATAGAAAATATTGAGATCGTTTTGCAAGATTTGATTTCCTTCCTTTCTATAATTGCAATTGCTGTAACCTTCTGCCCCGACCAGTGAAGCATGTGCCCCCAACCCAACCTCATTGCCTTCCGCTCGGCTGACGCTGGCTATTGTCGTCATTGTTATTGACAGTTTCATATCGTTTTCGGATCGGAAGTTTTCGATTAGATATAATGAAGTCAAGTCAAGTCAGTGCGTTGTCGTAATTTGAATTTTTGGTTTTCTTTTTTAATAATTTTGTATTGTCTATTTCGTTGCCATGTTAATGATGAAGCAATAAACAAGAGCTTTCCCTTGAAGCTTGCGCCTTTTTCTTTACATTTGTTTTTGGGTACAACAGTTCCACCGTTGCTGCAAGGTGAATGAACCATTTGAAACCAGAATTTTTGTTTGTACAACCAAGCTAAAGTGAAGATGCTCTCATATTGTTTTAAGAAAAATTTAGATGACTCACTAGGTAGCACTTAAATTTTTACCGTAATCTTTGTCCTATTATTAATAAGCAAATTGACCATTTTAGTGTAGGGTGCATATGGAGTATGGACTTTCAAGAGTCTTTGACCGTTAAGTCTGTGTGCTAATTTTCCAGGTAAAGTCTGTTAGGCTGGTCTTTTTGCTATACATTGCAACACACCCAGCAATCAATCATCTAACCATATGTGTCCACATATATATATATATATATATGTAATATCACGCCACGTTCTAGAAATCGTTAAACGTCTGCAGATCACTAACTTACCACTTTTGGGTGCTGGTGGTAAATCGATCAGCGTGTTGACAGCCGCCCGACTTGTGTGATTTGCCAAATAGAGCATAGTTTGCAGCATTAGGCCGCCAGTTGTATTAGCCACATACATTTTGGTTTAATCTGTTTTATTTTTTTTTTTTATTTCTTTTGTTTTTAAGCTATCACTTGTATTAACATGATATACCCGGTTGGGTACTGTGATAGGTGTTGGTTGTCAATTCACTAGCCTTAAATCACCTGAACTTTGTGTCGGCACTTGGCTAAGCCCATTTATTGTTACCTACTAACTATTTGAATTGATACGATCGATGATATTGTTTGTTGTTGTTTTTTTAATTAAGTTAAGCGTTAATCTTATCGTTGCTTTTTGTCTTGCTTGTTGTCTGTCTATCCACTTGTGTGTTCCACGCGTTTTGCTTCGTTTCCTTTGATTTTCTTTTTCATATACTTTTTTCGATTTTGCGCTCGATCCCGTTCGAGTATAGTTTTAGTCTGTCTGGTTTGACACCCGCTGTCGTACTGAAACGATCATCTGCGAGCTACGCAATTTTTATGCCCATGTCTCTGGTTTCTGTCTCAGCCTCAGTCTCAGTCGCAGCTTTGGTTGCTGCGCTATTGCTACTGCTGCTGCGGCTTAACCGCTGCACGCGACATGGTCGTTGTCGGCCCTGAGCTCTGCTTGATGATAAGCCAACTAATTTTTCCTTTTTTTTTCTTTTTTTTGTGCAGTGTAATGGGTAAGACAGTCAACTTGGGGGGGGGATGCCAAAGTACAAAATACATTGGAGGCAACATTTGATGCACTAAAGCGATAACCCCGCCCATCAGAATCACTCGCGAAGATCAAAGTCGCCGCTAGTAGCGAAAAGTTCTCTCCGCTTATCACCCAAAAGATTCACTCAAAACTGTGTCAAGTGACAAGCCTCCCAAAGCATTCAGGTAATCCGGCAGCATCAGGTCAATGTCTGGTCATCGTTATCGCACCCTCAATTAAATAGAATCCACATTAGATTCACATATGGATTTGCCACATTTGTTTCTGTCCAAAGTCCAAGATCCGGCAAAAAAGGTGTTTACGGCTTTTAAATTGTTTGACTTTTCACCAGGATTTTGCATTGACGTCAATCCAGGAGCAGCGACTGCGGCAGCGGCAGACGCATCTGTTGGCATTATCAATAATGCCGCTTTCTGTTTTTGTTTACTCCGACGACATGATGAGTGTCATCATCATCATCCGCATTGTCTGATCTCCCCCAACCTTGCGCCCCAAGAATATACATCTACAATCTAGATGAAAGCAAAGAAAAAGAGTAGTAGTCTTCATACAAGTCAGACAAGAGTCGAGGACGAAATGACACTGCAAAATGCACATTTTTAATTATATTGAATCGGGAAGAGCCCAAAGAGATCAAAGACTATCTATCTATATAATAAAGTTACCATATATGGAAGTTTTCGAATATATATCTTACTGATTCCAATTGCTTAAAACTGTATATATAATTGTATATTTTCCTTCTTCATATCTTAAAATTTTGTTTTATAATTAAATGTTTTTCTCTTTAAAAAATGTAGGAAATTTTCAAACTATATTATTACCAAGTATAAGAACTTTCCTGATCCCAAAAAATTTACTTTTAAGCCGAAATATATATTATTTTAATTAGAAATTATAAATGTTTGTAAGTAAAACAACTTTTTAGGTTTTTTACTATCTATAATACCGTTGATATGGCTAGTTAAAAATCAGAATATATATAATTTAGTAATCAGATTCTATACCAATTTCATGTTATACCATTTATTGAGTAACCGATTCTCTTTTTTTTTTTTGTGCCCATTCCTCTATGATAAGCTATATGAACTTTGTTCAGCTTGAATTCCCTATTTTTAAAATAAATTCCGGTTCAAAAATCTATATATACATATATGAAATATGTACAAAAATTTATTGACTTCTATATAAAAATATTTTTGCAATTGTTTAATAGACGTAAATACCGATTCCAACTGCAATGATCTGGACAACTGAAGGGATGACGATTGGGTGATACCGTAATTTTATTTCCAAGTGCAGCATTTGCGCAAACAGATTTTTATACCCTTTACCCATGCACTTAACCGGGTATATTCAATTTACAAGGTATTTTATAAAATTAAGTTATATACTCTTGATCAGGATTTAACTATAGGATGAGAATCAGTTTGTAGAACTTAGAAACTATTAAAGATTATGGTATATAAATTGAAATTTTAGAAAGGAAACATAAAGTTTCTTCATTTGATTTTGTTTTTAATATCATAAATCACATATATATATATATCTATATCTTTTGAAAATCATATATATCTATTATTATGTCTATATAGCTTTTTTTCATTTGTTTTTTTAATTAGGTCTTTAAGGTCTTTTCTGTATTTTAAATTGAAAAGTAGTGGATAATTCAATGTCGTTGTCTGATTCTAACATTTGCAATATATTTAACTCGTATATAAATATTTATTTTTTTGTTTACAAAAGCAAAGTGCACAATTGAATAACGTAGCATTCACAGTATCGAAAATGACTACCGTAACAAAATCTGATAGTTTGTTTATAATTTAATACAAATGACATAAACATTTTATTTTTCTGAATACTTACGTGTAAAAACAATAACAGAAATCTGAGTTCTGAAAATACCTATTGGAAAAAATATCGCAAAAACTATTTTGTATATATAATTGAGAATGATTAGTATTGGATTTGATCTAGCTTTGAACAAACTTGAAGTATGTTTATTGACTATGCTAGAAAACAAGTAGTTTTAAAATTAAATTAGAAATATGCATCTAAAATCTAATTTAATGATGGGTTTCACTTTTCATTTTATATCCTTGCAAAAAAGTATATGAGTTTTAATCAGAAGTTTGCAACGCACAAAAGGAAACATATAGTATATATATTCTTGGTCAGCTAAGTTATTATAGTCCCGATCAATACGATCTCCTACAAAGTCCTTAATGCTACAGAATTGAAATTTTGCACACAGGCTTATTTTCACTGCATGTTTTCTGTAATATCAGTATTATAACAATCGGATGACTATATCTATTTATATAGCTTTCATAAGAACTATCGGTCGATAATAGGGTTTAACATTAATGACTTTCCTATTTTTTGTTAGTTTATTTGAGTTTGTTACTTTTTAACATAAACACAAAGGCTTCTTAGAATTCCCTGACCACATAATGTAGCTCAAATCGAAACGATCGGCCGAGAAAATAGTTTTAGATCAAAAACTTGTTTGTTTTAAAAGCTATTGTGATGAAATTTGATATATATAAGATTGGTACTTATAGAAATGCTTGTATTAAGTTTAGACAAAATCGGTCTACATTATGTTATAGCTGTTATAGAAACAATCGGACTAAAAAATATAATTAGTATAAATCTTTTTTATTAAATACGGATAATATATACTTTCTCATGATTCTGCAAGTTTATATAAAAAACAATAGGACACTTTGCAAGGATATTTAAACATCGGCATGGCCGATGTTAGCTCATCTTACTAGCTTTTTTGGTTATATGGCTGACGACTATATATATGTATATGTATATATCTATATGTATATATACTCCACTATAGTTATGGCATCGAGAGTGTGTGTGTGTATGTGTGTTGTTTTCCAAAGTGTTTCTCTTAAACTTATGGCTAATTGTATAATTTAAAATTGTTTACTTTCGGTGTATTGTCGTTTCATAGATTTTGTTTTTCTATTTCTCTTTAAGGCATTTTGTAGATGACAATTAGCTTTATATTAGTTATTTGGAGTAATGGCACTTAGCTCTCTATGCTTAGTCTATAACTAGTTTAACATTATTAAAAAGAAAAAAAATAAAGGGTAATAATAATAAAAAAAGATTTTGAAACAGGCAGACATATGTAGATTTAGATAAAGAATTAAGAATTATATTGAATGATATTGCCTCATAACCCATTATCGATTCATTCCGTGCGTTGCATAATCATTTCGATCTTATCCCCAGCAGCCGCAATTAAAGGTACTGTAAGACAGCAATCAAAGTCCTGGGTTTTCATCTCATTGACCTGTAAAAAGCATTTAGAACTTGATAAACTGTTTCGGTAGATATGGATTTAGATATGCCAAACCTGCATAATACGATCGAATGGCTTCAGTTGACCACACATATCCGCTGGTCCACCACTTCTTATACGATTAATGAACACACCGCGCTCATATAGTCCATCCGAAACGGAGAAACCATAATCATCATAGACTTTATCCTTGTAAAGTGTGACATGAAAGATGCGTTGTTTGCCACTGCCATTGCCAGTTCCATCTGGGCCATCTTTAACGCCAGCATTGCTGCTTGCCTCTGTATTGGCCGAAGGACTTCGCGGCCTTCGCTGCACTTTGGCATAGATGGCCTGTGCTTGGATTTGTGATGGCAGGCCATTGGCAAGAGTGGTGGATCCATTGGCCAGATCATGACTACGCAGTATCTTAAGGTCCACTAGATCGCCAAGATTTTGCAATAAACTGGTAGCATGAGACAATGGCATTCCTTGTACTGAATGCTCATCAATAGCCAACAATTGATCGCCCACTTGAATCTGAGAGTTCTTATGTGCTATGCCACCTGTCAAGGTAATTGTATAAGTTAACGAAATATAATCTTAAAAATAAAAATCTGAAAATATTACCTTCTACCAGTCCACTAATGGTAATAGGTTTGGTAATATCCTCGCTGCCGGCCAAAGTGATACCAAGTAATCCTCCTTTCGGCTCCAGGCGCACCGTAAAAATGATTTGATGTAGACTACTGCCACTGCTCTTGCTACTGGAACTGGCTGCCGATCCATAAACCTTATTCTCCATGGGTGGCGGTAACGCGGTACAGTCAACACTTTACAGACAAATATTTAATAATAATAACTTATTTCTTTCATCAATTTAAAAGAAATTTACCTAGCATATCGATTAAGTTCATATCCAGCATATTGCTGACCTTCTGGATCTTGTTCATCCTCCTCTTCGGGCAGTTCGGTGGTCAGACTTTGTGTATTATTGGCAGTATTTGGATAGCCACGACCATTCGTACCATTTGATGTAATCCAACCAGGTGGTGCTCCATTTGAAGCATTGCCATGTCTTAGCTGAACCGATTGCAAACTATTCTCATCCATGCTGGGACCACGAAAGTAATCCGGTTGCGGTGTCCTTGACTTAAGTGAAATGCTGCAGTCATTGTATTTAACCTCGGCATATTTAGCTGCCACATAGGCACTACTATAGAGGTCATGATCGCCAACATTTGAGACAGTGACCCCATTGGTTGGCTGACAATTGCTATATATGGGACTGGGAAGAAAATCGGGTAAATTGACCCGTTTTATGGTCAATGTGGTGTAGTCATTGCTAGTGGATGCAGCAGTCGCACTGGCCACTGTCTGTGTAGACTCTTTAAGCAGGGCATCAATATTGAAATGCTGTACTGGATGCTGATCGACGGCTAAGAGTATATCACCAGCCCTCAAAGAACCACAACGATGGGCAGGACTACCCATCTTTACATCAGCAATAACTAAACCTCCATGACTTCCCATCTGAAAGAAAATTAAGCCATTAAGCAAAATGTATATTTACTTAATTATGGATGAGATACTTACACTTAAGCCCAAGCCACATTTACCCGTACGCAGAAGTTTCACATTGAATACACCACTGGAGGGCACCACAGCATCTGGCATATCAAATTCAATCTCCAGTTCTAACCAATTGGCTGGCGGGGCATTATTACTTCGGGCCGGCTCAAGTAATTGCCGCATAGCTGATACATCTAGATTATACATCTTATTGATGGCAACAATTCGATCACCTGGCTGAATGCAACCACTTCGATCTGCCACAGAATCAGGCATTATTTGTGCTATGCTAACAGATCTGCCACAATTATTGGATTCCTCGCAAAGTAAAATGCCCGCTCCCTGACTACAATCAAGGAGTACAGGAAAACTTTCTGCTCTACATAGGCCACCAACATTGGTAGAATGACCTATAACCGGACCGGCAGCCACACTATTACCAACACCATTAACATTTCCATTCACCTCCAATGGCAATGAGCTTTTCCTTACAAAACGTTGCCTTTGCCTGCCTGTCGAGGTGGATTTGCGTGACTCCAGAGTGCTGAAGCTATACTTGGGACTACCGAGGGCTGTGTGACCTAGAAGAAGAAAAATCAAATTGAAAATGTCGGAAAAATTTATCTATTTTCGGCTGCCCTTTTAAATGGAAATTTAAGTCTGTGTGTGTGTGTGTGTATCTCTCTCTAAGTGTGTGTGTGTGTGTGATGTTAGCTCCTCGAAAGCTTTTAACTTTTGGACTTTGGCCATGTGTGAGTAAATAACAATTGACATTGGCTAGCAAATCCTAGCATTAGATTTTCCATTCAGTTTATTTGTGTTCCATGTCGATCTTGTCTAGAATTTATGGTCCATATATATATATATATTTGTATATATGTATATTGTCAACCCCAGAATTGAATCGTTACATTACATTGCCATATGTCCGACAGTCTCTTACTCTGTCTGTCTGTCTATCTGGCTGTCTGTCCGTCTGTCTCTCAGTCTCTCTAAGTGTGTGTGTTTGCTTAACAAATTGATGAAAAACATATAGGAAAGGAAATTGATTGGCGCTTTGTTTGTGCTCATCTAACGTGAGTGGATCGTACAATTTGTTTTTTTTTTTTGGGGAGGGAACTGCGATCCGATTGTTTATTGAGCTTACTATCAAATGAAAATGGAAGCATCAATTTCAAAATACATTAAGGGAGGGGAAAAATCAAGATGAAAGTGTCTTGTGCCAGTGAAACTTTTCAATTCAACCTCGTTTTTTTTTTTTTGTGTTTTGTTTTTGTCTAAAGTTACTGCACTGGCATGATGTTATTTCAGCCGTTGTCGTTCATTTATTGTCTGTTCATTACCCGTGTCGCCTACACAAGACCTTCGTCTTACCACATTTGGAATGTCTGTACGCGAGTGAAAAAGAGCGAGCGATAGAGAGGAAGCCTTGACGACCATTCGCTCTTCTCTTAGCCAAATTTGATCGAACACGGATAGCCAAAAGAAAACTCAACTTAAATTTAAAACAAAAAAAGAAAATCTTGATTTACCACGTCGCGCCAATGCATGAGCCGGCATTATTTGCATTTGTGTATAACCTCGTCCAGTGCTGGTATCCAATATGGTCATTACCTCATCTGGAGTGCAGGCAGTATGCTCTATCATGGTGTCATCGATAGAGAGCACCTGATCGCCAACAGATAATGCACCGCAGCTGCATTAGAAAACAATTCAATATAGATTGATATAAATATATAGGTAGGTATATATAATAAATTTGTTTTTGTATTTACCGATCGGCAATACTAGCTGGCAATATGCTAGCTATATAGATGCCCGATTGTGTAACTTCATCCAATTTATCTGTACTAGTTGTACTCGATGTTGTTCCGGCTGTAGAATAATTACACAAAACCAAACCCAATTTATCATTCATGGGTCTTTCAATTTCAATAAGTAAAGGACCCATTGAGAATTCTACACTTTGGACCACGGATACATCATATTCAATGGTCAGATTGGTATATCCAGAAACATGACCGCCACACTTTATAATCTGTTGGGCCTCAGCCAAAGTTTTACCAATAAGCGAGACCTGAAACGAAACGTATGCATATCAAATATCAAGGAATCACCGGAAATACCTGTCGGACACAAAGGTATATGTCATCCGTAAATAAACTTACATTATCGACTCGCAATAGTCGATCTCCTGGCTTAATGCGTCCCGTTTTGTATACAGGGCCATGCGGTCGCACATGGGTCACAATAAGTGGATAGTCGGCACCTCCACGTAACGTTAGGCCCAAACAACCACTCTCCCGCTCCACAGTGATTTGGGCCAATTTCGATGTAACACACAGACTATTTTGGGAAACTGCTAGAGAGTGTGAGAATGATGGATGGAGACAGTGTAATTTTTTGGTATCCAGATCCATATCAATGAAATAACACTTACTGTATTCAGGCAAAGAGTATTCAATCTCCACTATGGCTGGTGCTGTATCCCCACCATTGGCACATAACATGCCCATAATCTTTTGATTACTTAGACCTATAGTCGAGATGCCATCAATTTGATGCAAACGGTCACCGGGTGCCAGAAAATCAGCTGCATGACCCACCGGACTGAGGGCGCCCACAACAGGTGGATATGATAGATCATGGCGCTCTGGAATCATTGTGTTTAAATAAATATAATTGAAAATAAGTGAGAAATTAATTGATTGACTTTGCTGCCTTTTCTCAGTTTTCCCTGACAGGTAATCAAATAAACAATTAAGAAAAAACTTTCACCTGATCGCTTAAATATATTGCATATGTATAAAGGGTTTTTGTTTAGGATTTTTTTTGGCAGTCTATCTTACATATATGTATATATATAAAATATACATATGTATATCTCTATTAAAGTATATAATTTTGAATTTGAGTTGTTTTTCTACTAATTCCTCTTTAAATTACTTAGTCTAATCTTTCTAATTCTGACAAATGTAAATATATATGTAAGTGTATAATATATATAAAATCTATATTTAGATTTTATTGCATAGAAACAGACATTTAACTATTACTGATACTGATTAGGATTATAGAAAATATAATTTACATATTTTAAGCTTGCAAATGTTTACTTTTTAGTTTTAAAGAATTGATGAAATTATTTTAATAAAATAGAATTACAAATAGTAATTGAATCTGCTAGTTATTTTAAATATTTAAATTATTTTTATCTGGAGATACTTTAAAAGTTGCTAAGGGAAACAAATTGTTTATGATCCTAAAAAGGCTTTATTTGAAGGCTAAGAGTATTCTGCTTAGATCATCTATATGATTAAATGAAATTTTTATATGGTCTTTATTATTAGATCTTTAGAATTCGTTTTAAACGATAATCTTCAGGTAATATTAAATAACTTATTTAAGAATGAAAATTAAAAAAGTCTTATACCAAATATAAATATAAATACCAAAATCTTGCAAAATTGAAGTGAAAAAGAAAACTTTTTTTTAAATTTATGCGATTGATCGATTAATTATGAGAAGAAAAAGACTACCAAAACCTTACAAATCAGTGTAACTAAGCAACATCTTTGCCATTATCTTCTATAAAAAGGAGAGAAAAAAAAACAAGAAAATACCAGAAAGATATATAACAAATATGGGGACAAATATATATATATTAAACACCTTTGTGGAATATGCTCTTTTACTACATATATTAAATCTTACTGCAAATAAGTACCTGTACATATAAATATATTATATATATACATATATCTGAATATATATACATATGTATATATATGTATGTAGATAACTCTAGTTGCCTTGGCTTCTATTTCAATTTCCGCCTCTGCAACGTTTGCGGCTCTGTCAGCCACTCATCAGCCAACACAGGCGCATCTTTCGCCAAAAAAAAAAAGAAAAACCAAAAAAGTAAAAAAGAAGGAAAATGTTACTCGTAAATAAATAAATGCTTAAATTGAGAAAAAATAATAAAAGAAAAAGAAAAACACCCGACTGGCCGGCAAAACTATACGACAAAAAGAAAGGGCGGTAAGGGGGGAGGAGACAGCGAGCGCCTCCTGCCGCTGCTGGTGTTGCACGAGTGGCACAGTGCCAGAGACAGAGCATAAGGAAAATGCTTGTTGTAGCCGCCAACCCCAGGCATTATGAGAAGGCGGCGCAGCGTCGATGCGACAGAAAACGCGTACAAACACACACACACACATACACACTTTAAAAACAACAACGAAAACACGTTGCAGACTTTGGATGACAACGACCAAGACCAAGATGCTTACGTCAGACATTGACGACGACCCGATGAGGTTAAACTAAAAACCCCAAATGGACCCTTGCCCGAACGTGGCCAACATCCGCATACAAATTCACATTTATAGAAGATTACTACCGCTCTCTCTCTCTCTGGCTCTCTCTTTCTCTCAGTAAAAGAGCTCATATAGGCGAAAAAATAACAACAACAACCAAAAAAAAAAAAAAAGAATTCTAGACGAAATATATAGTCAGACATATATTATTATTATGTCTGGCCGACAACTGAATTGTCTGCAGCCCCCGCCTTGTGGGTGGGGTTAGGAGATTTCAACGATGATTTATTTTGGCGGCGACAACAACAGCGACGTAGACGCCGCTGCTGACGACACACTAAAGTCCCGTTATCGACATCAACGCGTTACGCATACAAAATTCAAATCATGTCGATCTCGAAAAACTAGAACCGCAAATTAAAACGGAAAAGAAACTACAAAAACAATATAAGAAAAGAAATTAGAATATTAAGGGAAAAAAACAAAAAAAAAAAAATGAAGGAACAAAAAAACAACATAAAAAGCTGCAATCACATAAATCATTATTAAAGCATTTCTCGGCACTGATATATAAAGAGATATATATATATATATATATACATAAGTATATATGCATGAATCGGAACAAGAATGGTAACCTTGGCTAGAGGCCCTCTGACAGGCCGTGGGTGTTGCGCCTTTCCCATTGCATTTGCATTCTGACCACTTATTTGTCTGAACAAACTGATTTTACCTTGAAAATGAATCATTCTAATTAGTCTTGTCTTGTTTTTATACATTATGTCTCTCTCTCTCTCTGAATTGCCAAAAAACAACTTGTAGATGAATCAGAATATTATCTTATAGAAAAGCATTCAACCGAAATATATATTTTTAACAAGTCTGCATTAAAAAGAGGCCAAACGCGGTTATAAGAAGATTAATTTTTAATATTCTGTATAGAACGCTTTTTAGAATTAATTTTCACTGATATTTAATGGTTTATCAACGCTGTTTAATTGGATATTTTACAACACTTATAGATTATGGCCTAACCTAAAATACAAAGTATTTTACTGTTATGTTTGTTATTTTGTCTTTGATCTGCTATACATTAAATGATTTGATGATCTGTTGGAAGTCCTTTTTTTCAATATATTTCATTTCTTTATATGAAAAACATTTCAATTCAATTTTGAATTAACAACAAAAAGATTTTCAATCACTTTTAAAATTGTATTCAATAACAAAAGAAAGTTAAATTTTTCCTAAAATTAATCTAAAATAATTATTTTAAATTCAAAAATAAAGATCTTGCTAGCAATATCGTAAATTTTTTCAATTTTTAATACATTTCAAAAACATAAATTTCATTTAGATCTTATAGATAATATACAGAAATATTTAAAATAAATAAAAAAAAGATTTTTATTTCTGCCTTGGTTTTTATGTCTATCTCATATTACAATTCCCGCATTATTTAACAAATATTCAATTATAAGTAATTAAGTATTTATTTCAAAAAGGGGTTTTTAATTTTTCAAAAAATTATTAATTTGGTATAATTTGACTTAAAGAATTTTCCTCAATCAAAGTAAAGGCACTATGACAGCTGTCAAAATGGAAAATTAACTAAATTCTGCGGGTAGCTAGAGAAATTTCAATATTGATAAAGATTTCACTTACCTGCAAATGTGATGGCCAAATGAAGGGCATTGCGGGGCAGTGTTATTGTTGCATAGGTTGTGCCTCGTTCCGGTGCAAGGCCCGAATCCTCAGACTGTGCGGGACTCATAGCGCGGTCAACTGCAATGTTACAAAGTAAAAAAGGGAGAGAGAGAGTGGAAGTGAAATGGTAAGTCTATATAGATGATAGTATAAATATATAAAGCAACTGCATTGGGCATAAAATTGTATCACAAACAACATCAAAGGTAAATGGCAGACAAAGCAGCAACACCACCAACCAAGCCAAGTGAGTCGCCAAGTCAATGACCGATGGGATGCAACAAAAATGGTCGGACGAACCATCGTCATAATTTTGCCTTTTGCAACAGCTTTTGGCCCCAGCTGCCTTGCATTTCTTAATTTATTCATCAACACCAAATAAGAAGATCAAAGCAAAGAATTTTTGCGCCTTTCCGGCTCCCTGACTAAGATACCAGACCACTAGAACCACATCAACCATGGATGAGTCAAAACAAAAAAAAAAAAAAAAAAAAGTTTCATTTATAATGTTTTTTATTTTATTATTATTATTTCTTTATTTTCTCTTGATTTTTAATACAACGTTGGCGTAACCTTCAGTGTTTTTTTTTTCCTTATTTTTTTTTTTTTTTTTGTTTTTGGCCAAGTGTTTCAATTAAAATTCCGAATCACTCTTGTAGTACAGTATATAAAGCATAAGCCAATTAATCTTTATGATTCTCCCATCCCATCTTTTGCAATAAAACAAAATAAGAACCTCAGCAGATGGCTCTACACAATCGAAAAGCTTTCGGATTGACATGTTGTGAAATCAAATAATTTGAAATTTATTTGAAAATGTGTGAGAGAGAGAGAGAGAGAGAGAGCATATAAATCAAGAGTGAAAAGGCAAATCAGTATTACAGAAGAAAAAAAATTGCTTACAAATATCTTTGTTAAAACAAAAAATGTAGGAAAATTAAATGTAAAAGATATTGCCAAACTATTGTTAATGGCTAAGTTGGAGAACCTTTTCAACATATTTTAATTATTTTCATTGTGAAAAGTTTATTTTATCTTAAATTACTTTTGCAGTTCCATTCAACTGCGTAAGTAAATGATAGCAAAACATAGAATACAGAACATAGAAACATAGAATAAGAATGACCCACACACACACATAAAACAAAAACCATAAGAATAAATAAACTGAGAAAAAGTTAAGAAAAAACTAAGAGAGAGAGAGAGAGAACGAAAGGCAACTGTAAAGCAATGTATATACATACATATGTGTGTGTGCATGAGAAAAGTACATACAATGTATGGGATCTGTTTGCTTGCCGTTTGCCCCCTCCCTCTCGTTTTATACTACCAAACTCATCTGTCCCCCCCTTTCTTTACCTTTGCTTAACTCATTCACTGTATTATAAGTTGTGTGCTTGTGGTTTCCGTTGATGTGGCAACACTTTTTTGGCCATGCGGCGTATGCGCGATATGCTACAATTGTGGCGTTCACCGTTCTACCGTGCCGTGTGCGTAGCCACACACATACACAGATACATACACGCACACTCACACAGAGGTAGTTGTTGTTGTTTTTTTTTTTTTTTTTGACGTAAACGAACGACTTTTATTTTCCAACGCTTCAATGGCGCATAAAGTTTTTCTTAATGCCTGCCCGAGTATGAAAAACCAAAACAACAACAATAATTAGGCAAAAATATAGAAAAAAAAAAAAAAAAAAATAGAAAAAAGATTAAAAAAAATAATGAAGAAGAACTAACAAAAAATAAACCAATACAAAGGCAGGCTAAAAAACGAAAAATGTTCACGTTTCGCTTCATTTGCGTGCCACAACAACAAACCAAAAAGTAAAAACAAAACCAACAAAAGAATATACATATAGAAAAAGATACAAAAGCAAACATCTTGCAGATACATTTGGGCAGCAAGCAAGATGCACACGTGACACGCGACTCACGTTTATGTTTAGATATGTGTGTATATATGTATGTCTTTCCCCTCTTTTATTATTCCCATTGAATTTTCTTTATTATTTCTTTTTCCCTCCATTTAGCCCAAAAGGTGTGCCAATTCTTTAACTTAAACCTTTTGCTCCGCTTTCGTCATGCATTTGATTCTGGTCACTTGACGCATTTCCCTTTCAAGTCTTTTAAACTGTTTGATGGCATTTTCAAAAGGGGGAAAAGTGTGTGTGTCCATTAGTTTAGCCAATGCTAAGAATAATACATTTTTGTCTACAAAAACTATATATATATATACATATATAATGATTAGTAGAATGATAAGTAGAGAGCTGCATATATATATAAACCATTCACAAATTGATTGATAAAAATTAGAAGGGTTTGAATAAGTTTTTTTTTTTCGATTTCCTCCTAGAAACATGTAGGCTTTTACAAATTGATAAAACAGGTATATATACATCATATATGTATATATACCATTTCATTTAGAAACTGACTTTATAAAGCTTTCAATATGATTATAATTTGTTTTAAAAACTATAGTTCATAATGGGAAACCTTAAGAAAAGTTTTCGGAAACTAAAAAAAATTGATTTATTAACTATAGTTTATATTATAGAAAATTTTTATATTATAGAAAACCTTAACAAATGTTTTTTGAAACTACAAAAACTGATATTTTAAACTATAGTTCTTATTAAAAAATCTTTTTAAAGTTTTTTGGAAACTTAAAAAATAGTTTATTTGGATTCCTTTAATATATCAAGTTCATAGTTTAAGTCAATAAGTTGAGTTGATTATTTATGGTATATATCTACAATTAGAAATATATATTTCATGAGACTCACAATTTAAACTTAAATTTAGTTATTAACACTAATTTAATACTTCAATTATATAAAGAAATAATAGTTAATAATTTTTTAAACATATTTGTTTATATAAATTGCAATCAAGGTAGTCTTATTCCCTGTCTACTTTTTTTTGTTATTCTAAACTTTTATTATTATAATTATATTTTTCCTCTTTTTTGTTGTCTTCTTTTTCTCTTGTTGTTTTTCTTTGCACTATTTTTATATGGTTTTTCATTTTGTTTTTGTATTTCCACTACAAAATCTCTGTTGTTGTTGTTGTTGCTTTTTGACATAATTCATTAGTTTTGCCGTCGTAGTGCCCCGCGAACGCAGTCGGCAAACGAGCGGAAATTATATGTATATAGTATGTCTGCTTGGGCATAGTTTCATAAATAAATTTTAAATTAAAAAAAAAATTGTATATGAAAAGCAACGAAATGCAAATGCTCTCTAAATGTCTTGTCTTGCAAATTGCTTGAGAGAATGAAGCAACTCTTTATTATTATTATTCATTTTTTTTTTTTTTAGGGTATTCCACGGAAACACGAAAATCAAACTGAAATTGACCAAAGCGCTAAATGAAATTGAAAACATCACATAAAATATGAAAACTAATGTGATACGCAAGTGTTTAACAAAATTTATGAAATATCTATTATTTACGAGTATATTCAACTAAATTATAGTATATATATAGCTGTTGAAAAACTGATAAAAAAAAAAAACTATTTAGATATTTAAGTTTAAGTTATTGAAAACTTTTAGACAGCTCTTTATTGTCTTGATAATAAAAGATTTTAAAGAATATATGTATATATAGATAAATACAGAAAAAACAATTCACTGTTAATTAGTGAGAAAATTTAATTTAAATATTTAAAATTTATTAATATTTTTTTAACATTTAAAACAGTTAATTTAGTTATATTTTAATTTCTTTGAATTATATTAAGTAAAAGTTTTTATAAACCTTAAAAAAGCTATTTACGTTAAGACAACAAGATTTTAAAGAACATATATAGATAGATATAGAAAGTACGATTCACTGATTATAAGTTAGAAAACAGAAATTAAAATATTCAATATTTTTTTAAAATTTTTTTTAACATTTAAAATAGATAATTCTACACATTCTCATTGAATGTACTCAATATAATGAGCAGAGGAAAAAAATTTCTATATCCCAACCCTATTGAAAGCCTATAGGGGTCAACCCTAATCTTATTTAATTTAAGATATATTTCTAAATATGTAAATATAGCATAAGTATACCATAGATATATAACTATTTTACAACAACTAAACCCTAGCTTAAGACCCAAGTTGTTATAGCTAGTTCTCTGTTTAAGGGTAATTTCATAATTACTTATTAATCATATTATAAAAAAATAAATAAATTGGTTAAATTGTAATTTCTTTGATTAATATTAAAAAAAAAAAAAACATTTATTAAGCTAACTTTGTTAGAAATAATTAAAAGAACTGATAAATCTCCTCAACAAAAACTCTTTTCTAAGTTCTATTTTTTATATAGACTTTTTGTAGCATTAATTTAAAGAAAATTTATATCTTCATATTGGTTTAATAATGTAATAAGCCATGTATAAACACACTCTTTAAGTACAAATACTACTCATTTTAATTAGCATTAAATATTGGGTAAATAAAGTTATAATTCATAATTCCATTAGTCCAAATGAGCACTCACATATGGCAAATGATGGGCAATTTACAATCCAGTTCCGTTTAAAGAACATACGGAAATTGCGGCAAAGTAGCACAGAGATGATGGTTTCTAGACGGACTCTGACTTTGGTGTGCAGTTAAAAACTATTTTCGCCATTCAGTTTTCTTTTTTTTTCCACCCCGTTGCTTTTGGGCCAGTCCCCAATACGTTTTTATGGCCATATTTTTGTAGTTTTTTTTTTTTTTTTTTGGCATATATGAAGAAGTTGCTGTGACAAAATTTATCGGCGACAGTTGCAACAGCGGCAGCAATATTAGTATAGGCGGAAATTGTGCTCAGGCGTAACGTATGTATGTATGTATATAGAACCGGTGGTATAGAGGGGGCATTATTGGCACTTCCTGGCCACATGTAATCCTGGCATTTAAACAGATCACAGATCACTTCCAGCGACTGATTAAAAGAGACAGACAGTTAGACAGGCGGCATAGACGGCGACATAGCACTTGAAGGCCGCAGTCAAAGATTCCAACTTTAGATCAACGAAGGAGAATTGCACACAAATGTCGATCTGACTGACTGACTGACTGGCATGGAAGGAACTGACTGGAAAGGCTTAAGACTGTAGGCAAAAAATCGCTGGGGGTCGTCTTTGCATTTTGTCTTTGGTATTCCACGGTTCATTTGAGGCAAGAAATTTCATTTAACTCTATGCAACATTTACATTGAAAATAGACATCGTTCAACAGAAATCGGACTTATATATCTATATGGTAACATATTTGCTTTAAATACTTTTCATTGTATATATATAACTAGAAGAATTTCAAATAGATAAGTAGTGGCCAATTACATTTTAAAATTCTCTCTCTAAAAATGAAGCTCTTAATCCATAAGAACAATCCAAATATATAGCAAACTTAATCTAAGAAGTATAACCTCTATCTTGATTCAGATATATATAAAGATATCTATATACATATATATGTACATAAGTTCTGCTAGTCGCTTCTAATCAAAAGTTTTCTTAAAGAGATCTACTAAGAAATTGAGTTTGCTATATACAAACCATTGACAGGTGCTTCCAATTCCATTAAGTTCAGTGTGATGGTACAACAAATTGAGTAAATGGCTAACTGACTGACTGACTGACTAATTGACAGACTGGCCCAATTGATATTGATTGGCAACCTGACAGATTCCTGTTATTGTTTATTCTTCTGTTTAGAGTTTCTTGCAATAATCCCAAAGAGGGAACAACATTACTTCATCATGAAATGATGGAATGGCATTGGTGTTAAAGTTGATGAAGATGAAGATGAAGATAAAGATCGTTGTCATGTTTATATATCCATTAACCTAAACTTAATGCCCGACTATATAGACTTTATTAATGGACATTGAGGCGACAGTGGGGCGTGAAAATATGTTAAATATTTTACAAGAGAATCTATCTATCTAGGGGCTAGCTGTCCTTTATATTTTGCGGCATAGTCGGCGGACAAGGAAAGACAAGCAACAACAAGAAAAACCAATTATTGCAAATGAACTCAAGTGTGGTTCCGCAAAAAAAACAAAAACAAAAACCAGAAAAAAAAAAAGAAAATATACGAAATGTCAACATCTGATAAAGCCGCAACAAAAGCGTAGCTACCAACAATTTCCCTCTCCACATTAACCCCTTTATCCTGACAGCACCAGCACCTCTAAATACATATGTACATGCATACTATATATGTATATATATATATGTATATATCCACTCATTCTTCATAGGCAGCTGCAAGAGACTTGCACAAGGGCAAGCCAAAGTGCAACAGCCCGAACTCAATTCAACTCAACTGAACTGGAGTGTAGAGGAGTGTAGAGGAGTGGAGTGGAGTGAGCTGAGAATGGTCGATGAGGGCGACCCTTGCGTGCAAAATGAACATTGCCAGGAATAATTGAACGGCAAGGGGGGTAGAGGGTCACAAAGAGGGAGAGAGAGAGAAAGATATAGACACACACATTGAGATCCTCGAGTATTTAGCAAAATGTTGACATTTATTTGATGAGTGGCAACACAAAAACAAAAAAAAAGAGCATGCAAATTCCAGGGTTGCAACAACATTTAAGCCCTTAATTAAGCTCAACTTATCAGGGAAAACTTTTCCTTCAAGTTTTCATTTGGCATTTTCTTTTAGAAAGAAAAGTTTCTCAAAATTGAGAGTAATATATATTTTTATAATCAGTTTAAGAAATATATATATCTATCTATCTAAAAAGATATATATAATATAGTCCAGTTAATAATATAAGAAACTTTTAAAGAAATTTAGAATTTTAAATTAACTTTCGAACCACTTTTACATTTTAATTATTTAGTTATTTTTTAAAACATTTAAACATTTTAATTTAAAGTTTTGTTTTAAATTTTCGCATAATTTTTAAAACTTTTTTTATTTTTGCATTTTAAGAAATTATTTTACTTTTAGAAGAAAAAGTTTCAAATATTAAGAAGCAAAATATAGCTAAAAAACATTTAAGATCTAAAAAGCACGAAGGAACAGATAGACAGACTTGGCTATATCGATTTGGCTTCAAATGCTGATCAAGAATATATATACTTTAAGGGGTTCGGAAACGTATATTTCTATGCATTACAAATATCTGAACAATTTTTAGATATTATTAAATGATATAGCCCAAAAAAGGAAAGCATTTAGGTTGTCTTTGAAATTTTAAAATTTTAATGATAAAAATTTGAAAATATATATAAAAGATTATATATCTTCTTTATATATAAAATAAGTAGAGTAATTCCCACGGTATTAAAAAATATTTCATTATGTATCTAGTAACTTTATTATATAGAAATTATAATATATAAATTTAAAATAGAATAGTCAAGCTATATCTTTGAAATTACTTTAAAAGACAGATAACTTTATTATATAAAAGTACGCTAAAGAGAAGTTCCACTGTTTAAATACAGCTTTAGTGTTTCATATCAAAAATTTATATAAATATCTTCTGAATAGTCTGTAATTAAAGATTTAGTCCAACCCTGAATAACTCAACTTAAATTGTAAAGAATTTTGTGACGATGTCAGGGCATAACCAGAGCATTCATATAGCCATATGTAGCTTATATTGTATCTAGATACGAATGTATCTCTTTATTCGCCCTTTGTTTTTTTGCAGAGATGATAGCCAAGAGGAATGGGTTCAAATGCCTACAGCTCTTTTCCCTCTCCCACCCAATGCATCAAAATTGATTTATAGCCAGTTGACTTGCCATTCCGTCATTTATTTGGCCTGCAAACATTTCCATTTGCACAAGCAATGAAAAAAACAACAACAGAAAAATAAAAAACAATCTCCAAAATATTTAACAATTTCACAGCATTTTTTTGTTTTAGTCATAATACTCGTATCGAGTGCATCATGTGTTGCTGCTTTTGCTGCGTAACTGGGTAAGAGGGGCAGAGATTTATGCCCCGAAATGTTAATTACCCATAACCAATCCCAATCGCAATCCCCGGTTGAAGCAACAATGCACGCACAATAACTCCACGATAAGCAAAGAAACCTCCACGGCCTCAAAAACAAAAACAGAACATTTCTAATGGGAACGCCACACAAAAATAATAAAAAAAATATATATATAAAAACTGAACTAAAAGCGAAAGGTTCCAGCAATTTGACAAACATATCTTAATATATTTTTAAAAATGTACCGTTCGTATATTGAAAGGCGTTAGCTCAGCTGGCGATAAGTGGACAAATTTTATGGGGAGGATATGGAGTACAGAAAAACATTTCTATATATTTACATATAGGAATTTGTGTTGAAAATTGATTTCAAATTCAAGAGGCAAAAAAGAGACCGATAATGATTGTATTATAGGAAAATAATGATATCTCTCAAGATAAAGTATTCTATTAACAGGATTCAGGACACTCTACAGTATAGTACTACACTACAGTAATACAAAATGAAAGAAAAACAATTGGTACTTAAGGAATCATCTTTTGAAATCAAAAACTACTATATAATGATTGTGATTTTCGATATTTTTATATTAGATCTAAATTTATTATATATATTAATGTTTATTTAGGTAATTTGGCAATTTATATTAAGTTATTTCAATATGAAATATTGAATAATATGAGTAACTTTATATCAATTCTAAAAGTACCTAAATATACAATAATATTTATCTTATAGAACTCCCTATAAAGGAACTATAAATATAAAAATAAATAGAAGTTAGATCCGTTATTTATGTATATAACATTTATGATACAAGATATTAGATCCAAAAAATCATAATGGGATGAGATTTTGATTTAATAAACAATAAAGTTTTATAATAATTTAACTAATAGATGGTTAAATCCAAGATAGGCCATATATTATAAAAGTTATTTATAATAATAATATTATAGATTTATAAAAGATTTATAGAAATAATTTAATTTAAAAATATTATACATTTTCTTTCAAAATTTGATCAAACTTATTTATATAATATTTAAAATTTCCTTTATAAATCTTATGAATCTCATTTTTAAAATATTAAAAATTTCCCTTATAGTTAATCTCTTAACTTAACTCTTTCTAAATTTCCTTAATTAGTTTTAAATAAAAATAGGTTTAACAGAAAATGAAAAACCAAAATGATTTTCTTGAATATTTCTCATATTTGCGTTAAAATTGTCGAGCATTCCACACGGCATTCCCCGTTGAACACGTGCAGAGGAAAAGCGATGATGCCTGATGGGATCCCAGTGGGATGTGGGATGGATAGATGGTTGGATGGATGAATGTATGTATGTATGTATACACATGTATCCACTAGATGTCGCATAATGCAGATGCAGATTCAGATTCACTCGACAACAGACAATAATTACAGCGAGTTGGCAGTTGAGAGTTGAAAACGGTCGGTCAGACGGAAAAGGGGGGAAATTGTAGACTCTGTACAAATTAATCCAAACGGTAGACAAGAACAACAACAAATTACAATAAACGTGTGCCTTATGGATGTTGATGTTCGGTGTTGGATGATAATAATGATGATGATGATGATGACGATGTGGCTGCCATTCGCTTTTGTTTTTCTTTTGTGCTATTTTTAGGAAAATGCAAGCAGCATTGGAAATTGTGACATTTTTCTCTCCAAAAAGAGAAACAAGCAGCCATACACACACAAATACATATAAATATATATATATATATATATATATATATATAATATACATTCACATTTGTATATATATATATGTAAAACTGCCCTTAGAGTTATCTTTATATGTATGTATGTGTTCCTATTTTCAGCTGGAACTAAATACAATGCCCATCGTTTGTCTTCGAAGCTTCTCTGTCTGTCTAATACAAATGCATAGATAGTATGCATGTATATACGAGGGCTCATACAAAACTCTATGAAAACTTTTACACTATGTAAACAAATTTTAGTAGCTAATTTAGAGTAATGACATATTTTTGCCGCTAAAATTTTAAATATCCATTTTAAATCTTCGTATTAATGTAAAAAAAAATATTTAAAATCTATTTTGAATCTTTGTTTTCAGATAGTTTTAAATGTTCTTAAGGCTTTTTTGAAGTTTTCACATTCAAATTCACTTAATTAAGACTCTTTTTTCACAACTACCACGACACTTGACGAGCTTAGGGATTATAAGTAAATGCTACGATTTCCAAATGATTAAATAGATATATATATATATATATATACATATAAACAAACAATGTTTAATTTATTAAACTTTCTAATAGATAAAGTGTTTAAAGATTGCCAAAACCATTGAATTCCAATAAATATCCTATAACAAAACTAAAATAGATAGATAATATATCTTTCGTCATTTTTGGAATATATCATTTCACTTTAAGCATCGTCACTGCAATTGTTACTCAACTTATGATTCAGTAGCTTACCGAGCGACTCTCGTCTATATACACAAACACACACACACACACACACACACACACACATAAGTTCAATTTGAAATAGATTTATATTTGTATTGGCTGTTGAGTGACGTTTTGCTCATTGTGGTTGATTTTTCGCTCAAAAAAAATGAGGGGCAAAAACAAGACAACGTTATTGCAACTGCAACTGCATCCAAAGTGGCAACAAAATGTTTGCAACACGCCATTCAAACAACCAAACGAACATGCAGCAGCATAACAAACAAAAACAACCATGGGACCACACACCATACCAAGTGCCTATAAAAATTCAACAAATATTTATGTTCTTGAGAGAGAAGCAAGCAAAGTGACTAACAGAAAGGAGAGGGAAATGAGGAGAAGTCTAGAAGTGACGCAAAAACCAACAACAAAAACATTATTGTAAGTATGTATGTAAACCGTTTATAATGGCCCTATAAATATGCTTAGAGAGGAAGTAGACATCAATTTATATAAAATTATATTGAAACATAATGAAAAAATCAGATGAAAAATCTAGAAATAATATGTTTAGCTAACTAAAATTAAAGAACTTTCAAAATATGCTTTCATAATTAACAGATTTACAGAATTTTGAATTCTGTATATAACATTAATATAAAAATCTAAAGGATAATGATTTTGGTTATATAAATAAACGAGAAATAAATAATATAGAAAGATAATTTCAATTTGGTTTTTAATTGGTTTTAAAAAATATAGATATATAAATTCTAATTTGTAAACAAATTCCCATTGATGATGATCTTTTATAATTGTTTAAAAATAATTCTCAAAGTTTTCTTAAGTTTGTAGTTAGTATAAATCTTTTTATATATGAAAAAACAAAAACAACTTCAAATTGAAGTCTTTAACGATATTAATTTGATTAAGGTTTATATTAAAACGATTTTAAACAGTTTGTTTAAGATAATCTTAATTTTTAAAATGATAGTCTAAATTTCTTAAAGATAAACTGTAATTTTCAAAGATAATTCAAGTTTTTAAAAGATAATCTTAATATTTTGATAATAACATATGAATTTTTTAACAGATAATTTTAATTTTGAAAGTTTTCAAATATTCAAACTTTATTTAGAATAATATTTAAGATTTTTTCTTTCAAAAACAACAACCTATATCTGTTTACTTAATCAACTCAAAAGAAAGTAAAGAATCTTAACTTTTATGCTTATGTTACCAAATCTAATCCTATGAAATTTTCTAATTTAATGCCCACTGTACTAAGAATATGTCATTTGACTGTTGCAGTTGTCGTCCATTTGCAGCTTCCGTTTGATATGGCAACAGCTTTATGACACCCAAAAGGATTTGCTCCATAACAAAAGATTTCTCCTACTCTCTTGTGGCAGACACAAAGAACTGCAACTACAACAACAGCCATTTGGTGGCATTTGATGGAAAAGAAAGGGTGTTTTGGGGCAAAGGGAAAGGGTATATGCAGACCTCAGTCTGTGCTCATTTCATTTTAATTGCGTCAAATTGTTGTTGTTGAATTGGCGGCTTCTCTGGGCGCTTTTTTTTTGTTTTTGTTTTTGTTTATACTTTTGACTGCCGCAATGTGGCAAAAAATAAACATAAACCAAAATGAAACGGAACGAAAGAAATGAGGAAGTGAGAAAAGTAACAAGGGAGAAGGAAGGGTGGAGAAAAACAAATGGAAAACTAATGTTCGATTGCTGAAAACGAATGGAAAAAATCTCAGCAATTTCACACAGAAGCATCTCTTCAAGAATATATTGAAATATTTCAATGTTTACCCATTTTCAGAAGACATCATGTCTGCTGCCCCTACCATTAAACTATCACTCTTCCTCTCTATCTTTCTTTCTCTCACTCTCTCTCACTCACACATATATATTTATATGTATATATTTCCATGGGGTACTTGGGCATATTATGTAAATCCCTGAATGAGCAGAACTTCTTCCGTCCATCCAAAATCCATACCCAAGGGGGGAGGAAAGAAAAACTCTCAACTTGTGTGATTTTTATTGTTTAACGAGAATGAGGGGTGCGGGGGCTAGAGTATGCATGGAATGGTATGGAAAGTGTAGAGGCCACACTACCATGATGTGGGCCACTTCAAAAATCTCCAAGGAATGAAATAAACCCATCAACAATGAAGTGTCGCCAAACGATTCGAGACTTACAATATAACCATATAGCCTGTTGATGGAAAAGAAGATGAAGATGAAATGGAGTGACAAAAGTAACAATCTCTCCAAGGAGCATATGTTAACCATCTACATATAGTATAAGATTGAACTGTCTACTCTTTCCCATGTGCTTTCATAATCCAATTTAACACCTGAGATATAGATTATATGTTTACCTTCTTTTATCTTCTTTCCAAGTAAAAAGATCTTTAATGTTAATAGTTAACCAACTGTTTCTTAATCCCTATTGTTTATAGGGGATCGATTATTTTATATGGATATCATTAAACCAAATTGAAATCTATAAACAACTTCAGTTACATCGACAACGATCTTGTAAATTTGTAAAATTCAATTTACTGATCATAAAAACCAAAAAAAAAAAAAAAAAAAAGTAATAACTAATTTTATATTGGAAAATTTGAAAATGCAAATGCATCCACATTGTACACATCTTGTACAAAGTGCCATTAAAATAAATCTATTTCAAGTTTTTATAATTTTTCTTGTTCAACAAAAAACAAAAAAAGGAAAGGAAAACTCGGGCAAGTCGTAAAATTTGAAACATTTATGCAGTTGAAGATGTAGATAAAAGATAAAGATTGCTAAAAACTACAACAACAAATTGTTGTTTTTTTTTTTGAACAATTTAAAAAATGTTTGAAATACTTGCTAGAAAAATTCCATAAGTTCTGAAACGTGATTTTTTTTTTTTTAAGAATAAAACACTTATATAAAACTCAACAGCAAAATGTTCATCATTTACCATGAAAATATACATATGGAAAGTTCATTTATGAGATGTCATATTTGATGACATATCTAAATGTAGATTTTATGTGTGTTTAATGTGTGTAAATGTATGTGTGTGTGTGTTTGTATGCCAAAGCAAGCAACAAGCTATAAAATCAGCTAAAAGGGTGCCAGCCGGCTGGTATTTCATCTGTGTTTGTCATTTGATTACCTTTGATTGTTGATTGTTAGATGCACTGACACATTGCCGCACACCTTTCGATTTTCTCATGACTACTAAAACTACACACACACACACGCACACACCACTTGAACACCCCTTTTGAAATTGAGTTGTTGTGTAAACAAATGACATCTGTCCCCAGACCTGTGACCCTAGCTGGGCATTTTCCCTTCAATTACACTGTATAGCAAATCTTTAGTCATTGATTATATTTTTTTACCCGCATGGTAAGCCAGCATAGTAGCTTAATGAAGTTGGCAAAGACATATATATACTTGATTCTATCACTTGATTAACATTTTTTCATTTGGTTTTCCCATCTTTGATTTACTTGCAGCTACGTCTTTTAAAAAATCATTTCGTTAAAGCTTTTCCTTTATAAACTATCTAAAATTGTTATTTTTTAAAAAATTTACTATAAATTGTAACAACAAATTTCAACAACAACATATCGCAAGTTCTAGAATCAGAAAACTATGTTTTCTAATATGACAGGAATATTTTGAAAGAAAAATGGTAGCTCTAGACGAAAAAGTATACAAAGTTATCTAATTTATATCTATCTAAGATCGTATTATAGTATTTTTTCGAACAAAACAAAATGTTGAAATCTTGACTAAATTTGTTAAACTATTACCCTTTTTTTCGAGGTTAAGACTTTCTCTTAGTCGATTACTAAAATAGCGACTAACTAGTATAGTTATAACTCTAATTTCTTTTAAGACCTTTAAAGTTGTTTGAGCCAGTTCGAAAATGGTATTACGAAACAATATTATCAATAGCAGCAGCTTTATATAATAATATAATAAATATAAATAAATAATATAAAGTTCAGCTAAACTTAACAAATATTAACTAAGTGCTCTCAATTAAGGTAAAGAAAAAAATTTTGTTCTTTAGTGTAAATTTAAGTTGTGTTTATTTATTTGGCAGTCTTTTTCTATATCAATTGTATCTATGTAAGTACAGTTGATGTATGTATCTTTAACTAAATGTATCTAACGTTTGTTTTGATGTTCACATTTTGGCTTTTCAACTACTTAACCTTATCAACAATCTGTGGCATTCCGCTCAAGAAAATTAAGCAATGAAAGCAACAATGTGCCGCATTTCCAATACCAACAGCAAACAATCAACAACACTAAACAACAACAACAACAAAAATATTTAATTAAATGCTTAATTACGCTTGCCATGCCATAAATTCATCAAATGCAATTTAAGCTCACACACACGACCAAGAAACGATTCAACGAACAAACTGAACGAGCAGAAAATGTTTTGGTGCATTTGCGGATAAAGATACAGATACATACATACATAAAAATGCAGATAGCAAGCCACACAGACAGACATAGATACTTTTGTATCTGTAACTTGCTGCTGCTGCATTTTCATTCATTAAAAGTTCATACCGAATGCCGCTAACGTACCCGGGTTAAATGTTATCCACCATAATTCTTCTTGATGCGGCCATAAACTGGCATAAATCCCAGTAGAGAGACAGAGAGAGGGGCTGGTCCTCAAATTGCAGACATAATTCGTGATTGAAAGTGTTTAAGCGGTCGGAGCAGGGAGGATTAGCACAACTTGAATCTTTTATTTATGGGTTTGACAAAATTATAGAATCACCCCAATCTCCTTCCCCTTCATAAAATTTCAGTCAAGTTTAATCAAATTTCTTTGGCATGGGTAATGACTTTTTTGCATTTATGACCATAGGCAAAATATATTCAAAAATTTTAATTATAGAATACATATTTCAGTTATATTTAGATTGTACTTTAAATAAGTACAGTTTATACTTCAGTTATACAGCTTATAACACAGTTTAGTACAGTTTATACTTCAGTTATATAGTATCAATTTTGGTTTAGTGCAGTTTCTACCTCAGTTATTCAATTTATGCTTTAGTTATAAAGATTTAGCCGCAGTTTAGTACAGTTTATGTTGTAGTTATAAAGTTTTTACTTCTGTTATACAGTTTATACAGTATCTACGTTGGAAAATATCTGTTTTAGTTTAGTTTCTACCTTATGTACCACAAATAGGTACAGCTTATGCAGTTTTTACTTCTGTTATACAGTTTATACTTCAGTAATATAGTTTATATTTTAGTTTAATGCAAATTCTACCTCAATTTTTTAATTTATACTTCAGTTATAAAGATAATGCCTCAGTTAAGTACAGTTTATACTGTAGTTATACAGTTTTTATTTCTATTATACAGCTTATACTTCAGTTTAGTATAGTTGAGAACAGTTTAGAAAACTTTCTACTCCAGTAAGTCAGTTTGTACATCAGTTTAGTGCAGTTTATACATCAGTTATTCAGTTTTATACTTCAGTTTAGTACAGTTTTTACATTAGTTATACAAAAAATATAAAGTTTAGTACAGTTTAAGAGCTTTTAAATAATGTTTCAATTACTAATCAAGTCAAGATCATTTAATAGTTTTATGATAATATAATATACTATCTAATTAATGTTTTTAAATATAAATTTTAATTTTATTCTCTCACTTGATTTTAAATTTAAATATTTAGTTTTGGTCCTAATTAGATGAAATCCTTTTAAAAAAAATAAGTTTAAGCTTAAAGTTATATATGATATGTGATTGGTTTATATTTACGGCAAGATTTCACATGCTATATGCATATATATTTTGCTGATCAACTTTTGAAAGTATAAAAATTGAAAAATGTTTGATTATTTTTCAAAATTATGCAATCAAAATGATCCAATAATCGATTCTCAATCAATTGATTATGTATTTTATTCTCAATTGATATCAGTTGCTTATCCGATCTTTGTCAATTGGCTTTCTCTATATAGTATCGGCTTTGATTTTGCAACTTTATAAATGATATAGATCGATTTCATTGAACCTAAAAAAATTGACAAATTGCAGTTGATAAAAAAGAAAAAGAAACTAAACGGAAAACGAAATGCGAGCAATTGTTTCTAATTGAAAATGTCAAATGTGTTGAGCCAAAGAGGGAGAGTGGGAGGAAACAAGAGAATGAAAGAAAAACAGAGAGATAGAAAAGAAAAAGAGTTGTCTTTTCTTAAAGAAAAAAAAATGAATGAAAATAAAACAAGCAAAGGCACTTGATATGGCAGGGAGGAGCGCACCTTGAGCGGAAATGCGATAACCCTGAGCTAACGGTACAACCAGGGGAAAAGCTAAAGGCATATGTTTCCAAAAGGAACAACAACAACAACAAAAAATAGAATCGAATGGTAAAAAATTAAAATGAAAATGAAAATTCTATTCTAAGCGGAAGCTCTTACCGGATAACATGGGCGCCAAGGCAATGCCGTTGCTTGCCGTTTGCTTATTTGGGGAAACGGCCTCAGATTGCTGTTGTTGATGTTGTTGTTGCTGTTGGTGTTGCTGTTGCTCCTGTTTTTTGCCGGGCACACAACTGCCAATTGGTTTCTTAGATTTCCACAATTTCATTTTGTGTCTCCCTTCTTTTTTTTATATATATTTTGTTTTTTGTATTTTGTTTTCTACGAAAGTTTTGGCATTGTCTTGGGGTTTTTTCTATTATGGTATATACGAATATTCGACAAATATCGCAAAAAATCGAAACAAACTAAAGCAGCTGCTAATGCACTTAAGCAGTCTGCACTTTTACTTAGATTTTGTTGAGTTGCATTCAATGAAAATTTAGAGCACTCACACACACACAAACACACACATATAAGAGAAAAACAAAAAAAAACAAAAAAATTAAATAAAATAAAATTAAATTTTGTAAAATTGAATTGAAAATTTTTCAAATTTCACGCCTCGCAACGACAACAAATGCGGCACTCGACGACTGACGATGACGACGGCGAGGGTAAGAGCATTTGAGCTCATCCGTGGTGGCACGTCCGGCGTATACGACACGAAATTGCACAATGATTCAGAGGCATAGCAGAGTCAGAGCCAGAGGCAGAGCATTGCCAGACCAGTGCCAGGCCAGACGGTGGCGTTGCGATCTGACGCTCCGCCGTTTGTTATTTTGTTTGTTGCTGTTGCTGTTGGTGTTGCCTTCGCATTTGTATCTTGCAGATACGCAACATAGCGCGCGCCGCTCTCTATGTTGCCTTTGCCACTGTTAGTTTTTTTCCCAATGGCATTAAGAATTTTTCTCACTCTCACTGACTCTCTTTCCCATTTCTCTCTCTCTGGATATCGCCGTCACTGTCTATCGCTCTCACTTAAGTGGTGAGTTTTGAGAACTAAATACGAAAACTCATCCATATATCCATCGCATGCCAGTTTCTAATTGGAAACCACTCAAATCAGTGCCACTTCGCTTATGGCAAACAGCTGATGACGATGATGATGATGATGTTGATGGTTTCTGACCTGGGTTCGGCATCGATAGTATTACTATATAATTGACCTCCATTTGGTGGTCTTTTAGTTTTCGCTGGTTCGCTAATTAGTCACGAAAAGACACATTAAATAAATGGACATGGACATGATGAAACCAAAGAAGCCAAAATTGGCAATATTTGCCATTAGGCAGTAGCAGGCAGTAGGCAACATCTGTTCTGTAATTGACACAGTCGTTTCTTGGGTCAACCTACTTAATATAATATACCATATGTGAACAAAAAGCACAGAAATACCTAAAAGAAAAACTTTGGAATCGAAAAAATTTACATCTATAATATTTGCAATATCTCTTATATTTGACATAGCCTACTTTTTGGCGTGCTATTTGTATAGACAAGTTAAATTGAATAAACAATAATTTGTTTATACAATTTCAATTCGCATAATATAAATGTTTATACTAACTGACCCATTTCATTTTCCGATCACTCGACAGATTTTCAGATGTATATAAATATTCACAATTTAATTGTAAACTTTCACGATTTGTTAAGAAAAATTGAAAAATTAAAGCTTCCCCTTTTTATAGAGCATTTTAAGTTATGTAGTTCCATCAATTGGTACTTATATTTAGTTACCATATGGTTTACCTATAACGAAATATTTAAATATTTTATTGCTTCTTAACGGAAGAGGGAAAAAGGAAGAACTAAGAGGGGAGAAAGTTCATAGTGTTGATATATACATACATACATACATACATATACATTTTAACGCATTTTTATTTTTACTTTCTTCTTTCTTTTGTATGGAGGGGTGCAACGACATCGTCAATTTTAATGTCTTTTAATGACTTTGCCTAATGATCGAAACTGATTGATTCAACAGAGTCGAGAGCTCTGTCCAAGGTTATTTTTGGCAACGACAAAAACAAACTCCAAATCTAAAGGTGTGCCATGTGATACGAGAGATTCTATGATTGTGAAGGAATTTTAAGTACATTGTTAGAATTAGATGTAAATAGCATAGCATAAATTTAGGCAGCTATATAGAATGCTTTTGCGTGATCAACAATAGATAGACTTCTACATATATCGACATAAAGCATAGTAATACACAACTTAAAATAATCTAATGTACCTTGGTTAAGGTATAGTTACAGTGGAACTAAAACGCTTTTAATTGGTAACAAGACACTAAGAATATAAAAAAAACAATTAATAAGGCTTTTAACTAAATAATTTATGACTTTTCAAAACTGGCAACGGAAAAATTTTTCTATCAAAAGTACTAAAACATTTTTTCAAGCATTAGTTTAGAATTTTAACAGAATTTTTCGTTGACTTTACTTTTACTTTGCAATTATTTTTGGAAAGCAATCGGCTTCAAAAGAACTTCTTTTTCGCATCGATTAAACCAGCTTCAAATTTTCATCACTACTTGAACCACTGTAACACTTTTGCTCTTCACTTTTGATCGCTTTTACTTCCCCAATATGCTTATTTAAAAGAAAACCGTTATGTTACACCAAAGAGGCTACAAAAAAAAATTTCAACTCACATGTGAATGGAATATTACTGAATGTGAAATCGAACTGAGAACTGAAAATGTTAAATATTGGCTTATGTTTAGTGTTTAATTGTTTATTAATTGTTCAAGTAAGTTAATTTAAATTAAAAACTTGTTTTATTTAATGGCACTTGCCGAAATCATTAGTGCCAAGGTCAACTTTCGGCGGGTCAGCCTCAAGAGGCCACGCCTGTTACACGTTTGGAGCCCAGTGTATGCCGCAAGGGTCTTAATGGCAGCAGTTTAAGTGTAGAGATTAGATTGCCATTTATGGACATGGAATTGCATCACGAGCGGCCGCTTTACCTGCTGCGCGAAATGGATGAGGAACTGGAGCTAGTTCTGGTGCTGCATGGCCATGAACTATTTCAGTTACATGTGAGCAGTGAAGATAAAAAACTGGTACGCCTTGGGGAATTGGCTGGACGAGTACGGGATCGTGATCCAGTCGGTGTGGCTGTTGTCGGCTGGCACCAATATCTACTATTGGCTATCGCCTTAGATGACTCACAGCTTGAAGTTTATCAACTAGCTAAAGAGGATGTCTTGAGCCCGGAACTACAGCCCAAATTTCAACCCATACAGGAGTTCTCATTACCAGGAAAATATATTCAAATGGACTTATTGAAACCCAGTACAGATCAAATAATGCTATTCATTACAATGAACTATACGCGAAACCATGGAAAATGCATGTGCGTTAAAATATATCCATTGATCATATCATATATTACTTTATACTATATTCTTATCGTTATAGAACATTCGAATGGTTGGATACTTACTTTAATCCCATTGAAGAACTAACTTTACCAACCATTCAAACCCTGCAAATTGTTGGAAGGAAACCTTTGTATATTATAAGCGGTCGTTTTCTGCGCTCTCAATCGAAGGTATCTATCTAGTTAGGACTTCCTTTTCGTTATTAACTCTGCATTCTTTTTTCTCAGCTTGCGCTTACCATCTATGAAATAGAGGTTCCCTCACTGCACCTTCAACGTCGTCAGACCTTGACGGTGGCACAAGCACGTGATGTGCTAGCCGCTAGATTTCGCGGTCGGAATTCTCTTATTGCCTGTGGAAGTTCTTCGACCTCTTGCATATTCTTTCGCATGATAGATGGACAGTTTGTGGTGTATCGTAAACATACTCTGCGTGATCTAAAGTTTAGTCATTTGACTGCGGCACGAAAGGGTCAGCTATTGATTGGAGCGAGATCTAATGGTGACGTCATGGTGTTTAATACACCCCGTCTGGATTGTTACAGCGGTTTTAATGACAACCACAAGCCCAAAGGTCTATTAAGCCATCGTAATGCACAGAATGAGACATTTTTAATAATGGCCTATAGGCAAGAAAAGCAGGCGGGAGCTTCTGTAATACGTATGGTGCAGTTGGGTGATGAGAATGATACGACCCTTGGAGCTACAGCAGAACTTAACGAAGGTGATCTTAGTACACAGAAAAGTAAATTAGAGTCTTGTCTATATATTGATAATATTTTAGATCTTACTGTGGTCCAACAACATCGTCACGAATTTGAAGAATCTATCAATTCATTGAGAAGTCTTCTTTTACGTCGCAAACTTCAAATAAATCTTCTACGACGATTAAGTAACCAAGTGAAGGAGCGTTTCATAAAACTAGATAACACACTACATTTACGCGGCAGTCACATTGATCAATTGCAACTAGAAGGACCAAATTTTCGTACTCCTACGCAACTAAAGCAGCGCCTAAGTGAACTAAGTCAACGCCTAAGTAGAGGCAGACGTTCAGCACGATCTTTTCTTGTGGGTGACAATGATACGTACATTGATAATTTAGTGGAAGTTCTTAAAGTTCAGCATTTGCATGTCAAAAATCTCATCTATAAAGGCGATATACTGCCAGGTGTGGAAATTTTAACCTTAATTCTAAAGCACATTCCATTAACTATTACAATTCATATTTAGGTTATCACCTAGAGTCTCCTGATGTACTCAATATCACGGGAAAATTATTGACTAAGAAGTTGCAAACAAAAGAGCTTCAAACTCAAAAGCCTTACAATAAAACAGATTGCTTTCCGGACTTTTCCAATCGTACTTTAGTCCGTAATTTGCATGTGGATAGAATCAATAATATGTCATGGTCCGATTTCTATGATTTCCTCTTTCTACGCTCCCGTGATAAAATTGTAAAGGGGCGACTTTTCATTCAGTCCAAGGCCAGAGTGGTTAATCTTGAAGCTGATCTTCTAAATGGAAGGATGGTGCAAAAGCTCTTCAATACGAAACAGGCTCAGACAGTAAACTCAAATATTTTTATGTCTGCATTCTTTGTACCCCATTTGGACGCAAAGATGGTAAATGGTTTGAATTTTGCCAAAGATATAGTAATTCGAGGTGGCAATAATCAAGTGATCAAGTGTAAGTAGGGAATCGAAAATAAATTATATTATCTTATTAATCTATATATTTTTTGACAGCTCCCGTTCGTATAAATCAAATGGTTGTATCGGGCGATATACATATAGCCAATCAACCCACAGCTCAAACTCGACAAATGGTTAATGAATCTCCACTCCAACAATATTACACAGGTCGCGTTATTATCAATGGATCTCTCATAGTCAATAATTTACAAAGAGATATTAATACGACACGCATTTTGCTAGGAGAAGAATCTTTGGCCAAAAATGATTTAGCTTCCGATTATCTATTACTTCAAACACCACAGGTGGAAGGATATCAATAACTTTTTATAATTTAAATTTAATCTAATTCTTTCTTTTTTTGACAGAACCTAAGTAAGCTGACATTTGGTAATGCCCGGGTGATTATGCCTTCTCTCAGTACAAACAATCTTAATGAACATCCTTTGAGTGATCACCTACTAAGCGGTGGACAACCTACAGAAGGCAAACCATTGCAAATCATATTCGTAAATGCTACTGTTAATGGTAGTGTCATTTGTCGGGATTACACCTCTTATCTGGCTGAGCTATCTGAAGAGATTGTGCGCAGAGGTCAAGCGGCTGTAATCAATGGTTCCAAGGTATTCAAAGCTCCGGTGCGAGTAATGAACCTCAACAGTGATTATTTAAATGATTTGAATGTCAACGAGCTAGTAAGAAAGTCAGATCTAAAGCAGGACTTTAGGTCAACTAAGATCTTTCCTAAATTGATAGTCATCGACAAGTTGGAAGTGATGTCCAACTTAAATGTGAATCGTTTGAATGGCTTTTCCTTGAATCAAGTTAGTCAACTGCCACGTCTAGAATTAAAGGAGACGCCCTTCTTAAAGCAACTTTATTTCCAACGTCTGAATGGATTGCCCTTCGAAGACTTCCTGGGCACCAATCAAAACGACATTGCTCCACAATTGACTCTACGAAAACAGCTCCTTGTTGAAGGGAATGTACGTTTCGAAGACAATTTGCAATTGGAAACCATTAATGATTTGAATTGGGATAATTATGTTAAGGGACTAGTTCGACCTGATCTTAATTCAGTGATAATCGGTCGCAAAACTTTCCTAGAGGATGTTCAACTAATAGATGCCCTTGTGACACCCCATATAAATGGATTGAATCTTAGTTCATTGCTGGACAATACACTACTAAGAACCACACCCCAGAAAATAAATGGAGAGTATACTTTCAATAGACTAACAACTTCAAATTTGGATGTTCCTAGCGTAAATGGAGTACCAGCCAATGAATTTCTGAACACTCAGCAAAAGAATTTGAAATTGCAAGGCGACTTGTACTTTAACCAATTGACGGTAAATGGAAATCTTACATGTCAATTACCCAACAACAACTTTAACATAAGTGAAACAAAAGATCAAGTGGATCGCCTTAAGCAACTTTCCTCAGTACGTAAACTAATCGTAACTGGTGATGCCCTATGGCCAAGCCAAGAGGACACTGTTGCTGTCCTTTCTAACCAGCAAACTCGCCTAGACTATCTACGTCAACATGCTGTGCTCCGTAATGGAGAAAATCAAAAGATAAACGGACATGTAACACTTAGGCAACCACATATCCATGTCATGCAAAGCACTCAATCTTTACCAATTGGTCAGCTCAACTTTACCGAATTGGCCAATGATGCCTTATTGCGTGACTCCGACAAGAATGAGAGTCAAGTTATTTTGGCTCCAGTCCACTTTTTGCAATGCGTTAAAGCAAAGTCCGTTCAATTACTAAAGGATAGCAATTTTAATCTACTAAACGGTATAGATCTCTTACGTTTCAATTCATCCTTATATCGGGGATCGAGCGGTTTACCGATACAGGCTGATCTTCATTTCATACAACTTCCTGTTTTCGAGAATTTGCAGATTGCTGGAGGTCAGGTCAATAATGTCAAATTAACTAACATCTATCAATTGGGCAAACAGTCATGGCCATCAACAATCAGTTTTAAGCACTTAACTATAGAAAATGATCTTGTTCTTGAATCTGTAAATGGAATGGATATGGACTATTTTCTAGAGAGTCGTGTACCATTGCGAGGTCCAGCCTTGGAAATATTTGGAACATTAACTTTTGAGAATTTGAAACTTGGCCAAAATGCCATGTTGCATACAATTAATGGCATACCATTGGATAATGTGGTCTATAAGGAAAGCAATCAGCTACAATCGATTACAGCTGCCAAAACATTTGCTGGCGGTTTGGAATTATCGGGACCGGTTCATATTATGCATCTAAATGGCCGAGAACTAAGTGAAAGTTTTAGAGAAACAATTTTCACAAATCGAAACTATAATATTGATAGTTTAGTTCTAGATAAAGCCGATTTTCCAGCCGGTTTGGTATGGCAAACGGAAACGGAGTCGGATACCTACTCTCCACTTGGTGAACTCCGTCAAAATGATGAGGAAAATCTAAAAACGGAAATGGATATGACAAATAAAATGAAAACAAATGGCACAAGATCAAAACGTTTACTATATTTGGATTTCGATGAGGAGCATATATTGGATATAATATGGACAAAATTGAATCGTACAGAATCTTTTGATCTAAAGTCTCAACTAATCGTTGAAGAATCGCCATCCGTTTGTCAACGACTTGTAACAGAAGCTAAAGTCCATCTACTTGATAAACTGGTTCATCTAAATAATGTGAGTCAATCTTCAGAGCCAATGACAACTAATTCTTCTCCCGTATGGGTAAAAGTTGTGAATTACTGTACTCCACAGCAGAAACATCCTCTACGGATTAGAAGTAAAATCAATTTCAGTTGTCGCCAACTTAGCCATAACTTGGGTATGCGGCAAAATGTGGAAGAGATGCAAATACATCAATTCGATAAATACCAACTTATATTACTTAGAACCATAGATGAAGTACGTATACTAAGAGTTAATATTGACAACTGTAGTCTCAGCGATTGGCAATCCATACGTACAACAGATAATCGTATGATGAAGATGATCAATGTCAGAAATTCCACATATCTACTCATCAGTGGTGAAAGTTCCAGTTTATCCGTTTATCATTTAAAACCAGAGAAACAATGTTTTGAATTCCATCAGTCCATTGAAGGGGATTTCGATTTAGCTGAACTGGCTGGAAATGAACAACTCATTTTAAGTTGCCTTCGATGTAAACATATAGATGTTTATATATTTGAACCCAAAGAACAGAAATTTAATCTGCTACAATCATTGGGATTACAGGCTGCTCACATCCAACAGCTAATACCGTTGACTGTGGGTGAGGAGTGGCACTTGATTGTCCTGACTCAAGTCGGTTCCCAACACTTTTATGTGTTCAGTTATGCTCATATTGAGGGTTGGCAAGAGTTTACCTATGGCTATATGGGAGAGTATCAAAGGTCATGGCCTTTAATCGATTCGAATACAAACCTACAAGAGTCTGGAACATTTCCAATCCTAATGCTATGTGGTAATCTAAGATGTAAACTGGTCAAAGCCCTGGTGGGCTAAGTAATATTTGTAGTATATAGTCTGTATATATCCATTGTAAATATTCTTATAGCTCTAAAGAGATTATCACATGTAATGGTTAGAAAAAAAAATAAATCCTATATATTCTATCTCTTATGGCTAACCTTTAGCACATAGCCGGTAAAAACTATTAGCCCTATAATACCCCAAATGCTACTATTCTGATTGGTACCATCACCAATTTCTTTTTGAATCCATTCCACATGACTGGCCACAGATACGAACATTGTGGGTTCCTTGGAGCTCTTCAGACCCGCCAATTTCCCATTCTTTTCAATAAGTGTGGCTCCAGTTTCTATATGACGTTGAGGATCTAATCCCAGGCAAATGCCTTCTTCGAGACAATTTTTAAGATCTGTTCCAGTTTTCCAAGACACCAACTCATGAGTTTCCCGATTATTTTCATCATAGCCCCAAGTGCTTATCAGTATTGGCAATGCTGGAAGTTTTGACCAGGCTTCAACCAATGAAATTGGTTGAATTTGTGGATGATCGGCTGGTATATCACTATCAAGCATCAGTATAGCTATAGCCATACCCTTGGGTGGCTTATGGATATGAGTTACACCAGAGATAACCCCATGGATGCTTGGTGCAAAACGCTGGCTACTTCCCAAGATAATACGTAGTTCCGAAGGATGGTAGTACGACTTTGTGTTTGAACTGAAAAAAATATGGTAACAGTTTATTTGCTATTAAAATTTTAATATACGCTTTTAATACTTACTTGTAAACACATTCGCTAGCACTTATTACCACAGCGGGTGCCACTAGGGCACCGGAACAGATGTGTCCTTTGCCAAAGTAATCCTTCTCTTCGGATAATAAACGTATGGAGGCTTGATAGGACACAGATGGCTTTTGCGTCTCTTTCGCACCACTGCAAATACCACGTTTTGGTGTCAAATCTTGTTGCGTGAATGCTGGAAACAAGAAAGAAAAAATTGTCAAAAAAAAAAAAAATATTGAGATGACGTTTATATACCCTTGCAGTTTCTGACTAGTTATAAATTTATTTAATAATTAACCAATCTGATTTAAACTTGGTAAATAGTGTATAGATACGAATAGCATTTGAACAGCAACAGAAAAGTCAATTTTTTTTATTCTACACCAAATATTCCGATAGTTTTTATACTTTATAGCAGTCCGATCTGACCAATTCCTGAACTTGAGACAGGTACCTTACTAATAAGTTTATTTCTCAAATTTCATTCACATAGCTTAAAAACCGAAATCTTAAAGTGGCGAAATAACAAAGAGAGGGACATGGTTAGATTGACTTGGCTATAGATGTTTAGCAAGAATAACTAATAAAGTATAAAAAGCTTATTTCTTTGCGTTACAAACATTTAATCATTTTAATTATACCCTCTGTAAGGGTATACAAAAAAACTAATCAGAGTTAAATGGAAGAAATGATAAGCAAATGGAACGCATCCCCTAGGCAACAGTATTCCGGGCCAATTGTCAATGCAATATATACAAATTTTGACTATTTTATCAGCTGATCACCAGCTGATCGGGAATTGTTGCTATACCCAATAGGTATACTCATATCGCTAAGCGGGAAATATGGCTAAGATAGTCAACACATGCCAATAGGCAACCATTCAGCTTTTGCTACATTCACTTTCCAGTTAGGTATACATGTACTTAGATAAGCACTTTGAAATGGTCAAAAGGCCGGATGTTTTACCTAGACCTCATCGACCTTGATACCAAGATAACAAATTTCTTAATTTCAAAATTAAAAAGATACAATCTCATGCAATATACTCTTTCGTGTACACAATTGTTGAAAGGTCAACAAATTGTTTTCTAATGGACTTTATGGATTTTCACTTAATTTGCTTGTCATGCCACTTCACCGAAACACTGTGAACAGGTCGTCCGTAATTGATCAATTGATCAATTGATATGGCACGTACACTTGTTAGGGGCTCATTTTAACATTCAAATTAATGTCAAATTTGGAGAATGTTCATGTCAAATTTAGTCGGTTAATTTCAATGAAAGATACGATTTATTAAACGTGAATTCATATACTATATAAACAGATAACAGATTTAAGATTTTAAGTAAATTTTACTGACAATTTTCAAGTGAAGACAAGTGTAAAGATAAACCTTTTAAAAATGCTTCAAGTGTTTCAAATGTTCCGAAATTCAATCGCTTCTATTTAATCATACCAATTAAAAATTTATATATATATATATATATAAATTAATTTACTTTAGATTAGATGTTTACTTTGTGTATACAAATTGAATAATTGAAAAATGCTATTTAAAAAGAATTAAAGTGAAATGACACTTTTGATTGTCAAAAATAGATATACATATATGTATAAGTCAAACAGATATTATATAATATTTTTGTTTAAAAATATTATTTAAAAAGTATCAATTTTAAGAAGACAAACTAAATACATAAATTTCCTTAATTTGTGAAAGAAATTTAAAAATTTTGAGTCAAAAACTAATACTCAAATTTAACTATAAAATATACGTATATATACATATGTATTTACTAACACTTCTATATATATATATATATACATTAATATCTTAAATTTTCAAAGATTTTCTAAACTTATGATTTTAAGTTCGATTTTTTTTAATTTTCTAGTTTTTTTTTTTTACAACTTACTTGTTTGCATTTCAGTGCATAGAAATGCAAATATTAAAATTTTCACAATTTTCTTGATATGTTCGTTGGGTTGCATTTCGAACAAGTACCGCAATACCAAATTGACAAAAAAAAAAAAAATAATAAGAATAACGAAAAGAAAGCGCACGATCTAAGCCCCGCCCACCTGGACTGAGTTTCAAACGTTGAATGAACATTTTTCATTTTCAAAATCGTAACGTGAAGCTAAAATTTGCGCAAAAAAAAAAGCTTTCTTAGATAATTTCAGTTTTGTTTTGGTTTCGTACGACGTTGTTTTTGTTCGTGTTGTTGTTGTTGTTGTTGCTATTATTGTTGGTTGATATGTATTGATAAAGTCGGGCCATGCTTATAATCATCAAATACAATAAATATAATAAATAAATACGCATACAAACGCAATCATAATCGGAATTGGCTGTCAGAACCGATAAGAGCGCACATTTTATTTGTATTTTTGTATATATTTATTTTTTTTTTTTTATTTATATATTCATTTACTAATTTACCTATACATATTTATATATAAATTGCGAGCCAGTGCACTTTTAAATGGCAAAACATGTATTTACATAAATACAAATAGATGCCCTCCCAATGACCCAACGAACATGGCATGAAGTGTGATTTGATCAATAACATTGCGCTATAGATTCAATACTTGACTATAAACGAATTTGTATACCCTATTGGGTGATCAACTAAATTTAAAGGTGCGAATAATATAATTATTAGATTGACTAATTTGGTTTGATTCAAACTTTGTACATACATTTGCATGGAGAGTAAAGATATAAATAGTCTAGAGATATTGTAAATAAAATGATTTTGATATACAGATATAGTGTATACTTATAGTTACTTTATACTTATCAGATATAATTTTAATCAATTTACTTTTCAAACCATATAAACTGTATATATATATTCTTAAAATATGTTTTTGATCAGCATGATAGAGGGAGTTTTATAGCCATGTCCCCCCATTTTTGGGTGTGGATTAGTTTTAACTTATTTCAACTTTGTACTGCAAATCGGTTTTACATATTTCGAATATGGAATGCCTTTAATTTTATCAGTCTAAAATAGAATACCAAATCAATGTTTGTTTTAAAAAATTAACTATATTAACTTTACAAGTTTTCAAATCGATCAGTCATATTATTATTTCGAATTTTAAAATTTATCTTTAATTTGACTTTAAACTCTTAAAAAAAAATAAAATAATAAATGATTGATTATTACATTTTAGCTATTTTTTTATGAATATTTAAAACCAAATTCTTTTTTTTTTTTTAAATTTATCAAAACTTCGATTTAATTGTTCAAAAAATTATTTCAAATCAATCAAAATATAATCAAATTAAAAACCACAAAAGATAAAATCTCTAAGAAAGTCTTAAAACAACTTCAAGGAGCTGAATATCTTATAATTCAATTATAAACAATTATCGATAATATAATATAGTATTATTAATCATTGCTTAATATCAAATATCTCGAATAACTATATATAAAAAAATAAACTTTATAAGTTTATACAAATTTTAAACCAAATATATTTGGGTTAATAATAAGTTTACTAATTTAATTCAATATTTAATACTAAGATTATAAACTCCATTTTTAAATGGTTAGTAAAACATTTTTACTTAACTTTTAATGAAAGAAATCAAATGTTTAACATATAAAACAAAAAACGTGTCTTGGACTTGACATTCCACTTAACCAAAATAATCTCACTTTTTAACAATAAATTTTCTTCTAATCCCAATCGTTCCGTTAAATTCATAATCAGTATGTCCAAGTATCTGAGATCTTAGGTAATTTGATAAGCTAGACATTACAATGTGCAACCTTAAATGATAGAAAACGATAAGGATTATGATAACCCAATAAAGCTGGAAATGTCCAATATAGTTAGTATTATTTATAATACATATAATACCGTTTTCCTTGATCAAAATCATAAATTTGTTTTGTTTGATTCCATTGAGTAAACAAAAGAAGTTGATATTGTTTACTTTTGATCTTACGCATTGGCAAATACGCACAACTTTAATCTACTTACGGCCACCAAAATGAAGGCCATGCCAAAGATAGGAACATATTTAAAACGAAGCTTTTTATTCTTAAAGACAGCCTAAAAGTATGCCAGAATTTAGACTTATCAGTAACTTAACTCTAGAACTTGAAGATTTGAATCTTTTAAGGCCTTCTCTGACAGCTCTATGGTACCAGCAAATGGATGATCAATTCGAAACCAATATCCATTTTGTAGGAACTCAATACAAATTTATTTAATGGCATTCGAGAATTAGGCAGGAACAGAAAATAGGGGGTAGTCTTGTAACGATTTTAATTTAATGTGCCTATTACTACAATAAAATCGGCTATAGGTAAAAAAATATATTTTACATGACTAACCACAAATTTGTTTGGTTATAAAATTTTTAAGTCTTTTACCTACTTACTCAACAAAACAATGAGCTATCTAAAAAGAGCCCCTCCACATATATGACCAGCTCAAAAAAACAATCGATTAGAGCGATGTCGTCTTCATGAGGTTTGATGTCTTGTCGTCTTTGATACCATTATATAGTTATATCAACCAATAAAACAAAAGTTTTGTCATTCTTTTTAAAAAAAAATTGTTTATTCCCTGTATAGCTTAATGCCTTAAGGAGAGAAGACTTGGTAGGAGAAGTGTAAGGGTAAGAGTAACTGTTACCATTGATCCGCCACCACCATCATCCCCACTGCCCTCACCACTACCTTCTCCACTGCCTTCTCCACTGCCTTCCCCACTGCCACTTCCACTAGCTTCTCCACTGCCATCTCCACTACTATTTCCACTGCCACTGCCTTCCCCACTGCCATCTTCACTATTGGCCTCAATAGTCTCCAATATCCAGTCATAGTAATAGGATACCTCTGTATATACACCTGGATAGTTTGGCAGAGCACAGGATATGCCCCAGGATACTATGCCGGCCAATTGACTTTGACATACAAGTGGTCCACCGGAATCGCCGCTGCAAGCATCTCGTTCACCCTCCAAATAACCAGCACATACCATTCCCGGCAAAATAAGTCCACCCAGTAAACTGTTCACGCAATCCTCCTCACTCAGCATTGGCACATCGAGAGTCATTAAGTAATCGGAGTTATAGCCATCTTCGGTTAGACCCCAACCGGTCACCTGGCATACGGTATTGGCCGGCACAGCTAATGGTGTTAGATCAATGGGACGTATGGTAGGATGATTGGCTGGCACAGAACCATCGATCTCTAACAATGCAATATCCTTATTATATGTACTCAACACAAAGGTCTCCAATTGCATAAACAATTGTTTTATGTCAAAGGTTAGAGTATTTGTTCTATTAAAACGATCTAAATTGCCCATAACAACAATGAAATCCTCCTTTTGTACAAATGTACCATTATAGATAACCTGGCTAAAATAAAAATGTGATTAATAGAATTTAATTTTATTTTCCTAATGGGATAACAATATTATACTCACTCCACAAAGCAATGGGCAGCGGTTAGGACCCAATTAGGTCGGATTAGGGAAGCACCACACAGATGTCCTGTGCCAAAGAAATAGCCATCATTTAGACGTTTCCGTAAACTCACTTGATGCCTGGTTGCCTCCATATTGGCCAAAGTGCCATTGATAATACGTCCTGGATCCTCATTGAAACGTGGACGTATGCGATTTACATTATCGTCAGCCGCTATAATAAAAATGAATGAAAAGATATATACATTATCTGTTACCCTCTCTTTCTCTTTTGCTTTACCCACATGCATTTATAGCATAAAGAGCTACTAGCAGAAGAAGTCCTCTTAAGATACTCATCATATATATATATATATATATATCTATTTATATATATATAATTATGTCTGAACTTCACGGGCTGGCAATATGAACTATTTTATTTGGTTGTCTTGGCATATTGATATGGTTTGAAAATAAATCAGTTAATAAGTGCGCACATCCTAATCTAATCAAGAATACCAACAGTTGGCATTGGGCACTAGGCAGAAGACATTGCCATCGTTCAACCCACTTCTGTGCAAATTTCTGTTTAACTAAAGAAAAATACGTCCATCCCATATTGTCAGGTGTGCCATGTCATTCCGATTTCATTGATAAATACATATACCCTTACAATATCAAGTATTGTGAACTATGAAGATATAGGTATGTATTAGATAAGTTAGTCATTCCAAATTTTAAAATTTTTTTTTTTACAACTTTTGTATTTAAAATTTTGATACATTTCAATTACTTAATATATATTTTTATATATTTTACATTAATACAAGCATACAAAAGGGTATACAAACTTCGGCTTAGCCATCATCTCTGGAAAGCCCCAACTTAAACTAGTCATCAACTATACTTGGTCACGAAATCGTTGGGTTTTGGCACATTTCCTTTAAGCAATAAAACAGTTAATGATCAAATTTACGACATCATTGAAACGGGGGAAATACATTAAGATGAGGGAAAATGTCATGAAAATTGAATGACTGCATTTCATATCTTAATCAACATATAAAGAACACAATTGAGATAAGTAATCTATAATATCTAAGTAGAACTTTTAATGAAATTTACTTGAACTTCATTTTTATTTTTTCAATTAATTAACTTGAGATCTACTTGAAATGTTTCGCATACTAAAAATTGAAGGACTTCCGTATATAAGTTCTTCATGTTTATAAAATCAAGAAAAGTATTCTTTCGAGGTTTCAGTTTATAAAAGTATATTATCCGAATATTGGCGGATTCCTTGGATAATTTTAAAGTTGTTTTGCTTCTTAAATAAAAAATACTTTGCGATTCCTTTAGAATTATATATATATAAGTTTTGTATTCTATATTATATTATTATATTATATATATATAATATATTTCTATTACAGATGACAAAACATTTATAACTACTAGAAAATTTGTCTTTTTAAACATTTTATTATATATTACAGTCAAAAATATATTGTTAAGAAGTGAAACTCTCCAGGAATTAGTTTTATTTCGAATTTTTAAAACTCATTTCTTGTTTTTCACATTATAAATAAAATAAAATATATATAGATATGTATGTAATATCTTGAAAATATTGTATTAAGTAATAACTATATTTTTTTGTCAGTGTTCTTCTATAAAAATCAGTGTCATGCCAAAACCTTGTTCTAAATATTTATATATTGTTGTTATGTCACTGAACTGTCGTTTAAATTGTCTGATCAGCGTGTAGGCAGTTGACCAAAACCCCATCAACTTCCAGCCCACACACACTAACACCCACATACCCATTGGGTGGTTGTGCAATAGATAATTTTAACGATTAGATATCTGAAACAAACAATTCGATTTATTCGTTCAATCGGCACCAAAGTAGTATATAGATAGACAAAGGTAGAAACCAGATCACTTGTAGATTGGTATTTCTTTGGCACCCAACACCCAAATTACGCATATCCAAATAAGAGGAATAATCAAAGGAGGTATTGGCCCAACGTATCCAATCGAGATAATAGGAAACATTTGTATAAACGCCAGGGTAACCAGCATCCGCACAGCCCACACCCCAGGATACAATACCTGATAATTTTCCAGAGCAAACTAATGGTCCACCGGAATCACCTTTACAGGCATCAATCCCACCCTGAATATAGCCGGCACACATTTGAGAAATGGCAATCAGTATGTAAATGGCAGAGCATGTCCGATTATTTAAAATTGGTACTGGAGCCTGTTGCAATATGATTGATTCATCCGTCTAGAATAGGATACAATTGTTAATAGATTCAATATGGATTCATATGAGTAAACACCTTGTTTATCTTGCCCCATCCACTGACAAGACATATTTGACCTACAGTTGGTGGAATTTCGGGCAGAGGCACAGCTCTTACTGTCCTCGATTTCCATGGTATATATCCATTAAGAAATAACATGGCAATATCATTCTCCAGCGTTGTTTTATTATAATTTTCATGACCAATTATTTGCTGTACAGGATATTCCAGGGTATGTTTGTCAACCTGGTTAATAAGACTACCGCCAGCAACAACAATATAATGGCTAGCCTCACGATATCTCAAATACGGTGTTTTTCTATAAACAAATGAAATATCATAATATTATCTGATCATAATACGAAAAGGAACTTCACCCACATTACAAAGCAATGGGCGGCCGACAAGACGGCACGCTGTGATATTACCGCACCACCACATACATGACCAGTACCTTCCTGTACTTCTCGATACCTTATTGATACCTGGAATGGGATTTGATCGATGGTAACGGGATATCCACCCACTACCTTGGGATGAATGATATATTTACCTATGATATAGATGTTCAAGATATATACATTTAAATATGAATGTGACCAAGTCCTTTAAATTGGAAACTTACGATGCCCTTCAACTGACAGCCAAATGGAGAATATTAATTGCACGTACAGGAACAGAGATAACAATTTTCCCATATCAATATGTAAGGGAAGTGATGATTAATTTAGTAATTTTTCCAAAAATGTTAAAGTAAAATATATGAAAAAATATACTAAATATATACAATTTTGATTATTTTTTCCATGTTAATTGGCGATAAATTTCAATTTTCCTTTAAAACATTGCATTAATGATAGATGAAATCGTTAGAAATGATCCAATAGATAAGTTATTGTAATATATAAAATAATATTTTATTTATCGTAAATATACATAAATACAGCCATGATTGTTATTAAAATCATTTTATAACTCTAGCATACTTTAGGGAACAACAAAAACAATTTACTTGGCTTGGAAACATGTTAATTAACACAATTTTGCAGTTTTATATAACTTATAGCTCAAATACCAAATATTTATAGTAAGTTGATTTTATTAGTTCCCAAAAGTATGCAAGAAAAATTTCACTAACTGCATTTGCACCAAATAACAAACTAATTAAATAATAAATTACATAGGTACTCAGATAATAGATGATAGTAACATCATTTAGCACGTTTAGACCCAAAGTAATGAAATTACCAATAAAATCAACCATAAACCAATGCCACGGCCCAATAATGGCATTCCAGTATTACGATATTCTGAATAATTCAATGTTCTATTCTGTTCGACTATCCAGCTGTAATAGTAGGATATATTCGTATAAACACCGGGATAACCCGGATTCGCACAACCATAGCCATAGGAGACGAGACCAACCAATTGATTATTGCATGCAAGTGGACCACCTGAATCGCCTTGGCATGCATCAACACCGCCAGTTATATAACCAGCACAGATTTGTGATGTTGGAACAGTCGTATAAGCCAAACGGCATTGTGTATAACTGACTATCGGTACTGTTGCTGATTGTAGGGTATTACTAGATCCACTACCTCCCTGCAAATAGAATATTTTGCATTAGAATACATTATCATAAATTTGTAACAATTAATTTACCTCTACTAGGAGACCCCATCCAGTAACCACACAACTTGTACCGGAGCTCAAATTGGCAGTGCTTAGAGGCAAAGCCTTTACGGTGTTCGAATTCCAGGGTATATAACCATTGATAAACATCAATGCAATGTCATTAGTCAAGGCAGAATGATTATAACTGCCATGAATAATTAATTGTTGCAAGTAATAGGATTGTGTATTCGAATCACTGGTACGCAAATAAGTGCTACCCATTACCAAAACGTATTCTCCAGCTGTACGATATTTACCCGTATTGGAACTATATATATTTATAGAATAATGAATCAATTGTTAAATTTCTTTGGTATTTCCATTATAACTTACTTGACGCAACAATGAGCTGCTGTAGCCACTAGACGTTGGGATATAGCCACACCTCCACATAGATGTCCGGAGCCATAGGAGCGCTTATCATTTGCCGTTAACCTTATAGAAACCGTATACGGGGCCTGACTAATACTTATTGAGGTGCCACCCACAATTTTTGGTTCAATCTTTCCCGTTTGTGATTCCCCTTGTTGGTTGGCTATAAAATCCATTCAAATAAATAAAATACAAAATTTGGAAAATTTATCGATCGTTTGCCCATTAAAAAAAAGAAAATTGTAAAACATTTCTCCAGATAGAAAAATCACTTATTTATCAGTTAGAACAATAAAAAAAAATAATAATCTAATCATATGATTGTTTACTACGAAATAAAGCACGTAATATTTTGCAGGTGAATCAGGACTTTAACGTTATTCAACTTATCGATATGCAACTGAAAATTTATATAACTAAAGCCAAAACAGAATAAAACTAAAAACCTTTTCGGGAAATAGCATTATTTTGATATTATTTTGGTTTTATTTATTATATTGATTTTAATTTTAAGTTTCTATTGTTAATATTCTTTTTATTGAGACCAAAAAGATCTTTTATTTAATTATCTAGTTTCGAAACAGTTGAAAAACTTTTAAAACACACTGAAAATAAAAGTTTCTGACCTTCAAACACTTCAAAAACTTTCAAAACTCACTAAAAATTCAAATTCTTGACTTCAAACTGTTGAAAAACTTTCAAAACACACTGAAAATAAAGGTTTCTGGCCTTGAAATACTTCAAAAACTTTCAAAACTCACTAAAAATATAAATTCTTGACTTCAAACTGTTGAAATACTCTCAAAACCCACTAAAAATATAAATTCTTGACTTGAAACAATTCAGAAACTTTGAAAAAACACTAAAAATACACGTTTTTCAACTTGAAACAGTTGAAAACTTTAAAAAATATACTGAAAATACAAATTCTTGACTTAATAAAATTATAAAACCATCAAAACACATTGAAAATAGAAATTCTTGACTTGAAACGGATTAAAAACTTTCAAAACACCCTAAAAATACAGATTTTTAACCTCGAAACAGTTGAAAAACTTTTGATATACACTAAAAATACAGAATACTTTCTATATTTTGTGCTTTTCAGTTTACATTTCTTCAAGTGTGGCCACTACACCAAAAAAAAAAATTTGCTAAGTTTCCTCATGTCTATTATCTAAAGAACAATTATGTGGGGGGGTGTCGCGGTACCCAGATAGGCAGGGCAGACATTAGATCGATAGGTTCCACTACAACAACATTATGACTCACATTCAGTCGTAGCAGAAACACCATGGGCAACTAATAAAAAAGCCACCAAGACTTTGGTCCACAACAAAAACATTACCACAGCAAAAAAAAAAAAAAAAACGAAAACAAAACAGAAACACAGATAAATTGAAAATTGATTTGAATCGATTAAAATTTAAATAACAATATAACACTTCAAAATAAATGTATAATACTAATAACTAATAAACTATTGCCAACGAGCAGGCCAGTTGGACTGCGACTGTGACAGGGCCACCAAAAAGACTTTTATTAATTCGAACAAAATTGAGGTTTATCTTATCAAAGGAGTGTATATGGGTATTGTGCGCAAATTGAATGTTGCCAAAGCCGCTGAGCAACAACATGGGCTAGTCGTACACAATAAAATAAAATGGTATGAAATTGTTGCAGAACTAAAATCAAAGCAAAATACAATTTTGATATCAATAGGCAAACAGCGATTAAATATTTACTCGAGTGTCGAATAATTAAAGCAAAGTTGTATTTGGTTTAACTTTATTATCTATCATCCCACAACTCCATTTATTAAGATGGCCATCAGCAATAGGGTTATCCATATATGTGTATTTGGTGGACCATTAGATGATGTATTATAATATTTAGAATTAAATGTGGAATTTACATATTTTATAAACTGTATGTAATTGGAGATATTTGTATAGATGCCTGGATAACCAGATTTAGCACAACCATTGCCCCAGGATACAATGCCAGCTAAAGTGCCTTTGCTGCATACTAGAGGTCCACCTGAGTCGCCCTGACAGGCATCGGCACTATCCATTTCCATATTACTGGCACATAACATTCCCTGGGTGATCGTAAGATTCGAAAAATTTTCGTAGGCCTTGGCACAAACTGAATCATTGACAATGGGTACCTGGACCCCCATTAACAAAGGCGATACCTGGGAAGAGCCCTAGAAACAAGCAACGAAATATATAATTAAAGAAACGTTTTTTTCATATTTCTTGTTACTTACACTTAGGGTTACACCCCATCCCGTAATAAGACATATGGTACCACTGGGCACAGCATTTAAATTCAGATCAATGGGATGGACTCCCGTCAGGCCCCAAGGTACACTGCCATCCATGAAGAATAATGCAATATCATTCACAAGTGTGGTTATATTAAATGTTGGCTCCCACAACACACTTAGAACATTGTATACATAGGGAGTGGGCAAATAGAGATCAATATTGCCCATAACCATACGAAACTCTGCTGCAGTCCGAAAACGTATTGGACTGGACTGAGTACTGATCGATAAGAGGACATTATTCTAATATTCAGTTGGTTATAAATTGATTTATTTGAATTTAAACTCACTCAACGACACAATGAGCAGCTGAGAGTACAACACGCGGAGAGATCAGACTGCCTCCACAAATATGTCCAGCTCCAAAATCGAGTACATCAATATTTTTAAGACGTACTGATACCTGATACGGAACTAGAGGCATCAACTCTGCGTTTATTATAGAGTCATCATGAACAGATTGTGCTGTCACAATTATCACCTGACAAAATACGACGGATAGAGAAGACCAACAACACCATTTGGGCATGACGGAAGCACGATATAAACTGATAAATGGTAATTAGAAATAAAGTTTTCTATTTCTCAGTAATTAAATGACATGTCCACCAGTATTTCCTTATCGATATCACATTTTGTTTGATAGGTTGAGTCAATAGACATGGATTTAAATAAAAGCTAAACTATATCTTCAAAAAAATGTCGCATCTCACATAAGCATACATAATTATACATATAATACAAAAAAAAAGACTTAATTATAGTTCTATTTGTTGTTGCTCGCTTCTTTAAGCATATGTTCATTTGCTTTGCTTGTACGATCCAATAAGGCTAGTAAATCATTTAATTCATTCGAATTTTCTTCATCTTCTTGCTTAATTCTTGTCTCGTCTATTTGTGATATTTCCTCTTTTACTTTATCGTTTACAGTTTTATCCATTTTCGTATGCTTTGGATTTTCCTCAAGCCATTCATCCACTTCTTCCTGACTCTGTGTATCTTTATACTGTAATTGTGGTTCACGTTGCCGTTGCAGTACCTTCTTTTCCAAATGATTTGTACTTTTTTCCAACGCCATACGTTTTCTGCAATTAAAGTTTAAGAGAATTTTAAAACTTTGATATTTTGAATCTATAGAGAAGCCGACCAACCTGTTACGGGGACTTATAGTTTGTCCTTGTTTAGATGTCGAAGATGAAGACAAAGTGGAAGCTGAAGAGCCTGGTGTAGATATTTGCTGTTTGACATCTCTGGGCAGTGGAGAAATGTCACTACGTTGTTCAGACAAAGTGGAGTCGAAAACCCCAGATAATTGGCCATAAGAAGCAGCTTCTGTTAAAAGCTTATCATGCTGTAACTTATAGTTTTCGAAATCAAATGGTTCTGTGGCCACGGTGGCTATTGGGAAGAAAGTTACAATTTACTATTGGTTCAATAGGTCTAATATTAGTAACTCACTTCTACGTAACTGGGAGCCCTCAATGCGATACTGTTTAAGCTCTATATCTTTCTTTTGTAGCAGATGCATCAGGTATGACATTTGGCTGGACAATTGTGAAGCTTTAGATATCGAATCCAATGCAATGAATCGGTAAAACTACAAAGGAAAAGTAACGAAAAAGTAAAGTAGAAAGAATTTTGATTTCCTCAATTCTTACTTTAGCTGCATCAATGGCTTTTATACGCCATTCCCACTTAAATGGGGCTGAAGTGCCCTCCATTCGATATTTTAAAGTTAGAAGCTTGCAGTCTGCTCCTTCACCTTCCATTTTACTAAACGAAGCCTCAAAGGGTTCTTTATTACTTAATGTCTGACGCACTGCATCAGCGGGGAATTGTACACGCTTGTTTAACTCCTGCAAGATACTATTATTTTAATTTTTGTTCCTCTTTTGAGAAATCAAACCCTTAGCCTTACCTTGAGTCGCGTTACAAACTCTGGTTTAAGCAAATGTTCGGCATAGTTTTGGTTTTCCTGATCTTGACAATAAAATTGAAGACCATCATCTTCATCAGTGCCCAAGCATGCAACGAATCGCTTATCGCCTATCTGTATAATCTTTACCAACATTTTAGAAACTTACAACTACGACTAGGATTTACAATGTTTATAAAAATAAAATGACAACAGGTACTTAAACAGCTGACTTTTCGATGTTCAACAACTATAAGTTATCGAATGTTAGTTAACATTAAACTGTTATAGAGGTGGAAAACCTTTAAAAGATCATGGATAAAAAATATTCCACAACTAAATGGTATTCATTTTCTATAACCTTATTAAATAAGTAATGAGTTCGTAAAAAAAAATTCAACGACATATTATTAAATCCAATCAAATATTACCAATAATTATACCGTTATAACAGCGATTCGTATAATCGGCTTCGCATATTTACACGCGCTCATCTCAATAACATAGATCTGTTACGTTCAAACTAAGTCTGTTATGACAGTTGCCCGCAATTTTAAAATTTTAAAATCAGAATAAAATGAGCTAACAATATATAAAAGTATTTTGTAATCAAGTAATAATTTAAAACGTTTTGCTTTTATTTCATTTATCTTTTTAAACATATTTCTATTTGTTTTATATGTAATACACATTAATTTTTATTAGCTTATCAAAAAATTATCATGCTATTTTTATATTGATTAACTAGATTCATTAAATTGTATTTAAATTTTTGCTACCAAATGAAATATATGTCTCATTTGCACGTCATTGAATGCTATTTGTAATACCGTTCTAATACATTATGAATAGTGTTTATTTAATAAGTTGTTTTTTTTTTTACTTATGATTTTTTCTTTTAAGTTTATTGAACTAATTAATGTACACGCATAAGTGTATATGTGCTATGTATTTATTTAAATATGTATGTATATAATAGTTCTTATATATAACAAAAATAATATAAAGGAAATCAGTTTCTTAGGAAACATTCAAGTATTTTGTGTAACTATTTATTGAAAAACTTATTAAACTAGCCTCGTGCTCTCAACTCAACTTAGGCAAGGTGTCTTTTTTTCTAATATTTCAGATCATATGGTAACTTAGATCAATCTGTGGCGACGCTTGAGATTTTTTTGTGATTTCTTTGTTGGTTTTCAAATCTGCGGACGAGTCCAGAGCTCACTTAAATCCTTTTTTAGTTTGCCAAGTTCTGCAAAAAAAAAGTATAAAAATAAAAGAAAGAATAAAATAAAAATCAGTAAAAAAAACTTACCCAACTGGGAGGGCAAAACACCGCCATTACGAAAACCAAGATCAAAACGGGACTGAACGGCCAATTGATTGGCCGCTGATGAGGCGGATGCGGAATTACGAAATGCTGTACCGCTAAAATTTAGAAAAATTACATTTCAATTATATTTAATAACATATGAAATCATTTATTATTTACCTATAAGGATGTTTTAAACAGCCATATACTTCGCGATAGCGTCCATAGAGAGTGCCATAAGAAACTCCTAGTATTCGAGCTGCCTTTTTCATTTCAAGTCTTTTGTTTTTAATGGCATCCAAAACCTAAGGGCAAAAAAATGAAATAGTTTTTAAAATACAATATAAAAATGTTTTATATTCCACAAATTTTATAATATATAAATGTATATTTACAATTAACCAAATTGATTGCATATATCCTTTTATCTTTTTTCATTTTAATTTATAGAATCAACTTACGCGCTTTGTGAATGGTTCCTCCCAAAATTGAGGACGTCTGCCCTTGGCCAAATAATCATCCATTTTAATGACATCCTGCCACTGTGATAGTTCTTCATTGGTCAAACGCAGTTCGGCTGCATCATAGTCATCCAATTTGATATCAGCATAGTCGCCGCCAGTGGATGGACCAATATGATCATTATTACCACCATTGGTAACAGCATTGGCGCTGGCTACCACAGCAGCTGCAGCAGCAGCGGCAACAGCTGCCGTAGCCGCTGCTGCACTGGCCACGGTTGGTGCAAAATCATGGGCCATTAGCATGCCGTGCTCATTAATCAGATAACCACCGGTAGCAGCTCCGTCAGCTCTTCCACCACCAGCACTTGATGCATCTGATGCATTCTCATATTTGAAACTGGCAGGCAAAAGGGTTAAATCACGGGCAGCTGGAGACTCCGATCGATTAGCCATTAAATGCTCATTTTCAATCTCCTCCACGGGCTTTGGTAATGCAGTGGCTGGCGCCAAATCTTGTTCTGATTCATCTGGGCAATGTTTCTCCGATGGTTTTTCTTGATCGCTGCCATAAGAACGTTTAGCGTGACGCAGTTTGCCATGCCGTTCACGACGCTCTGTAATCTTATCCAGCTTCTTGACTGGAGCACATAACGGAGTGGTTTCTTTTCCCACAGTAACAGTAGCTCCAGTAGGATCATCTACAACAACATCAGCTGGATCATCACAAATATCTGGCTCCTGTTTGGGTTGTATGTTTGCCTGGGGTGAAGGACTTCTTGGTGGCTCTCGTTTCTCTGTATCTGTATTTGGCCAGTCCTGAGTATTGGGTAATTCGTGTTCGCTAGGATAATGTTCCTCAGGTGGCACTGATGCTACGGCTGCGGCGGCTGCAGCAGCTACCGCAGCTGCTGCTGCTGCTGCTTGAAGCTGTTGTTGCTGATGACGCAGACGCTGCCGTTGTTTGGGAGGACAGGCGGATGGTGGTGAGGTCAGAGCAGCAGCGGTGGAATGTGCAGCCAATTGTGGTTCCTCACCAAAATGACGTGCCGTTTCCAAATAAGCACGCTGTGCGGGCTCCAAATGGGCTGCATACTGAGCCAATTTACGTCTATAGAATTGAATATAAGAAACTAACTGAAAAAAACTATGCAAAACAAATTTAATTCAAATTATCTTACACATTAAAAACATCGTAAGCATCGTCCAATGGAGGACGACCACGCTTACGTTTGGGACCCAAATAATGCTCGACTGGAGCTGATGATCCTTCCAGATTACCATTATTGCAATTGATTGCACCACCTGCAGTTAATGGTGTCAACGATGGCATTCGCCCACCATTAATACCCAAATCTATGGCTGGCGGTGTATGACGATCACGTTCCCGCTCACGTTCACGATCACGATCACGTTCCTTATCGCGCTCTATTGATGAATGATTAACTGATGCCTGATGTTGCTGATGATTCAATACCAAATCTTGTACATAACTTTCAGCCAAACTACGTGGTGGTGAATGAAATTCAGTTGCTGCCGTTATTGGTGGCGGTGGTCCATCATCATCATCACGCCAAGTTACTTCAGCTAAACCTTTAATTTTGAGATCATCGGCGGTTTTAAGCAATGATGGAAGGCTAGCCTAATAAAAGACAATTTCATATGGAGAATAAAGTCAAGCTAACTTAAAAATAAATCCTTAAAAATATGACGAAACTCACATGTTCCACATTGATTTCACCCTTGTACATAAATTCAATAAGACATTTCACTTCGGCAAAGGTAACATCCTTCATTATAATAATAGGATCCCTTTCATTGGCATAATTGGACAATACGGAATCAAAGAATGTACTGCAAGCACATAATACCACACGATGAGCTCTTATCAATTGTCCCTCACAGGCCAAAGTCACATCACAGAAACAGCCGCGATCCAAGAGCTGCGAGAACATGGTCTGTAGATTGCTATGATGGTATTTCCAACGCAGGCAATACTGCTGTGGCAACATGGTGAACTCCTCTGCAATAACAAAAAAAAATAATTAATTAATTAATAAAAAATTAAATACTTTTATAAATTTTTCTTTTTAAACAATTTCATTTAATATAAAATATCAAATTTTTACTTTGGAAAAATATTGAAAAATTTAATATTTAAAAAATATAATTTGTAATCAATAATCATCATCATTTAATGATGTTAATGACAAAGTTGTAAAAATTATAAATTTTTTTTATTATTATTTTATTAGAATTTTTTATGGCACAGTAATAAAAAAAAATTGTCTCCATCTTAGATTTGATTTAAGTAAAGAAAGTAATGTATATATAAACATTATGTTTCATATAGATACTTTACTTTATATATAGGATATTGTATATTTCTATATATGTATATAAGAACCGATATTTCTTATATTTATATAGTCAACACAGAAAAAACAAACTCAATTACTATATACGTTTGTATGCACATTTTTTTTTTTTTCATACATTTTTAAGTTTTAAGTACAACATTTTTTGTTCATGGAATTTATAAATTAAATACAGTGGAATATAAAAGAAAAATTTAAATCATTTGGTATCGATGAATGTACATACCTATAGATATATATATATATATTTTATATTTACGTACATGTGTTTGTATAGTAATTTTTCATATAAAAAATATAAACTAACAAAAGAAAAATAAAAAAAGAAGAAAAAAACGAAAAAAAAATGAAAGCGCAAATTATAACAATGCCAAAGCCTTAATACCCTTGCAAATGTTAGGAAATCATTAATAAAAACTAAAAATAAAAAAAAGAGACTGCTTGCCTTTTTTTATATTTTCAAATCCTTAGAACTTATAAATCAAATTAATAAAAAGTTATATAATAAATGAAAACAATTTGACAACAGTTCTGAAGATTCTCTTTTAATAAGTTCAGAAACAACTGAAACAAATATATTATTAAAACTTTAAACATAATATTAAACTAAGAAAACTTGAATTAAACTTATTAAATATTTAATAAATATTTCTAAAAAATAAATTTCATAAAAATTATTCAAACAGGATAACAAAAACTTAAGCATACTCTAAGCTAGTCAGAGCAACATCTTTTGCATTTTACTTTGATTAGTTTTGGTTATTCTCAATATATATGGCATTTGTATACTCTATTGCATATTTTGTGATGCAAAAGAAATAATTGTACATAAATTTATATACTCTTTCTCGCAAAAGGGTATAAAAAAGACTCCTGCAAATGAATGAAAGTAACTATGAGGACTAGCAAGCAATCCAGAATGGGGACGGAACAGGACAGGAGGCGACGCCGTCGTTTGGCTCACAACCGGCAAGTTTTTTTTTTTTGCCTAGCATCATAAAATGTTCGTCCTCATTTTCATTTTATTATTTTGATTTTCTTTTCTCTCTCTTTCTTTCTCTTTTTGTATTTTTCTTACCCAAAACCAACCCCGCCCCACCACGAACACAACCACCAGCCAGGTTTTCATATTTTTATAATTTTTTTTTTTTTTTCTTTTCTCATTTTTATTATATACTGGTAAGAAGTGAGAAAAACAGTGAGTGGGGGGGAGGGAGTAGAAAGACCAAATATTTTGCGAGATTTTTTGTTTTTTTTTTTTTTGCCCCCCTTCTGTTTTTATTTTCCTACGTCAAAAGTACATATATGTACATACATATATACATATATAGTACATATATACATACATACATACTATATATGTATTTCACTTTTATATAGAAATGAAAAGAAGATTTAAGCAAAATATATAAATATATATAAAAAGAGAATTTCATTTCATATCATTGACTTTTCATATACCTTTTATGTAAGGGTATTAATAAGTCCTTAATCGATTTAATTCAAAGATCTGCAACAGCTAAACAGCTGTTTTCAATTTTCATCCTAACACCGCCACACCGCCACCCTTTCATTTTTCACAGTTTGTGTTGTAAAATACTGTACAGGAACTTCTATGATAAATAAACGATTGAAGTTTTACTTGCTAGCTTTTGATTTAAGTTTTCCATCTATATATGTACATATGTATGTATGTATGTATGTTTATATTGTAACCAGATTTTGCCTACCTCCAAGTAGGTGCACCTGCAACTTACTATTTTCTTTGCAATGCCACTGGCAATTGCTTCGATTCAGTACAATTTGATTACTTTGTCTAGACACTTGGCCAAAACGACAGACAAATAACAGTAGGAAAAACATCTCTAGATCATGTCGAAAGCTTTTCCATTTATTAAATCGGGAAAATATATATATATACAAACATAGAAATATAGAATGTTAAGATCTCAATTTAAGATATATATATAAATACCTATATAGTGTTCTTGACTTAAAGGACTTGCTGCTTCAATTGCCTTCATTGATCCTTTCGTTTAAAGCAAAACAAAAAAAATTAAATAAAACAAAATATAAAGCTATAAAAGAAAGATGGAAAAATACTGAGACCTGTTATGCACAAACACACACTCTTATTCTCACACACACACTCAAACAAAATTCCTTTATTATTTTGCATTATTATGGTGTGTGTGTGTGTGTGTCTGCGATTTTTTTTTTTGTATACCTTTCATTTAAGTTGACATAAAAATCGATATTCAAAAAAAAAAAAAAAAGGATAAAAATTTGCAAAAAAAAAATACAAAAAAGAAAATAAACAGCAAAAGCACATACATATAAATATATATATATATATATATATATATATATGTATATATAGAGAGAGAGATATGTCTGTTTATATGTATATATGTAATATAGTCATAAAAAACGTCAAGTAAAAAATTACAGCTTAAAAAGCAGGAAAAACAGCACACAGCAAAATGGAGAAAGACAGAAACTGAAAATAATAATAACAAAAAAGAAAAAATAAATGAAAGATATATATATAGCATATATATATATATATATGTATGGAAAAAACAACAACAACAATCAAGGAGAGTAAAGAAGAAGAAAAAAAAACGAAACGAAACGAAATGGTCGTTATGCTTTTTTCCTCTGTTCTGAAGCTTTTTGTGTTTTTATTTATCTTTTTTTTCCTCTTTTTTTCTTTGGGTTTTTTTTTGTTGTTTTTTTCCATTTTTTTTATTTTGCTTCTTTTTTTGTTGTAGCTGCTGCTGTAATGTCTTTTTTCATTTTTATTTTTCCGCTCGCAACCTTTTTGCGTCAACGTCTCCCCTTCTCTGCCTTTTCCGACCATCATCCCCCCCCTCCATCATCTCTGCCAAGCCCAACAGTTACCGCCTCCTCACCCTCGTTACGCTCATGTAGCCAAACGACGTTTCTTGCCGTTCAGGAAAAAAGAAGAAGAAAAAACAAAAAACAAAAAAAAATAAATAAAAACTGAACAAACTGAAAAAAAAAAAAAAAAAATGAAAAAAGAAAAACACGAAATCCAAAGAAGAAGAAAAATGTGATAAAAACTGAAAAATATTTTCCATGAGAAAATCCAAAAGAAGTAAGAGCCAGGCAACAAAACTCTGCTGCTTGCTCTTCGGGTGACTCGATGACTAGAGGGAGGGAGGGAGGTAGGTAGATGGTGAAGCAAGAGAAGAATGGGTGGAGGGTGTAGCTACATAGGTTGGGCGGCTTGGCATTTTGGGGGCAGATTGGGGTTCGTCTGTATGTGTATATGCTTGGCGGGAAAAATATACTACTACAAATAAAACATGTATTTTTTATGCCATTCTCTTTTTTTTTTGCTTTTCTTCTCTTTTGATACCCTAGCAAATGGAAAGTATAACAATTTTGCTTAACATTATGCAAGGCACAATTAAAAAGAGAACATTTTCCATTGAATTGTCAAAGGACCTCAAAAAAGTGTCTCCGTATTGAAAAGTCAGTCCTGACTAAATCAGCTAAAGCATTTGGCTAAAGTAAGATATTATCTGAACAATCTGAACTATAAACATTCAAAGTAAGACAACCTAAGAAAGTATAGAATACTTGAAAAACATTAAGGATTGAAAGGATAGCTCTAAACACTGAATGAACGAACAGTGTGTCAAAACAGCGCAACAGTTTTTTTTTTTTTTTGTTTTTTTTTTCCAAGTGTATTAACGATCATTCCATTTCAGTTTTATTATATAGAATCTTTAGTATTTTAAAGTAAGTGCATAGAAACTTCGACAAATTTGAATTAAACCCTTTCTGTTCATTTTTCTTTATTTTTTTTTTTTATTTTTATTTTTTCATTTTCATTTTAAGGAGCTGAAATGTGTAACGCTTCCATGTGTAGGTATGTAAGTTGTATGTGTGTGTGCGTTGGGATCAAAAAACCCTTTGCTATTGTGTATATGTATGTGTGTGTGTGGGTGTGTGTTTCCTTCTTGTGGGTGGCCCAGCTTGCCGGACATTGCGTTTTTTAATACCACTTTTTTCACAATTTTATACATACATACAAATATACACACATACATACATATATGCATACATACATACATATATACATACAAGTACATTTCTACATATGTATGTATTTACTTATAGTATGTACAAGAGCCATGTGTACTTTATTACGAGGGTCACTCTAACAGTAGGCAAAACTTACAATTTAAGCAAAACAATAAACTAAATTTTTTTAGTTTTCCTTAATTTATTTAATATTAAAACTGAATTTCAATTAAGTTATCTTTTTTTTATAATCATCCAAAGATATATACAAAATATATAATCATCAGTTTGTATTTTACTAATTAAACTTATACTTCAGTTATTTCTTATATCATTCTTATGCCATTTAAGTTGATCTATATAGTGAAATAATTAACCAAAACTAAGATCTGCTTAAAATAATAAATTAAAACTGATTTAGATAGCTGAAATTCTAAAATTCTGTTCCTATTATGAATTCGCAAAAACAAAAAAAAAAGTTCATTATATAGAAATTCTGTTATATACACTGAAAATGGAATGCGGAAGCTTTATCTTTGAAGTAAATTTATTGTACGAAAAACTTCAAGATGAATAATTTTACTTAAACTTCAACTTTAAGTTCAACTATTTGTAATCTAGTTAAACATTCCCAAAAAAACATTTATAAATCTATGCAAATTTCACGTAAATCAAATACAATACAAAAGTTCAACAATCTAAACATAAATCTATTACAATTAAAATATTTATTAAAATTTTTAATGAAACAAAAAACTTACTACGTAAATATAGAATATTGTTTAACTATTTCTTTGTACAATTTTAATAATTTTATTTAATATTTTGCACCTTTAATTTAATTTCGATTGTTTGAATATTTAAATTTGCTTATTTCTACACTGTTTATATATTTCATACATATTTAATGAGCGACCCTCGTATATACTCGCCATTTATATACTTTAGAGAAATCCTTTTTTTTTCTTCTCATTTTTCCGTTTCTTTTGCTTTGCTGCAATTTGCACTGTTCTTTCTCATCTTTTTTTTTTTTTAACTTTCTTTTGGCATTTCTTTGTCGTGTTTTTTTTTTCGTTTTGGAAAAAAAGTGAAACGAAATAAGTTTCGTATTCTCAAGCTTTGTTGTCTCTTTTTCTTTTTCTTTTTTTTTTTTTGGGACCCAAGTTGACGAGTTTTACTCTTTATTTTTTGCGCTGTCCTTTTTGCTTACCCCCCTACCCCCTACATACACCCCACCCAACAGTTTGGACATAAAACGCAGCTACGTAGATTTTTTCCCCTTTTCCTGTGTTATTAGTACTAAAAATAAGAATGCGTTTTACACACACACACACAAATACACACATAAGTAAAAAACAAAAAGTGAAAAAGTACTATAAAAAAGGGTAGCAAAATTGTTGGGGGAATTCTTGAAATTTATGGCCTGTGCTATGGTTGTTCGTTTTTTAACAGGCCAGTAAGGTAAGAGAATCAAGAGGGTAAAGAAGAAGAAAGGGGGGTGCGGTATAGGGGTTAAAGCTTCAAAGTCACCTGACTAAGTATATACTAAAAGCATAATACAACAAACTGAAATCTAGCTATGGAGCCTATGCCATTAAAAAAGGGACCCATATAAAAGGATCAACAGGATCAAAGAGATTAAAAAAAGTTATGGATATGATAAGATTATGTAGCTATAGATTACAGAATTATATGTTTCTAGATCAAGAAACTAACTTACTTGTATAATGATCGTCTGATATTGCAAAGAGAATAAGTTTCGGAATTTTAAAATCTCCTAAATGGAAATTTTAATTATTTTAATTATTTTAAAGCCAAAATACTATTAATTATAACACCTTTTAACAAATTTGAGGTGATGAATTTGTATTTCAATTATGTTGCAACTTATTTTGTTGCCAATTCACTGAGCAAAATAGCTGACAAAACTATTTTAACTAACTTTGACTAACTTCAGCCATGCCGAAGTTTGAATACCTTTGCAAACTTTTTAATAAAAATATTTTTTTTGGTCCCATTGTTCCTATGGGAGCCATAGCATATAGTTGGTCGATTCTAGTGAAACTCAGTAAACATATTTCTATGTATACCAAACTCACACATACCAAATTTCGTGAGAAACGCTCTTAAAATAAGCAAGTTATTCATTTAAAACTATTCAGAAAGATCGTTTCTATGGGAGCTATATGATATAGTAAACCGATTCTGATGAAACTGGACAGATATATTAAAAAGTATGTAAAACTGACAAATACTTAATTTTGTGACATTCTCTTTTAAAACAACAAAGTTATTGCTCGAAATCTCTATTTACGACCTATCGTTCCTATGGCAGCTATATGATATAGTCAACCGATTTTGATGAAACTTGGTTGGATATGTTAGAAAGTATTTAAAACTCACAAATACCGGCTATTTCATTGGCAAACAACAAAGTTGTTGAGGTTCAAGCTTATTCAGGACCGATCGTTTCTATGGGAGCTATATGTTATAGTCATCCGATCGGGATGATTTCGATATATACAATGCCTGAAGCAAAAAGAAGCCTATGTGCAAAATTTCAGCTCTGTAGCTTTAAGGGTCTCGTAGGAGATTGCGCTGATCCAGACAAACGGACAAGGTTATATCAACTCAGTTCGTCGTCCTGATCAAGAATATATATACTTTATATTGTCGGTGATGCTTTCTTACATGCGTTGCAAACTTCTGACCAAAATTAATATACCTTTTTCGCAAAGGTATAAAAAAAAAACTAAATATATTACAGCAATTAAGTTACTCTATTTAGTTTTTAATAAATTACTAACTGAAAAACATTTTATGTACAAAGAATGTATATAGATACCAGGATATATATATATATATATATATTTATATATAAATATTGTTCGATATACTTTCTATACTCGCTTGACTAAAGTTTAAAGTGTTTTTTTTTTAACTCTTTGTTTTTTTTTTTTGTGTAAAGTAAACCGCATTATCATTCGAAGCTTTTGTCAGAACAACGATGCATCATACAATTATATACATATGTATATGAATATATATATACACATACGATATATATTCTTTATAAAAACCTTTATATATTTATGTTTTTATATACAAAAAAAAAAACTCATGTAAATCTTATTCCTGTCACAGTAATTTTCTTTCTTTTTTGTTTTTGTATTTTTACTTGTCCTATGTGTTTTTGCCTTTTATAAATTGTATAATTTTTTTATATTGTCATCATAGTCCCGACAATGGCTACTCCTCATATTATGGCAAACAAAATGAAAGAAAAAAATATAGACAAATGATAACAACGAAAGTCAATATACCCTATAACATGCAGAAAATTATATAGAAGGCAGTAAGAAGCGAAAATTATTTTAAGCCAAAATGTTTGAAAACTCTTGCAATCAAAATCCATAATTAAAAATGAAGTGAAATATTTTTAAAAATTGCTTAAATTATTTTTAAAAAAGTCCCGTTTTATATAGATAGCTTACTTATAGGTATAATGCCACTTAAATGATATTAAATAAACTAATATATTTTCTTTCCTTCACTATATATTCAATATTGAAACTTATTAGAAAATATTTTTAGAAATTTTAAAATCTTTGATCAATGTAACTATAATAAACTTTTAATATATTAAATAATACTTTTAATTCTGTTAAATCTGCTTAATACTCTTCTATAGCTATTTATGAATACCAAAAATTTATTATATTAATTTTGAATTAAATTTCCAATATCTGAAACAAATTTATCTGAAATCCTTATTTCTAAAAGTTAAAAAATAAAATTGTTTTTTTGTTAAAGTAAACTTTAGTATTAAAAGCCAAAATACAATCTAAAACATATAAAAATGATGAAAATTTCATTTTTATAGAGTATTCCATAGTCACTACTCTGACCTAACAAAAGTTATGTTTTTAATATAAATTTATGTACTAAAAAGAAACGAGAGGGGGGCAGGCAACAGGGCAGAGCGCCAGTCAGTACACAAATGGAACAAAAATAAAAAAGAAAAAATTAAAAAAAATAAAAAAAAAACATCAACAACAACAAAAAAGGAAGCGTAAAGCACAAAAAAAAAAAGAAATGCAAAATTTAAAAGGAATTTCTTTTCCTTTATTTCAGTACAGAATTTCCATTTTGTTTTACATATATGTATGTATATATATATATGTACAGCTGTATGTACTTAATAAAAAAATTTTACACAACACAAGAGAAAAAAAACTGTAAATAAAAAAACAACAAGGAAACTTTCCCCCTTAAAAGCAAAGAAAACAAAAATAAATAATAAAAAAAAAAGGTTCTCTTAACTAACCCTAAAATTTCAAAATGAATTTTATCGCACCATAAAAAAAAAATGGAAAAAAAAACCTTTGAAATTTTTCAGTAACTACAACAAAAAACTGAACTCTTTCCTCCTCCAACCACAACACCCACACGCAGACACACACACACGCTTACGCACACACAAACACACTCACACAAGAACGTGATAGAGTTGTGTGTCTAAATATTTGTGGCAAATTATATGTATATACATACACTACCCACCCACCTTTTTCCCTTTCCCCTCGCATTGTCTTCTTAAATTGCTTGTCGGCATGAGTGGCTCCTCCACCACCAGCCCCCCCTTTTGAAGAGGAGACACATTTTATTTTTGGCGCCAGATTAGACAACGGCAATTTGAAAAGTTGACTCAACCATTTTTTTTTTGTTTTTTGCTTTTTTTTTTTTTCTTTTGATAGAAAAAATTAAAATTTATTTTTCGTTTTGTTTTTCAAAGAACTTGATTATCTGCTACGCTTCGATAAACAACGAATTCGAGAACTTTCAGATAAAATGACAAAAAAAAAAATAAGGAAGAGAAAAAAAAAAAAAACAAACGCGTTGGGGGAAGGGGGCGAAAAACGAGAAAGCACGAACAAAAGCCAAACAATGAAAAGAGATGAGGAGAGAGAGAGAGAGAGAGAGAAAGAGAGAGAGAGAGAGAGAGAGAGAGAAAGAGAGAGAGAGAAAGAGAGTATGAGAGCTAGAAATTCTTCAATTAGTTGAAAAGAAAATCTGAAATTTTCTTATCAAAAGTTTGATTTAACTTTGTTTGCTTTAACAGAAGAAGCTTCTATACTATGCGAATTTCAAAAATAAAAAAAAATAAAAAATAAAAGGATTCCATAAAGCTCAAATTGCAAGCCATTCCACATTCCATAAAGTCTTTTCTCAATAATCAGGAATTTCTAAAATAATATAAATGAGAAACCTTTTTTCCTAAAACTTAAATCCGAATGATTAATACTATATACATATATGTATATATAAAATCACCAAACTGTTTAAGATTTTAAACCAAAAATTTATAATTTTTTTTCTCTGACACATGGTTAAGCTTTAGCCCATTAAAACCTGGCCAAGGACCTCAACTAACCTATATTTATACATATAAAAAAGTAGATGGATGGCAAATCAAAGACTTCCTTTTAAAGATGGTTTGGATTAGCCAAGTCATTGAGCCACTAATTAACAACTTCAAAGCTCCAAACTGAATACTTCTTATCCTTTTTTCTTTCAAATTTTTTAAACTTTTTGAAAAAAAAAACTCTTTATCCCTATTAAGTAATCTATACAAGAGAAAGCGGCTTAAACTTAATTTTCTAAATTAACTATATACAATTATAAAGGTTTTTTAAATATTAGAAATATCTAACTATAACTTTAACTTTTTCTTTCAAATATCTTACATTTAAAAAAAAAAAAACTCTTTATGCCTGTTATGTAATTTCTTGTATAGCTGGAAAAACTGCTTAAACTTATAAATTAAAAGCGTTAACTTAATAAAAACTATAAAGGTTTTTTAAATATTTTTAATATAATCTAACTATAATATGGAATCTATAACATAATAAAGATTAATATCCAAAGAAAAACTTAACTTGAACGTAACAAGAACTTAACAAAAGATATACACAAATATATGTATATATATAGCTAGAAAAACCGCAAGATATATATATATATATATATATCTATATTGTATTAACGTAACATCTGTTAAACTTTATTCATTTCAAATCGAAACTTATAACCAATTTATCAAGTTGAAAACTAAATTTTGAAAAGTGTACTTTCAATTTGTTGGTTAGTTGGATTTCTTAAGTGGCAACACAGCTGTGCAAATATTAGAATCTATAAACCTGTCGCAGCGCATCTAATAGAATAAGAAAAACAACAAAAAAAAAAGGAAAAAAAAAAAAACAAAAAATCACAAACAAAAAACAAAAAAATAGAAAAGAATAGGGCAAACAAAAAAAAGAAAAATAAATGAGGAGAGAAAAAAAACCCTAAAACAAAATCTGGTTCTTTAGCTAGGACTCCTATTTATGGTAAAGTCCTGTTTTGCCTCCCTTTACCTTAGCTTATACAACTCCCATAAACCCCCTAAACGCCCCTCTTTGCTGACCATGTCAGCCGACATCCCAAATGAGGTTCAGCAACCTTAAAGCCTAGCTGAAGATACATTTGTATCTTTGTATACATCTCTCTCCCTCTCTCTCTCTCTCTCCCAATGGTTGTGTGTATTTGTGTGTTGTGATGCCAAACTGGACGCTGCGTGTTTTTTTTTCTTCATTTCATTGTTGTTTTTTTTTTGTTGCGGTTGGAAATTATTAGAAAAAAAAAAGACTTAAAAAAAAATCCAACCAAAGAAGAAGAATAAGACGCTACATAAGTCAACACAACAACAAAACAAAAAAAATATATAAAAAAAAATAATAATAAAAAAACAGAGAGAAAAAGAAAAAAATAAAAGAATAACAACAACAAGCGAGCGGAAGGCGAATGCACTTGGACTTGGTTGAAGCAACAACAACAATAACCTCCTCATAGTTGTAGAGCATCGTAAAGTCGCAAGAAGTTGTTGTGTGTTCGTTGCAAGTTTTTACTTTTTTTTCCTTTTTTTTTTTATTTTTTGGAACGTTTTATGATGCTGTGCCACTGCTGCTGTTGCTGTTGTTGTTGTCGTTTCAGTTGCGTATCTTGCAGATACTTTTAACACTCGCGTGAATACACATGAATATATATATACATATAGACGTATGTACATAAGAATTGAAAAAAAAAACATCCCAACATTCTCCCAGTAAACACTTTTAATTGGAGATCAATATTATTATCAATATATTATTATATAATAAATCAAATCTTAATCTAACCTTTTGAATTCATAAATCGTAATACATTTTTTTATTTTAAAATATTCCCATGCTATTCAAAGCTTCATTTATAAAAGCGTTTCTCCTATATCTCTAACTGAAATTTCGTAGCTATAAGATAGATATGAGAAATCCAATTGTTGAATAAAGATTAATGTGTGGAATCAAAGTTAAACTAATGCAAGAGTTTCATTAAAAATTTTGAACCATCTTGAAACAGTTACAGTCTAAACAAAAGCACATGCATATTGAAGAATTTTAAGAAGAATTTTTTCTTGGAAACAATTGTATAATTAATCTTTATAAACCTATCTTGATCTTTGATTTTTTTTTTTTAATTTCCATTTCAAACTGTTTGAAACTGTTTACCAAACAATTATATTCGAGACCCATGATTTATAAGATCCTCATAACATCTTAGTTATTAGTATAAAATATTTTCAAAATCCTTAATTATTATTTGTCTAAATAGTTTTAAGATTTCTCTTTGCCATGTATGTAGTTTTAAGGTATATAATATTTTTGGCGATTTATTGTTAGTTGATATTAACAATAACAGCATTACTATAGATTTATAATGCTTTTACTATGAGGGCAATAATGCGACCTATTAGCCACATTAATTTTTCATTTTGTACTTTTTAAAGCTTATATCTTTTTCAATAATTCATTTTTTACTTTTTTAGTGATATAATAGCCTATTTCTTTTCAGTTTTTATCCTTAATCTTTCTTTTTATGATATTCTTAAAAAATTTTATTATTATATAATTATTTCAATTCAAAAACATAATATCTATAAAACAAAGTAAAATTTAAATTAAAAATTAGACCAGTCTATAGATCTTTTAGTCTTTATATATAGATCTTATAAAACTAACTAAAATATATATCCGAAGAACACTATATAGATCTTTCAATCTTTATCTTAATAGATCTTACTATCAAGATCAAATCGCTTTACTGAATCGTTTCTTTGGAAACCAATTGCCATGGAAATGTTTGCTGGGTAATCATATCAACCTGTATGTATGTATGTATGTATGTATGTATGTATGTATGTATGTATGTACTTATGTAGGTGTAGGAGACGTAGTTGCTGCTATTGCACTTGGCCTTATTTGCAATTGTTGTTGTTTCTGTAGTTATTGCAGTTGTGTTTTTTTTTTTTTTTTTGCTATTGTTGGTTGATCTTGATCTTGGATTTCAATTTTGGCTTTAACTTGCCATTTGCCAATTCAATTTTTCTTTTTCATTTTGTGGTAAAAATTAAGCATAATAATACTATGAATTTTTAAACATGATGAAAGCAAAAATTGAAAGTTTGTTAAACTACATTTCATAAAGGATAACTTGAGTATTTTGTATTAATCAAAAAACAATTTTGTTTATTAAACATTTAATTAAATTATTGATCAATATCAGAATTATATTTATAAATATATTTGTATTATTCTTTTATATATGCATTGCAAATGTCTAGCTAAAATCTAAGAGAAAAACGATTCAAGGATAAACAAATAAATCCAAGAAAAGTGCAACTCGAAATCTCCCCCAAATAATAAAGAAATACCATCATTCTTTAGAAGTAAACAGAAAATGGATAAGTTTTCACATAGGTACATATATACATACATATGTACATATATGCCGATCTTAACCAACTCTCGAAACTTCCTAGTAGTTCCCCTGGCCTGTCCCAATCGTCAAAACAAAATAAACAAAACTTCATCAGTAATAGAATAAGAGAAAGAATGATATATATACAGACATTCTATATGTATATACATATATGATCTTTAGACATGCGAAAGAAAATCTGTTAAAAAATTTAAAATAAGAACTTCGCCTTCCTACCATCAACTACCTCATCTCACCTCATCATCGTTCAAAGTCTTTTGTCGTCGTCTCCCAACATGCATTTCCACTTCTCTTCCCCTTGCATAAATAAACGCCCAATGACTACAGAACGTCCACAAAATGAATAAGCAGTTTTTCGTGTTAGAATCAAACAAAAAATAAAATGGCAAAAGAAATATAAAAGAAAAATATGAAAAAGAAAAGAAAAAATTGGGAAAATCCTAGAATTTGTTAGAATCCCAATTTATTAATAAAACAAAATATAGCAAAGAGCTTCAAAAGCCAATCCACACTCTACTCTTACTCAAAAACTAATCAAAAAAATATTTTTGAAAAATTCATCATATCGAACCAATATCATGAGCAAATAATGCCCTGAAAATAATTTAGATTAGTTTATTGAACTAACAATAATTTTACTTCAAATGAGAGACAATTTTTTTGCTATAGAATATAGAATTTTATGATCTAAGAAAAAAATAGATTTATTTCATCCATATTTTTAAAATTGGAACTATAAAGCTAAATATAAAATATAAAGCTTTTCTATTACATAAATATTTTATATTTTGGTTAACAAAAGAAGTTTTCTTTAAAGTTAAACTATAATTTATTGATATTTCAAAATCTATTTAGACAATTTTTGAAGAGTATTTTTACATAGTAAGCTTTGACATATAGAAAAAATACTAATTTTAAAATTTAAATAAAAGATTTCTTTCTTTATACTTTATTCATTAAGGAACTCATGCTACATTTGTTTAAATGAAAAATCTCGAAACTTTTTTAAAATAAAAATAAAAAACAAAAAAACAAAAAAACAAAATCTTTGAAATATGTGAAAAAATTTTGGATTTGGCATACAGACTAAGACTATTAAAAGTTTCTTTTCTCTAAAATTCCTTTGACCAAAAGATTTATTAATAAAATAATTAACTATTTCGAAAATAAATTTTGCAAAATAGTTTCCAGGCTGCCGACATATCTAAAAATAATTTAAGTAACAAAAATGTTTCCTTATTAAAAACTAATAAAAATTTTATAAAAAGAAAATGACAAGCTTAGCCTAAAGGACTTCCTTCTAGAACGTTTGAATAATGTTAAACTAAATAGGAACTTTCTAGAACAATGTCAAAAAAATATTGATTATTTTCCTTAAATCTAAATAGAGAATAGTTAGTTGAAGTGATTAAGTAGTGAAAATGCAGCTACTTAATGTTTTTTAAATATGCATCTTTCATTAAACCTTGATTTCAAGAGCCTAGACCCAAATGATCTCTTTGAATCATAAGGTAAGATTGCATTTTTAAGAAATAAAAAAATATAAAAAATTAAGCTAAATTTTACGATTGAAAATGAATAATAAGAATAAAAAAAAGGAAGCTAATTTTGACAATTAAAAATAACTATTAAGAGTTTAAATTATATTTGAAACGAATCTTAGAGGACAATATTTTGCAGTCCTGAAGAACTGATTTTATAAGTATACCCAGACCCTGGAAATTATAGAACTTTTATGAATTATGGAAGTTATAACTTATAATCTAATCTAATCTTATTTAATCGTAGTAGGATTAGAGAGAAAACTAACTAATACGCAGCATAATCTATAGGAATTTATGGAAAAGATATGTATATATATATATATTTATATATATATATTTATATATATAAATAAACTTAAATATTATCTATTTACATTTCCATTTAAAGAAATATATATTTTAACAATTTAGTATACTTTCTTTAGTCTTTAAACAAAACACAAAAGTTCATTCAATATATTTAAGTAAAATCTAAAATTTTTCTTTTTAAAGGAAGTAATAACAATGAGGGAACTTAAAATTGGTTAAATTTCTATCAAGTTTATTAAAGTTTATCGACAAGCGATAGATCTTTATAGGATCCCAAGCAGGTGCTAGCTGTATATGGAAGCCCTAAGGGCCAGCAAGAGAAGCGTCTACTCCATCTACCATATATGTATGTATGTATTGAATGTATGTATATAAACTTGAAGACTTCTATCTCTTACCTTCTTACCCCCCTGTTTATACTATATGTATTTGTCTCTCTCCTACTCTAACTCTCTTACATAGTATGCAAACGTTTTGGGTATTTTCTATTTTTTTTTTTCAATTTTTTTTTTTTTTTTTTGCACAAGACACAAAACACAAATTGCGTTGCGAAAAAAGGAAAAGCTGCTTTTCTCAGAAGTGAATGGAGTGCAGAGGGAAATGAGGAGTGAACAGAAGCTCTTTGGCTTTTTGGTTGCGGCAAACAAAAAAAAAAAAAAAGTAAAAAAAAAAGAGAAATACTGGAAAAAAAAGAAAGAATATTCACAAGATACTCGAAGGAAAAACTCACTTTACTTGGTAAGGTGGCTAGATGGATGATGGGAAAATGTGAGAGGGGAGAGCGAGGAGTAAAGTGGGAAGCACCGCGAACATTCATCAAGAAAACTGTCGTCGTTTTTTTTTTTTTTTGTTTTTTTGTTCTGGCTCCCTGTGTGTGTGTGTGTGTGTGTGTATCTATAAGTACGTTAGCCTCGCCTATGGATTCTAACTCATATTACTTGTTCTTCTCCCGCTAAGTCCCTCACCCTCATCCTCCACATTTATATTATATTCTTTTTTTGATTTGTTATTTTCATTATTTATCATATATTTTGTTGTTGTTGTTGCTGCTGCTTAATATAAAGTTAAATATTAAAGATAAAACACAACACATCAGAGTCAATCTCAGTGACCTCCAGGTCTCCACCCTCGATCCGAGTAGCACCAGCAGCAGTAGCCGCATCTCCTCCCAGAGTTGTTTTGCCGTTTTTTTTTTTTTCTGTTTTGTTTGCATTTTTGGTTTTTTTTTTTTTTTGTTGCAATTATCATCGGCAGGTTGTATCTTTTGGTTAGTGTTTGTGTTTATCTTATATTATGCACAAATTTATTTTTCTTTGTTACCTTTTTGAACTCTAATATAAGTTTATATTTTAAAGATCAGCAAATCAAGTGTTGAATTGCTTCAGTTGATCTAAATTTATATTCTGTAAATTTTAATATTTTTTTTTGTAGATTTTTCATGTATTTTAACGATTTAAAAGTAAATATTTGTTTTGTAACTTTTCCGCTAATAGAACCTTCGAAAAATAATGTTTCAAAACAGAATTAATCTTTGAGAAGATTTTTTCCTTGGAAGTTCAATGGAAAAGTTAGTTCATATAAGATGTTTATATATATGTTTAATGTTTATATATATTCTATTTATATAATATGGTTCAGCTATGTAATCAGATAAACATAATTTAAATAAACAAATATTTAATATTTATATTAAATTTTTAAAAAATTTTACAATAAAGAAAGTCAATAAGTAAGACTAAATTATAATATTGCAAGCTTTATTTCCTTTTTCTTCTACAAATAAATTGTAATTCCTAACTAGTTCTAGCTTTGAATGCAAGCAGTGGCAAGATGTGAAGGCCTAGCAAGAAGTTTTATCATTCCATAGTAATGCCCTTTGTCGATGTAGGGTCGCGCGACGTAATCTCCTTGAAATGAGCAAATTCTTTTTTTCTTGGTCTTATGTTTTTTTTACTCTTTTTTTGTTGTCTTTTTGTGGTTTTTTTTTTTTTTTTGGTTTTTTTCGTTTTGTTTTTGTGACTTTGTAATTTATTACGTCTTTTGTTGTTGCTGTTTTTCGTAATGTTTTTCTGCGTTTTATAAAATTGTTCAATTTTTGTATGGAGACAATGTCGAGAAGGGCCAAAAATCTACAACATAGTAGGCAAAGGGCTCCCCCAGACAAGGATCACAATCACATCCCTGTCCACTTGCCCCTCTGTGTTTCACTGTATCTCCTTATTGAACCAATCAAACGAGCATATCAAGAGAGCAGCACAAAAAAAAACCCCCCCCCACACACACACACAGCCACACAGAGTGAATATTGAGATATAGTATATGTTCCCCCTTACCGCCACCTCTATCTCTACCGCTCATTGCGAAAAAAAAGTGATTTACTCTTTTCGTAATGTGCATGTCTCGCTTTATATATTTGTATATATGTTTATATGTACATATATACATATGTACATATGTATATAGTAAATATGTATATAATATTTGAGATTTTTTTTTTCCATAGCTTGACTGGTGCGCTTGGCATTTATATTGTATGTAAGTAAAAAGGTTAACTTATATAGTTAAAACATACATATGTATATACTTATGTAAGTAACTGTATATTTTCAGTAATAAAATAAAATAAAAATAAGTTCAATATTTTATATTAAACTACAGTAATTGACTTTGAAGATTTAAATGTTTAAAAAAATTTCATCAGGGCAAATAATTTATCAGAAAAGAAAGAATTATATTTCTGACCAAATGTAAAGAAAACGCTCAGTTAATTACAGTTAGAATTTACAGTAGTTTTCCATTTTACATTACAATGAAATACTAGAAAAGCTTTTAGCTGCTCAGTCAGTTAATTTTTGCTCCACGATCTTAATTTAGAAGAGAACAAAGCACAAAAGCTCCCAAAGAGTTAAAGCCGAGGATTCAGAAATCTTTTGTTTTATTTTCTTAGAGAACATTATCTAATAATATTATATTTAAACGAGGAAAAGAAAAAATAGACAAATAAGAAAATAAATTTTAATAATAATAATAAATTTTTGTAAAACTTCTTCTCAGTGTGTTTTCTTTTTACTTCAGAACTTTACTATATTCTTAAGATCAGCTTTATAGAACGCTTTAGAATCTATAGATCATAACCTATATACAAATAACTTTTTAAGTAACTAAATATAAACTTAAAAACCCAATTCTTAGCAAAGATTTCTATTGAATCTGTTTGCTATAGTTTACCGATTCTAATACAAGTTGATGGAATTCTTTTAATACAAACAAAACTTTCCAAAAATAATCAATTTTTGATTAAATACCCTCGGTTCTCTTGTTCTATAGTATCCATATGATAAAGTAGAACGATCTTAACAAATTTTACTATATACTATCGAAAATATAAATATTTATCAGTATATCTTAAGTATCAAAGAAACTTTTCTCTAAGTATTCCTATTCTTTGACCCATAGGCATATACCTTCTTTTTTAAAAGATTAAAACAATTTAGTAATAAAATAGTAAAAAAATGTTTTAAAAAATAAAGTAAAGGGGAAAAAAACGTTAATAATAGTGCAAATAAGCTAATGAACTCCTAATCTAGGTTTTCTTTACTTTACCCCTTCTTTTTTGCTACATTTTAGGGTATTTAAAATGTCGTATTCTCATGAACAAACCAGCTTAAATCATTAAATATTCCTTAAGGACAGCTCAGTTACACTTAAACTTCGGACAGAGTATACAATAGTCGGGGTTAGATAATGGCTTTTCAATTCTCTTTCTATTCTGTTGGAATATAAGAAAATGTTATCCCAATCTTAATGTAAAATGTAGCTGGAAAAATTTAATTTCTTATTTAAAGCTTTCTAATATTTTATATTATGTATATGTAGCAAACTACATTAAATAGTCTAAGATCCCAAAATTGGGGCATTTTGTCGTGTTTTCTCTTTTCTTTTTGCTTCTTTCTCTGTTTTTTTTTTTTTGGAGTTGGGTTGCTTTGCGTCTTTTACCATTTTGTTCTCTGTGCAAAATATAAATTAAGTTTTTCTTGTATTTCTTTTTTTGTTGTATAATTTTTTGTTTTTTTTTCTTTTCTTTTTTGTTGTTTTTGGTGATTTTCTTTTGCTTCCTTTTTGTTCGTTTTTGTGTAGTCGCTGGGCACAGCCAAAGTTCAGTTTCTGTTTCTAGTTTTTCTGCACTTTGCTGCCGCGCGCCAAAAACAAAAGAAAAAAGAACAAGAGAGAGAGAGAGAGGAAGAGACAAAGCGAGCCAGAGGAAAAAAAAGGAGGCAAAGGCACAAAAACCGAGCAACAGTAAAACGAACGTTTTTATTTTTTTTCTTATTTTTTTTTTTTTTTATATATATATTCTCGGATTCTTCATTCTAGGCGGTATATGGTATATGGCGGACGATGATGATGACGATGACGATGTTGGGTAGCAGAGGGGACTAACATGATGGGGCCTTCGATGCTAGCCGGGAAGTTCAAAGGCGGTGTTGGAGGCGTATGGAAAAAAGGGGGGAGGGAGGTGCGGAGAGGCCGGCAGGAAAGGAGGTAAATAAATTAAATGCTCGACTTTATTTTCGCTGGCAATGTTTGGCTCTTCTTTTAATATTTTCTTTCCCTTTTTTTTATTTATATAATATAAATATATATATGTATATATATATATAAAACAAAGAGAGCAAAAACAAAAACCAAGAGAAAAAAACTGTAACACGAGAAAAAAGAATTTTAGTCATCGACTTTTTGCTAACAGTTTTTAGCCATGATTTGTAGTTGGGTCTGTTTTTTTTTTTTTTTTTTGACTGAGCTGTGGAGACGTTCATATAAATAAACACATAAATATATATATTTGTATATATACATATATTGTGTATATATGATAAATATTACGAAAAAGTTCAAATGAAGGGCAACTTTCTTATATAAATAGTTAGATGCAGACATATATAACTACTTATTTACATACATACATACTTATATGCAAAACCTGTTGTTTCACATTTTCCTAAAAGTATGCAACAGTTTTTAAAGTTAATTATATTATAATGATTTATCAGGTAAAAATATATGTATATGTACATATGTAGAAAAAAAAAAAGAAAAAGAAAAATCTTACTTAAAGAAATCTCAAGTCTAGGACTCAGTGGTTAGTTCTCTAATTTTACCCTATATTGGGTCCACTCTAGGACCTAACACGACAATGTAAGTAAAAGGTCAGTCGGGCTAAGTTTTCGACAATAATATATAATTTATTGAAATTGTGTATCAAATAATTCAAACCGATATATGAAATCTACAAAATAAGCTTGTAGCTTTAAGGGTCTCGGAGGAGATTGCGTTGATCCAGACAGACGGACGGACGGACAGACAGACAGACGGACAGGGCTAAATAAACTCAGCTCATCGTGCTGATCATGATATATATAGTCGGAGATGCTTCCTTCTATGCGTTGCAAACTTTTGACCAAAATTAATATTCCTTTTTTGCAAAGGTATAAAAATGTGTGTATACATATGTATGTACATATATATATATATGTATTTATATACAATATGTATCCATGCAGACCATTTACGGTAACTGCAAGGATATACAGAAACTTCGGGGTCACATTTTTATATTAGTTTTCTTTTTCCAATAAAACTCTGCAATGTCAACTCCAAAGAAAAAAAAACATTAAAAAATGCAATTTACACAATATGAACACCATAAAAACATAATACACTACACTACCGCTGCACTACTGTAGTACTACCGCTACACTACCGCTGCACTACTGTAGTACTACCGCTACACTACCGCTGCACTACTGTAGTACTACCGCTACACTACCGCTACACTACCGCTACACTACCGCTGCACTTCTGTAGTACTACCGCTACACTACCGCTACACTACGGCTACACTACCGCTACACTACCGCTACACTACCGCTAACTTCCGCTACACTACCGCTACACTACCGCTACACTACCGCTACACTACCGCTACACTACCGCTACACTACCGCTACACTACCGCTACACTACCGCTACACTACCGCTACACTACCGCTGCACTACTGTAGTACTACCGCTACACTACCGCTACACTACCGCTGCACTACCGCTACACTACCGCTACACTACCGCTACACTACCGCTACACTACCGCTGCACTACTGTAGTACTACCGCTACACTACCGCTACACTACCGCTGCACTACTGTAGTACTACCGCTACACTACCGCTACACTACCGCTGCACTACTGTAGTACTACCGCTACACTACCGCTACACTACCGCTACACTACCGCTACACTACCGCTACACTACCGCTGCACTACTGTAGTACTACCGCTACACTACCGCTACACTACCGCTACACTACCGCTACACTACCGCTACACTACCGCTACACTACCGCTACACTACCGCTACACTACCGCTACACTACCGCTGCACTACTGTAGTACTACTGTAGTACTACCGCTACACTACCGCTACACTACCGCTACACTACCGCTGCACTACTGTAGTACTACTGTAGTACTACCGCTACACTACCGCTACACTACCGCTACACTACCGCTACACTACCGCTACACTACCGCTACACTACCGCTGCACTACTGTAGTACTACCGCTACACTACCGCTACACTACCGCTACACTACCGCTACACTACCGCTACACTACCGCTACACTACCGCTACACTACCGCTGCACTACTGTAGTACTACCGCTACACTACCGCTGCACTACTGTAGTACTACCGCTGCACTACTGTAGTACTACCGCTACACTACCGCTGCACTACTGTAGTACTACCGCTGCACTACTGTAGTACTACCGCTACACTACCGCTGCACTACTGTAGTACTACCGCTACACTACCGCTGCACTACTGTAGTACTACCGCAGTACTACCGCTACACTACCGCTGCACTACTGTAGTACTACCGCTACACTACCGCTGCACTACTGTAGTACTACCGCTGCACTACTGTAGTACTACCGCTGCACTACTGTAGTACTACCGCTGCACTACTGTAGTACTACCGCTGCACTACTGTAGTACTACCGCTACACTACCGCTGCACTACTGTAGTACTACCGCTGCACTACTGTAGTACTACCGCTGCACTACCGCTGCACTACTGTAGTACTACCGCAGTACTACCGCTACAATACCGCTTCACTACTGTAGTACTACCGCTACACTACCGCTGCACTACTGTAGTACTACCGCTACACTACCGCTGCACTACTGTAGTACTACCGCAGTACTACTGCAGTACTACTACCGTTTGCATTATCCTGAAAGTTTTAGTTTAATTTGCAGATTCTTGACTTCGAAGTAGAAAACTTTCTTAATTCTTCAGATATAATTTGCATAATTTTTACTTTGTTAAATGTTTTTGTTTTTTTTTTTTCTGTAATTTAATTAATATTTATATTTCAATTATCCATCAGAAACATTTACAAATTTAAATGAGTTTGTTTTTTCTCTTTTTTAATATAAATATATATTTTTGATTTGTCTTTATTCTACATTCTCATCTGAGTAAGGCAAAAAAAAAAACAAAAGCAGCAAAAAGAATTCCACGCAGTCTCGAATAAAAGATACCCTATATTAAATATATAAATATATTAGATACCCGAAAGCACCGAACATTAAATTTATTTTGAACTTCCTTAATTAAAATATTATCCAAATAATTTCTATTACATACTTAAATTAAAGTATTAGCATTTAATATTCCTTTATTAAAGGTAATAAAAGTCTGTTTATACTCTTTAATATACCCTTTCGCCTTTTTGCCGTTACAGGGTGCCACAAGAAAATAAAAAAAAAGACCATCCCACAATGCCACGGAAGCGGATAAATTAAAAAACCAAAACAAAAAAATACAAAAAAAAAAAAAAAATAAAATGAAATGTATTAAAAAATAACAATAACAAAAAAATAAAGAAAAAAAAACAGGCAACCGACCACAAAACAATTTTTTTTTTTTTTCCATAAATTTTTTTATATGTACATATATTTTTTTTATTTTGTGATTCATAATTTCAATTGAGATTCAATTTTTTTATTCGGGGAAGTTTTTGTTGTGCGTGTGTGCGTGCGCGTGTGTGTGTGTTTCTTTAATCTGTTTTACATTTTTTTTCTGTTTTTTATACCCTTGCAAAAAAAAAAAAGAAACCTTTTATATTTTTTATATTTTGTAAGTGAGCAAAAAATTAATTTTAATTCTGAATTAAATTTCTAGCAATGGTAACTGGATCACTGGAATATATATGATAAATACATTTATTATTATTTGTGGTTATTATTAATAAAAAATATCTCTAAGACTTTAAAAAACTTTAAACAGTATCTATTTCAACGAAATCTGTTAACTATATTGAATAAATATTTGTTTATTAATGCATAATTAAAAGTTGTCTCAAAATTTTGAATATACATATAGTAAGGGTATTCAATCTTTTGTCACAGTTAAAAATAAAGTCGAAATTTTGTTTTATTTTTTTTTTTTTTTCATATATTTTTCTTTACCTTTTTTGGTTAATTGCATAAAAATAGAGAGCGAATGGCCGTTTTTTTTTTAAATTTTTTTTTTTTTCGAGCGCGACATAATATTTATAATTTTTTTTCTTTAGTTTTCTGTTTTTTGTTTTGTATTTTTGTGTGGTGGCCCTTTTTTTTTTTTGTTATAGCACATTTATAACTATGTTTATATGACTGTATATACATATGTGTATATATATACATATATATAAGTGTATATATATAAAATATTATCATTGTACAACGGAAATAGTTTTTATCTCTTCTCGCTTTTAGATTTCTTTGCTATCCCATAATTTTTCCATTCTTCTTCGCCTCTTCGACTTTTTCTTTTCATATTATTTTTTTTTTTTTTTGTTTTTCTTTTCATTTTTTTTTTTTTTTTTGTTTTGTTTTTGCTGCTTAAAGTTATCAGCGAATTTGCTTAACGTGTTTGTTTTTTAAGTTTTGTTGGTGGGTTTTGTATACCCAGTACCCTAATGGATTGTAGGAACATTATGAAAATCATAAAAATATACAAACAAATATATACATATAAACCATTTTTATTTCTCAATAATATTAACGAAAGTTTAACGATTTTATATCATAAATGTTATATATTTTGTTAAACATTATCACTAACAAAGCGCCTCTCTCTGCAAAGATTATTAATGGGTATAAGTAAGTTTTATAAATATTTAACTTTTATTTATTTGCTTCCTATAATTTGTTGCTATTCTCTCTTATTTGTTGATTGCTTACTTTTCTAATTATAAATATGTATGAGCTGATATCATTCGAAAAATCGGAAGCTAATTTAACAGTTAATATAAGCCTCGTTAAGATTATGCCACAGATCTCATGCTATATATGTCCTTAATCTAATAAAAATTCTTATGAATATTTAAATCATTCCTAAAGTATACCTTCTTCTGTTAGGCGGTCCTCCACTTTAAACGGAACACCGTACCTGCTACACCTTATCCCAACAAGTCCTCCAGTGACTTGTTTAGGGCGGAATTTCCGCTATTTTATATAACTTAAAAATGAAACTTTTAATTTATCCGCTTTATCCGAGATATCCCCTATGTTCTACTCTTTTCATATATTCGTTTTATCTGATCTTCAATTGGTTCTCAATTTTTTTTTTTTGTTTACTTGGGTAAAACTACGCAAACAAAAAAATCTCTTTTATTTATTTAATCAACCATTTAATAAACATTTTTTTTCTACTTTTGGGTAGTTCTTTTATTGATATTTTCTTTGATTTAATTAAAAATATTTAAGATTCTTAGATTATAAATACTTTTAAATAATAATAATGTTAAATATTTACACTCGTTTGTATGAACAAAAGTATTTGGAACAAACAAAATGAGGCAGCAGAGGGTCTAAGAGGAAGAGGGAAAGCTAGTGACTTTATTACGCAAAATGTGCAAAAACAACAACAGCTTAAAAAACAATATCTTTGGTACTGTTGACTACATACATACATACATATTGTATACGTACATACATTGTATATATACATACATATGTATGTATATTTAAGTATTCGTTATTGTTTTGTTGTTGTTTTCTTTTTTTCTTTTCTAAATTTTGTTGTTAACATTTTTCTAAAGAATTTTTGTTGGGTTTTTGTTGATATTGAGAAATTTTTTTTTAGTTTTTGCTTATTTTTTTATTATTATTATATGAGCGAATGTTACTTTTTTTCTGAATTGTTTTTTAACCATGTATTTGTTAAGCTACAAAGGTAAACTAAAATATTTCATTTTCCCATTTTAATATAATATGTTTATATATATATACATATATATATATCTACATATAACTAAACAAAAGAAAGCTAATCTGGATAGTAAGAAACTTTGCAAGCTTCATATGTATAAAATCGAAGCGTACACACCCTTAAAAAAAATTTAAATTTTACTGCTATTTTTATCATTGCATGTTTCAATTTCAAAAGGATATCACACTCCAAAGTTTCAACACTTTGTTAATAAAGATTTTCTAAAGTTTTAACATTTTATATTTGACATAATTGATATTATCATAATTAAGTTTGATTCTAAATTAGAGAAAGAGCAGTATACCTTCTATTGTAAGTTAATATACCCTTTTTAAGGGTATATAGAAAGGGTGCGATATTTTAGTTTTTACTTTTCTTTTCAATTTCAATAAAACCGTTGCGGCTGCTTCTAATCAAAAAGCAAAAGCAAAACAAATCAAGTTGTTGTTTTGACATTCTATATACGTATATGTATGTATATAGATATGATACGTGTGTACAAACATACACATGGCCCCTGTGGCTTGTTGTTGTTTTTGGACAATGAACTTGAAATTTGGAGCATGAAAATATATGTGAGTGGAGCGCCGCAAACACACACACACACACACACACACAGAGAGACACCGACACTAACGCACATTGATGACGCGCCTCCTTTGGCCGAATATCGTTGTGAAAACAAAACAAAATCTAATAAAAATGCGAACAATAACAAAAAAAAGAGAGTAAAAGAAACAGCGGCAACGAGAGAAGTAAACGCAGATAGCCAATGTGTGTGTAAGAGAGAAAGAGACAGAAGAAGAGAAAGAGAAGCTAGTAGAAGTAGCATAAAAAAAAAACGATTTGCAATTAAAATTTTTTTTTGTTATTTAAAGAAATGCAAAAAACGACAACAACAACTAAAACACATTCCAAAAGTTAAGAGGAAAATTCGAAAAACAACAACAAGAAAAAAACCTGGCAAAAATTAATTACCAACTCACCTTAAAAAACAAAAAAAAAAAATAAGCAAAAAAAGAAGGCAAATAAAATACAAAAAAAAAGCGCAGCAACAACAAAATGGAAATCTTTTGCCACACGAATTTAATTTAATTTTGATACCTAAAGATGTAAAGGGTATGTGCATTTTTATCATATGTTTGTAAGACTGGGGAAAATTCTTATAATGATTATTATTATCTTATTATTCTATATTATCTATACTTCTGATTTAATTATTCACTTACATATATTCTTGATCAGCGTAACCCAAGTAAGAGTATATAGAATATTTATATTAAAATGTGATTAAAATGACACACAAATGAAAATATCTTTTAGGATCAAGAGCTACTTTCTATAAACACATGTGTAGGGTATAGATAAGTCGACATAGTCTAACATAGATCAGGCCTCACTTTTTTTGTCGTTTGAAATTTTTCTCTTCTCTTTTTGTTAGCTTTTTTTTGTGCTTTGTGCAATTAGTCGGCTGCTTTTTTTTTACATACATCTATATGTATGTACAATATACATATACTATATATATGTATATATATATATAATTTTACAGATTTCCGGACAAAAAAAAAAAAAAAAAAAAAGCATAAAAACAATTGTTTATAATTATTATTTATGCCAATTTCAATAACAACAATAACAAAAAAAGTCAACAAACCCGGAAACCTTCAAAAGAACAACGGGGATTTTTATTTTGTTTTATTTTATCGTAATATTATAAAAAACAAAACAGCAAAACAAAATTACAAATAACAAAACAACAATAATTTTTATATATTTATTTATTCGTCTTTCTGCCTGTGTCTTGCGTGTCATTATAATTATTATTTTTTTTTTTATTTTTTTAGCACATTAAATAAATATTTTTTGCGTTTTTGTTTTTGGTCTTTTTTTTTTTTTTGTTTTGTTTTTCTCACCTTTCTTTATGGCTTTCTTGTTGTTATTTGGCTTTTGTTGTTGTCTTATCTTTCAATTTAGTTGTTGTGTTTTTTCTCTCCTCTCAGCAATTTTCATTCATTCACATTTTTTTTTGTTGTTATTGTATTTCTTTCTTCATTTGTTTCTTATGTGAAGGGGAAAAACCAAAAAAAAATTCACAAAAAATTAATAAATGTGAAACCAAATTGTAACGTTTGTTGTTGCTTTTTTGCAAAGCGCGCGTTTTTTGTGTTCATTGAAAACGAGGCGAAATTGCTAACGGTAAAAACATTCTTATTGCCGTTGATGTATTTCTTTTTGCTGCCTCAACACGACCGGCTTAACGGTTAACAATTAACTTTATTCACCTTTTACTTGACTTAAACCGGACTCTTCTTATTTTAGACTTGGAATAATTTTTAAAATTTTTGATTTTCAAAAAAAAACCGAATTGTTTGACAATTGACGGGTCCAACCACACGACCGCTTATCTTGAAAACCGAAACAACACTGAAAAAAACTTTTGAAAAAAACAATCGATTCTGTGAATCTCTGTAAGCTCTGTTAATAACAGCCACCTGTTAAGTTTCTGTTACAATACAGACTCACTGCGAGTTGTGCTGTTATACTTTATTATTTACAATTAGACTACTATTACTTTAAACAATTAAAATTGATGAGTATAAATATAATAGCTTAGATAAATTTAACAATTTCCATAACTTAATGAAAATTAAGCAAACCATCCTGATAATTCCAGCTGTTTTATAACTTGAAATAACTTTAACATTATAATTAAAATAGAAAATTGACCATTCATTAAAACAGCCATAATTATTAAGGCATCCACATTAGCAAAAATATTTGAAATTTAAAGTTCTATAATTTAAAATTAACCGCCATCTATTGGGAAACTTTTTGCCTAAGTTTCAGCAAAAGCTCCAACAGCTGATTTGTGTCCGATTGCTTTAAAAAATATTTGACTAACTTATAGCAACCCTAAGGCCACAGTAGGTCCGCACCTAGGGCGGCCAGATATAGGGGGCGGCATATAATATGAAAAAAATATTAATGATTGCAAAAGACGACCCAAGTCGAAGATCGTCAAACTATTTACTTAAGCGTGTACATTGTTTTCCGTTTTTGTGTGTATACTGCCGTCAGTAACTGTTAAGGAGAAAGATCGTTTTTAGTTTGCATCGATTGGCCAAAGGGGGATAAACTGTTAAATCCGCCACTGGAAGATAGCCTGCAAGTAGAGAGACAGCTAGAGGGACTGTTATTTAAAGTATCCTTATCAGCATCGAAAGGTGAAAGAGTATCATTATCACCAAACGCTGAGACGCGACCGGCGGACAACTTCAACAAACGCGAGGGCAGCTGATGACATTTTATTTTATATTATTTTGGTCTAGTTGAGATTTGAACGGGAAAGTTACCATACATATGTCCAAATCGCAAGTAAGTAGAATTCAGTGTCCGATCTTGCTCGTGTTTAGTATCGTTTTAATTCCTGTTAGAAAATGCAATACGCTCGAGTACTCCTTCCGCGAAAACTACAGCAGTTAAGCTTTTCTAACTGCCCAGTCAATCAACAACAGCAGGCACAGCTGATGCGAGCTTTATCGTCATCGAACCCGCCTACTACAGCTGCGTCTTTGGCGCCAAACAAGTTTCCTTATTCTGCGATCAGACGATATTCGGACGCAGTCTACGATAATTCACCAGAAAAGACGGCAACGGTAAGTACTACAAAGAAAGTGAAACAGTAGTAAAACACATTAAATTAATTTGTTTTGATCAATGTTGATTTACCAGTGAGTTTCTGTGTGTGTGTGTGTATTTAGCGTTTTTTTTTTATTCTATGCTTTTGCGTAGAACCGGCAACGTGGTATAAGAAAGCAACCTTGAACTCAACTCCAGTGCGTATACATTTCTATCGTAGGCGTGTAAGATAAGCGTATTAATCTATACAAATTCGAAAACTAGGAAACACACTTTTTACTGTTCTGTGCAAATTGTGATGACTCCAAATACGCAAATAAAACCATATTTTTATGTGGGGTAACCTCAATATCTTTCATTCGGCTTACCACAACGTGTTGATAGGCTTAGCCTTAAACTCGTTTTGCTTTTGTAAGAGGGGGGACGGCCTACTCAAATATCGTCTGCTTGGGCGTAGAAAACAAAAAAAAAAATAATGAATTTAAAAAAAAAAGTATCAGCCGCATTTCAATTGAAGGGTGAAAATCAATTTTCATCCATGAAAAATACGAAAGATCATTTGTTTATTATTGTTTTTTTTTTTAAGTTTTTTATTGTATATACATATGTACCTAGGTTTCATTTTTCATTTAAGTCACGTAGCTTTCATTAGCGTTTCTTATATAGCAATGCAGTTAGTGATCGCTAATTTAAGTTGTTTTTGCTAGATAATCGTGTATATTCCATTTTGTTCTATTTTAAATTTTAATAAATATTTTTATTTTGGTATTAGAAAGAAATGTTTATTGACTAAAATTTTTAAAATTTCAATAGTTAAATACTTTTTTTGAAATAGATTTTGAGTTTTTAAAGCATTTATAAGATTTTTATTTCGATTTCATAGAATTGATCTTCTTAAAAAATAGTTTTTATTGAACTAACGAAGTTTATGTTTAATTTCGATTGAATTGAACCTGATTTAAGATATTCTTATGAATATCATTTCCATATTTTTTATTGCCTCATATATTAAAGTTCTAGAATTTCTTAATTTTAAATATTGCTCATTGTCTGATGCAACTGTCGATCCGTCTATATCTCTATATTGTCTGAACTTATCATTTGTTTGTATTTTTAATCAATGAACTTTTGACATATGTACACCGATAAGGGAATACGTAAATAGATGCCAATCCATGGGGGGGTCTATTCGAAAACCAAAAACAAAGCCAACAACAAAAAGTTTTATAGAAATATTGACTCTTGTGTCTAGTCAGAAATGAAATAAACTTAATATAAGAACTGGGCCTAGAAACTAATCTAATCATTTAGTAAGTAGCTAAGCTAATATAGCAACTATATATAAAAATATGCCCAAGTAAATATATAAATGATTGTATATACGCACATTATGTATGTATGTATATATATCAGTAACTATGTACATACATATGGAAATCTTCGATCGTAGCCTATGTTGGTAATCTCCGGTTGGCGATAGGCCCGATCCTTCTCGTCTGGTCTTATCAGCCTAGAATTTTTCCAATTACGATTTGAACCCCTTGAACTTGTTGCTGCTATTGCAAAAATCAACAATAATATATAAATAAATATTTATTTTTTTACACAAATAATAACATGAAACGTGTGGGCCGGGCCAAGTTGACCAGTTAGCAATCAGTTCGAATTGCAATTCATAAAAGCAGTGAATCTTGCCCCGAACGCATCATAGAATTGCAGTAGAGCAGATCTTTAAATCAGAAATATATATATATATATATATATATACACTTAAGTTTCAATTTTCCACCCTTCTTTGATTTCGTTTTATTAAGAAAATGGCGGATCAAAAATTATTACAAGCTAACTTGGAGACAAGCGATCCAGAATTAGCTGCAATCATTAAGAAGGAAAAGGAGCGCCAACGAGAGGGACTCGAAATGATAGCCAGTGAGAATTATACCTCAGTGGCTGTATTAGACTGTTTGAGTTCATGTCTGACTAACAAGTATTCCGAAGGATATCCCGGCAAACGGTAAGTTCAGAATATTACTTTTGTTTTTATTTTTTATTTATTATTTTAACTATTTTTTTTTAGCTATTATGGTGGCAATGAGTATATCGATATGGTAGAATGTCTGGCACAAGCCCGTGGACGTGAACTCTTTAATTTGGATGCAGATAAATGGGGCGTTAATGTACAACCGTATTCCGGTTCGCCAGCAAATTTGGCTGTCTATACTGGCGTCTGTCGTCCGCATGATCGTATTATGGGACTCGATTTGCCCGATGGTGGACATTTGACTCATGGCTTTTTTACACCCAGCAAACGGATCTCAGCCACATCGATATTCTTTGAGAGTATGCCATATAAAGTTAATCCGACTACAGGAATCATTGATTATGATAAATTGGCTGAAGCTGCTAAGACATTCCGCCCTCAGATCATTATAGCTGGCATCTCTTGCTATTCACGTCTGCTTGATTATAAACGTTTCCGTGAGATTTGTGATGATGTTGGTGCCTATTTAATGGCCGATATGGCTCATGTGGCTGGTTTAGTGGCAGCTGGTCTGATCCCATCGCCATTTGAATATGCCGATATTGTAAGCACCACCACTCATAAAACATTGCGTGGTCCACGTGCCGGTGTCATCTTCTTCCGCAAAGGTTTACGCACCACCAAACCGAATGGCGATAAAGTATTCTATGATCTGGAGGAACGTATCAATCAGGCTGTTTTCCCAGCTCTGCAAGGTGGACCCCATAATAATGCCATTGCTGGTATTGCCACAGCCTTTAAGCAAGCAAAATCACCTGAATTCAAAGCGTATCAATCGCAAGTCATGAAGAACGCCAAGGCATTGTGCAAGGGTCTTATCGAAAAGGGTTATGTTGTGGCTACAGGTGGCACAGATGTTCATCTAGTTTTGGTAGATGTACGCCCAGCAGGATTAAGCGGTGCCAAGGCCGAATACATACTAGAATTGGTTGGCATTGCCTGCAATAAAAATACTGTTCCAGGTGATAAGTCTGCTCTAAATCCATCTGGCATTCGTTTGGGTACTCCCGCTTTGACTACACGTGGTCTCAATGAGAAGGATATCGAACAGGTGGTAACATTTATTGATGAGGCCCTAAAAACTGGTGCTGAAGCTGCTAAAACTGCCGCAGGACCCAAATTGGCCGATTATCATAAAGTTTTTGAACAGCATGAGAAAACAAAGACCAAAGTGAACGATATTCGCCAACGCATCATTAATTTTACCAAGAAATTCCCTCTGCCTGGATTGGAGGTTCTTTAAACTGAAGCATTATTCATGATTATTTCTTCATTCTTTTCAATTAAAGAATATTTCGTTAGTTAAGATATATTAAAACATACATACAATAAATATTTCACTAAAAAAAAAATGAAATTATAAAATTGCATTTGTTGTTATTATTTATCATATAAGTTAAGATCCAAGCCCACTAAACTGTAGGCTGTAATCCTTGAACGATAGGGCATAGCAGGATTCCAATTTATTGGACAAAAGATGTCTTCTAAGAATTCTTAGGGGATACTTTTCAAACTTTTCAATATCTAACAATAAAATATTTAGGTATATTAAAAAAATATATATATATTAGCACAATCTATGCGCTCTATTCTCTGTTCTTTATAAAATAGTTCTTACAATTACAATACTTTGCTTAAGTATCTACATACTTATTTGTCCAATTTTCCCTCTCCTTATCTACATACAATTAGTTTCGATTATTGATTCACAAACTCGATTTTGATAAACTCTTTGCTCATCTTGTGAAATCTTGAATTGTGCGTGGATAGTGACCATTTGGTTTTGAAACCCTTCATACAATGGTAACATTCATGCTCCTTGCCTTGGATCTGTGAATGCCTGGAGGCAATGTGACGACGCAAAGCATTCATGGATTTCAAGCGTCGCTTGCAGAATGAGCATATCAATGGCATGATGCTGGAACCACCAGAGGATTCATCATCGCTAATGGCACCAGGACCATCACTAGCAGGACCAGTATCAATTGTAGCAATAGCTTAAAAGAGACAGAGAGTGAAATGTAACCAATTAGAAAGAGATGACACTATATATAAATAAATATATATATATAAATATTTGGAAAAACAGAAAGCAAAATTATCTTAATTTGTTTTTATTACATTTATTTTGTATTTTTTATTTCTTTTTCTTTTTTTTTTTCTTTTTGACTTATTTTCTTTTTTTTTTTTTTTGTGTTTTGTTTTTTTTCTGTTCTTAGCCAAGAAGAAAATGTCGAGTAAATTTCTTTGATATATATATATATATATATACATACACATGTATATTTGTTTATGACACACAAAACAAAAAAAAAAAAATAATAATAATTGCGAAATTGTACGGACTTATAAAGAGGTAATTTCTACCCTGTATCCACTTTCCCAAAAATTAAATTATACAATTTTTAATTTTTCAAAATTTTGTGATGAGATCTTTTTTTCTTTTATGTTTTTTTTTTTTCTTTGTGGGCAATGGGATGGTATGTTAACGGTCTATTTCAATTGGTATTGGTAATTTCATTTTTAAATCCTTTTTTAGTACAACAATTTGTGATTGAATGTAATTATTGTTAGGTAATTAATAATTTAATGCCTACGCACAATTGCACTCTCAAAAGATTAAATAATTAAGAAATTTAATGATGAGCTAAATGCAGCTCATCTACATGCATTGTAATTACTTGAGTAATGGTACTTGTTTTTTTTTTTTTCTTTTTTTTTAATATATAAACACTTAAGTACTTAAGCATGTAATGCTTTTAAAATTTGGAAATCTACTCAAGTAATTGTACATTGAAAGGGAATTTTTAACATAAATTTAATCTTTTGCAGTACATATACAAAATTATTTAGATTGATAATTCATTTAAATACGTATGAGTCGTTTTTAATTCCCTATATAATATTATTCTTAGCATGTGTGTGTGTGTGTGTTTTCGGGGTTCTCGGTTATGGTACCTATTTGAATGATTAAAATCGATAGGCTCCAAAAATACAATACTTTTACTTTTTTCAACTAATCTTTAGACTTGGCTACAAAAAACAGTTTACAATAATAATAATAATTATAAAAAAAAAACATATGGTACTTATATTGATTATACAATTAATGTCTACCTAATTAGAGTTGCCTGTTTGTTTCTTGTTTGAATGGTAAGGGGAGACACTATAACTAATTGACATAATATACATTTGGGTTTCATCTTCAATTTGTACAATTTAATAATTAAGTTTGAGTTGAGCAAAATGTATAAAGGTTTAAGGGGTAGATATATATATATATATATTTGTAGTAGGGTAAATACACAAAAAAAGAAAACAGAAGAGAATTCAGCTTGAAGCAAAACAATCCATCATATCATATATACAATTTTTAATTAATTTATAGGGAAAAACGAGACTAATAATCTATAGAATCTTTATCGTCTGTGATGTCCTGCTAGAATTCAATTTTATTTATTGTAAGGGATGAGAAGTCGAAGAGAAATATAGGTGGGTGGGCGATTGGTCGGCTGTCTGATGGTGATGCTTATGCGAATGTGTTTATAAATCTTTGCTAACTATAATTAATTAAAACTATATATAAATTAATTTTTCTTAACAAATATACAATTACATAATCTATATATAATGACATGGCTCTTGATCAACTAAGGGATTACCAGCTCCATTTAACTGACTGACTTTGACAAAATGGTTTTGTTCATTTGTTTTTCTAATAAATTTCTTTTTGCTTTTGTTTCATTTGTTAAATTTTGTTTCAATCTTAAAATTTATAATTTCTATATATACTGCTGATATAAATATATATATATAGACACATATATAATGTTAATGTAGTTGCTTCAATTAAGTAAATTGTGAGAGAATATTGGAATATTTCTTTGATTTTGGCAAGATTATTATCCTCACAATTTAGCATTTTATCTGCTTTAAATTTCTTTTACATTTTACATTTAGACAGGGGAAATGGGGGTTGGGTTGTTCTTTGTAAATAAGTGCTAATTTATGACTGGAAAAGTGCTTTACTATTTTGGTTTATCCCTCTCAATTAATATTTTGTATTATTTTTGAATGGGAATTTTTGGGATGTTGTGATGATCCATTGTCATCATATTTTTTATGGACGTTGTTTTTCTTGTTGACTCTTTATATATAAATTTATCTTATATTATCCCCCATTCAAAAGATGACCAATCAGTTTTCCGTTTTAATAGCCACTTTTTGTTCATGGGAGATGCGTATATGCTCCCGTAGACTGTATTTATTCTTGAAATTCTTATTGCAGAGATCGCATTTACGTGGCGGTTGGGGTGTATGCTGGGTGCGAATATGTCTCCAAAGATTTACCGTGGTAATAACCATTTTGCAAAACTGACATTCTGTCCACTTATTATTGGGTGAATCTAAAAATATACAGAAAAATAGGGAAGTCAACAAACAAATGATATGATATACATAGTTCCCAATAACAATTACTTGAACCACATCTAAACATCAATAAATCAAGAAAAAAAAAACAACAACAACAGCAAGAATAACAACAAGGAGAGAGATAAACACTTTGGAGACATATTCGAAACGCACACAAAAGAAATCGAATTGTAAATCTAATATCAATTGAAAATTACATACTACATATAAAATAAAAAATGATTGTATACAATTTAATATGGGCTTTGTACAACATAGTGTCGGGGCAATAAATGAACTTAAAATTTTATTAACTAGAATACAAATAAAATAATAATAATAATTATAAATGTACAATTTCGCATTCATTCATTCATTCAAATATAACAATTTGATGGCATAGCATACATATATTATTTGAAAGAAAGAAAAATTTTGAAAAATACTTACCATTTGTGCCGCTGGCCTTATTATCAGTTTTGACCGGCGTCACAGACACCGTAGTCGATGGAACTGTTGGTGGAGCAGTACCCGCATCTTCTAATACCGTTTGTGTAGTAGTTGTGGTACCCGCTCCTCCCGCTGTGCCCAACAATCGTGCTACAAGAAGACAAAAAATACATTTATAATTAATAATTAAAATAGAAGTTTTTAGTAATAAAAAGAGACAGATTACAAAAGGAAAAGGACTCTGGGTTATAGCACTAATTAGTTACATTTTGAAATTTAATATATTGATTTAGCATTGGAAAGCTTTTTAATCCATTTATTTGATTTTATTGCAAATATTATAATTCAGTTTCTTAATCCTTACAAAAGGCATAAGAAATTGCTTGATTTTTCTAATTTCTATATAATCAGTTCCAACAGAAATCAGCCGAAATACTTTTTAAAATTATAAAATGATTGAAATGCAAGATATAACCAACAATATAGAACCAAATACGTTTGCATGTAAACAATTTCAACTTCAACTTACTCATTTCGATGGCAATCTCAGCATTATCCGGATCCGCTTGATATTTCTCTTCAATTTCGGATTCAGTTAATATCTCATATTCGGAGGAGTACTGGGCAACTGTTTGTGCAGCAGCTGTTGTTGCATCCTGTGATGTTTGCGGCGTTGCGCCATCAGATAAACGATCATCCACTTCGCTGACTATATAATCGGGTATATCCATTTTAACGGGGCCGCGTAGGAAAGTCATTTCAGCAGCTAAATAATTAAATAAAAGTTTTAAAAATGAAATGGAAATTATAGTGATTGATTTATATTAATGCTTACTTTTAACAGTCATAGTCTGCTCATCTTTGACAACATAATCGACCGTTTCGGTGGTGTAGGTATTATCATCATCATCGGAAAAGGTTATTTTACGTTTCTTTACCGAACTGGCAGTGGGCAAAGCCACAGTATTTGTTATGGTTAAATGTTGAGATTGATGCTGTGGTGTGGCCTGTTGTTGTTGCTGTTGTTGGGTTTGTGATTGCTGCTGTTGTTGCTGCTGCTGTTGCTGTGGCGGCTGTTGTTGTTGCTGTGGCTGTGGCGGTGCCGATTGCACTTGAATGTGTTGAATTTGAGTGGTTTGTACATGGTGATGGTGGTGCTGCTGTTGTTGTTGTTGCTGCTGCTGCTGTTGTTGTTGCTGCTGCTGTTGGTGCTGCTGCTGTTGGTGCTGCTGCTGTTGCGTTTGCTGGACTTGCAGCTGAGCGGCAGCTACTTGAGTCTGCACCTGACTGGCCGCTGTTGCCTGCAACAGAGTGGCCGTGGGTATTTCGATGGTTTGTGTAGCAGCTCCTGTAACTTGCTGATGATGCTGCTGCTGTTCATTAACTGCCCTTATGGTGCTGGGTATAGTTTTAATCAATTTATGCTCACTGATTAGCGGCGCCACTGGCAATTGGGGTTTTTCTTTCTCCTCGGCTGTTAGTCCCTGGACAGCTAATAGTTCGGCAGTTTGTAAAAACGATTGTAGAGCCTCTTGTTGGACGTTTACCTCGCCCTTAAAAAGAAACATCATGTTAGACAAAATTTTTACATAAAATATATATAAATAGTTATCCGATATCTGATTTCTCTACAATTGTTTTTTTGCTTATTTTCAGCAATGCAGGAAATCAGTGAACTTCATTTACATGTAAAGCAAACCCACCTGATACATAAACTCAATAATCGAGTTGAGATCTTCAAATTTGATGAACTTAAATATTATGACCGGATGTGGATGAGGATTCTCTTTGAATATCTCTTTAAAGTATGATGAACAGGATGATAGGACCACCTTGTGGGCTTTAATTTTGCGTCCATCCACACACAGGCTGACATCAACGAAATCATCGTTTAGCCTATGATTATCCAACGAGTAGGTTAAATGGCGTAGGTAATTGTTCCAACGCAACGAGTATTGCTGTGTGGTGGCCATAATCGCTCTTGTCCTTTTTGTCTTATCCACCTCCTCCTCGCCACCCCCGCTCACAAAAACCAATTCCGTGTCCGTGCCCGAGTCCGAGTCGGATCTTAATCCAATTAACTTTGTAACAATATCTAGGCAACGCACGACTATTTATTTCCTCTTTCCGATACAAATGCAATGTTTGCTCAACTTTCTGTTGTTTCTTTTTTATTTGCTTTTTCAATTTTTTGCATTCTTTTTTGTTTTGCTTTGATCTAGAAATTCGTGTCTCTTTTGTCGCTTTTCCGATATACATAGAAAAAATGTCCGATAAACACAGCAATTTTTTTCGATATATAAGGAACCATTTTCGATAAACACATTTAGATTAAAAATGTTATCGATAACTACATGCTAGTGATGATCAAGCAACAATACATACATTATAGTGATGGCACACCAACAAAGGTATCGGCTATTGGTATTATTGAATCTGGCCAGGCATCGATTCTTCCTTGTAAATGATCATACTGAAGCATTAATTATTTTTTACAAACTCTACATCAAAAAGTTTTCTCCCAACTAAATGTTTTAAACTCCATGAATGTGCTTACAAAGTCTGAATTTTTTTTGCCAAATAAGTTCTTGAACAATTGTTAAAGAGCAATTGCAGTTAGTTAATGTTTTAGGTCGAATATTTAGTTTAGACATTACTACCATTTATTTACTGGCATAAGTATTTCAGTTATTATCATTAATAGGTGTTATTTTGTAATGCAATTCCTTACATATATTAAGAATCTACATATACATTTGGCGCTTTCCGTTACATTTTAAAACAAGAAAATGAGCAAATTTTTTCTCTTTGATTTAGTGTTTCCTTTTGTTGCCCAACAGGTGGCGCTTACCTAAACCGTTACCAATAAAAAAAAAAAAATTAAAAAAAAACACCTTTTTAAAATATTTTTAAAACCATTTTGTACAGCAAAAATATTATTCCACTATATACGAGAGCTCGACACACAAAATCCAGTGCATAGAATATTTTTATGCGAAAACGTGCAGCATTGCTACTTTCTGGACTTTCGTGTAGAAGAAACTCTTTGGCTCCCCGTATGCCATGCCGGAAGAAGGCCACATAATCAATATTGGAATGCTGCATAAAACCAAACGTCGCACTGTTGGGATTTAAAAGCATAAAATCAGTAAGAAAATTTTAAAACCTATTAATTAAAAATTTACATTTCATTTGGTTTCACAATATCCTGTAGAGCGCGGAAATTTTCATTTTGAAAATGCCATTCTGTAACTGCGAAGACTTGTAAAGCACTAAACGCAGCAAAAATGCGACGTTGCAATTTAAGAAGGCTAGAAAACATATGTGAATTATCATTATAGAAAAAAACTTTAATAAATTTGTTTAGAAACTGCACTTACAAGGGTTTTTCATTGTAGAGTCGTAACAGAGTATCTACCGCAATGGCCATCATGATGTGCATGGTACAGAACTAAATAAAGGTTACACAAATCGTTATAAACGTTCAATTACTTTAAACTGGGTCTGAAGAATAAACTTACCCTGACAAAATGCAATACGGGACATAGAGTTATACTTCCTCCAGGTAACCAAAGTGTTCGCTCAAATGGATTCTGTCGTATATAGGTCTTACCAATTTCAATAACCTGACCCATGGTAATTGGTGATATATTTGCCGTGGCACAATTGACTACATATAAAGGTTTTTCCTCCTTCTCTTTAACCACGCTCTTTGTCTTAACTGGCGTTGTAGGTTCAGCAACCAGATATTGATAAGCCGCAATTATTAGACCACGAACTACAATATCAGCTGGCACAAAATCACAAACACAGTCGGGATCACAGTTCTGTGAGCGTAAAATGCCAACGCCACAAGCAACCAGAAGTCCAGTGGGCCCATTAAAATTATCCGTCCAACCGGGAACAGGTTCCTCTAAAGTAGATATAACTAAAATGCAACAAAAGGAACAATTTTAGATACTACCACTAATTATATCAACCAAATTAAATCGGTCTATGTGAAAGCAGAATTTTTCCTTTTTAAAGGACTATTTTCGAAAACTTTCCTAAAAAAAAACTCACCTATTGAAGGTCTAAATACAAAAATGGGTAACTGATCACGATAATCATTGACCACATGCTCGGCCAGGCTTTTTGTAAATGTGTATGTATTCGGTTGAAAGTTACCGTATCTGAAATTTGTTAAGTTATGGATATAAGTTGGATAAGGATATCAATTTCGCAACTCACTTTAAACTGTAAATATTGAGAGTTTGTTCATCGTAGGTTTCAGCCAATTTAATGGTAGTACGCCAATCTGCATATGGTGGATACACTTTTTCCTCCACCTCTATAACACTGGGATTCGAATATGTTGTAGATACATGGACAAAAGCCTTCAGTTTTTTCCATTGTAATGCCAATTTGATGAGCTCATGAGTGCCACGGGTGTTCATTAGAATCGCAGAACGCAAAGGATCATCAAATCTATTACGGAATTATTTTAAATTAGCTTGGGAAGATAAATTAACTTTAATTTAACCTACCGTACACTGGCCGCCGAGTGATACACAATAGTCACATTGTTTAAGCGACTCAAATCCGCTGGACTAATACCCAACCCAAGTTCCGTAACATCACCCTGAATGGGCACCACTTTAGCCAGTGATTCAGGCTGTTCTTCCCTAAGACGTTGATATAATTTCGATTTAAGCTGATCTTCCAATCGCTGTTCAATGGACTGACCCTTTTTGGGGCGGAGTAACACATAGATTTTACTTAACGTGGTACATGATCGCAATAGTTTCTCAATCAACGCTTTGCCCACAAAACCTTCAGTATACCCGGATAGATAAGAAAAGATGGATTTATAAGAAAAACATTGAACACTTACCCGAACCGCCGGTCACAAAAATCTCTTGATCCTTAAACGCCGCTGCAATCGACATTTTTATTACCTAACAGCTTGCTGTTCCGTCTTGCTCTGTGAGCTTTTTTGTATTCGTCGGAACCATATGCTAAGTAAATTAAGGCTTTTTTTGTCAACTGACCTTATAAAGTTCAATTTACTGAATATTCAATATAAAGGCCATTCGTTTGATTTTAGTTACATAACGATCCTCGGCTTTGTAATACACTACTGTACGATTCATCTGTACAGGGTTGCGTATAAAAGTTGCAATATAATAAGACTTATATGTACTTTGGTCGCTCAGTAAATTATGCGTAAGACAGAGAATATGGAAATATAAAATTATACAAAATTTTGGACGATAATAAAAAACAACAAAAAAAACACGCCTTTAACTTTTTTACTCTACAAAAAAATTAAGGAAAGAAAAATAGGAATTCCCCCCAAAATCTTTTATAACTAAATGTGTAAACATGTAAATATTTTAAATGTTATCTGATAACCTTTTTTTATTTTTATTAGATTAAAACTAAAAGTAAATATTTTAAAAATGTTATAATAAAACCGTTTAAAAAGGCTATAAATTTTAAAAAGAAAGAAAAACGTACAACTCAGCTTTATTTGTACTTCCCGACAACCCTACAATAGCAGAGTTCAATTAAACTGCAGATTACATATATTTAACAATTAAATTTAACAATGGTAATCAAATATATGCATATGTAGTATGTATATCATTTTGGACTGTTCGTTGATGTAGAATTCAAACCACATCGTTCTAAGAAGACGACGACATGGAAGACATTAGCTGTTGCCAATGACATTTACCGTTGTTGTGCCATACATAAACAAAGCCAGCACAGCATTCCAGAAGACAAAACTAAACCAACAGATTAAACCAATTTCGAGCATTTAAAACGGCATCTTAGACGCAACGAGGAGACGACACGCATCGATCGATTAGCATTAGTCGGACCCGAGAGCCGGTGGTGATGGTTTGGTTCATTGACCTCGAATAATAACGACAAGCTAGTTAGCTCACTAAATCAATTCCAAACGGTAAAGCGGACCATGAGGGGGAAACGTGCAGAACGTTGTCTCGGCTGCATACCATTTCCATTAAAACATTTTACCGCTACAACATTAAGAGATAAAGCGACCAAGCGGGCGGGCGGTTAGACAGTCGGCCGGTCGGTTAAGAAATCCCGGGAAAATAAGAAAAACAGTTGGTTTGATGTTGGTTTTCTTTGTTTTCTCATATTTTTGTTTCATTTTTTTTTTTGTTTATAATTACATCGCCATAATTCAAAAATAATACATAAGGTTGCGTTTTGAAAAATTTTACAAAACTCTAAGTGTTTGTGTAGTTGGTGTTTCTCAATCTCTTGGGGTTTTGCAAGCATTTCTTCATCTTCTCATATCGCTTTGGGGAATAATTCTTCTTGTTGCTGTCTTTTTTTTTGTCAGAAGTAGCGAGTGTAGGTGTTACGTGTGACTGTGTTGTTTATAGAATGGGGGGTGTGTCGATGTGTGTGTGTTTGTGTGGAATGGCAGAAATATGCTGTTTGCTTTTCTTTTTCTTTCATTTTACTTTTCACGTTATATTAAAAGGTATCAAAAAAAAAAAAAAACAAAAAATACATAGTAATATTTATATCTCAATGTGGAATAAATTAAATTAATGCTAGAACACAACACGACGGAGGGCAGGGATCCCCACACAGGTGATAATGATGATAGATAGGTGTTGTTTTTGTTGTGCTGCACTCTCCTTCTCCTCCTCCTTCTTGTTTTTCTTAATCTTTTTTAACGCTCTATCACTCGCTCTTCTGCTGCTGCTGTTGCTGCTTTCTCTTTCTACTCCTTTAACCGTCGCGTGCTGCTTAGAAGCACTTGCGGTGCACAATGGATGGGCCAGACTCATCGTATTCCTGCTTGGAGATCCACATCTGCTGGAAGGTAGACAGGGAGGCCAAGATGGAACCACCGATCCATACAGAGTATTTACGCTCTGGTGGGGCAATGATCTTGATCTTCATGGTGCTGGGGGCCAGAGCAGTGATTTCCTTCTGCATACGGTCAGCAATGCCTGGGTACATGGTGGTACCACCAGACAGAACAGTGTTGGCATACAGATCCTTACGGATATCCACATCGCACTTCATGATCGAGTTGTATGTGGTCTCGTGGATGCCGCAGGCTTCCATACCCAAGAATGAGGGCTGGAACAAGGCCTCTGGGCAACGGAAACGTTCGTTACCGATGGTGATGACCTGTCCGTCGGGAAGTTCATAAGACTTCTCCAGGGAGGAGCTTGAGGCAGCGGTGGCCATCTCCTGCTCGAAGTCCAAAGCAACATAGCACAGTTTCTCCTTGATGTCACGAACAATTTCACGCTCAGCTGTGGTGGTGAACGAGTAACCGCGCTCGGTAAGGATCTTCATCAGATAGTCGGTCAAATCGCGACCGGCCAAATCCAGACGGAGGATGGCATGTGGCAGGGCATAACCCTCATAGATGGGCACAGTGTGAGAGACACCATCACCAGAATCCAGGACAATACCGGTGGTACGACCGGAGGCGTACAGAGAAAGCACAGCCTGAATGGCCACATACATGGCTGGGGTGTTGAAGGTCTCAAACATGATCTGTGTCATCTTCTCACGATTGGCCTTAGGATTCAGGGGAGCCTCAGTCAGCAGCACGGGATGCTCTTCAGGGGCCACACGCAGCTCATTGTAGAAAGTGTGATGCCAGATTTTCTCCATATCATCCCAGTTGGTCACAATACCGTGCTCAATGGGATATTTCAGGGTAAGAATACCACGCTTGCTCTGGGCTTCATCACCCACATAGGAATCCTTCTGTCCCATGCCAACCATCACACCCTGGTGACGTGGACGACCCACAATGGAGGGGAAGACAGCGCGTGGCGCATCATCACCAGCGAAACCAGCCTTGCACATACCGGAGCCATTGTCGACAACCAATGCAGCAACTTCTTCGTCACACATTTTGTAAGCTGCAAAAGATGCGAAAGTAAAAACCAAAAATTAGCAACACAGAATTGAAAAGAACAAACGGAACTCGTCACCCCGCCCTTGAAACAAGTTCACTTTTTTTTTTTTTTTTTTATTCGCTGTCCAAAAGGAAAAAGCCGGTGTAAATGTGTATGCGGCAAATGAAGAAAAAAATGGCGGCTCTCACACATTAAAAAAAAAAAAATACTGGGAGGGGGCGCAACTGCAACTTGCAGCCACGATTCTAAATTTTCTTTTTTTTTTCATCTATTATTTCCCCAAAAATTTTCACGTCCGTTAAGTTTTTTTTTTTTAAATTTATTCACCTTTTCTTATTTATGTATTTAAAAGCCGAGAAAAGAATTTGATTGCTAGTTTTAAGCTTGAGAGCCGAACCGCACTATCTGACTGCCGAAAGAGGAATGAACAAAAAGCGGGGCGAATGCCAGTTAACTGCCATTTTTTGATCACCGCTGCTGTTGCTGCTGCAGCAACGCAGCGTTGGCGTCGTTGTTCTCTCTCTCTCCCGCTACTGTCTGTCTTTCTCGCTCTACCATATGGGACAGTGCGCACATCAGAAAGAGAGAGACTTAGCAGGCAACATTTTGTGCCCATATATGGGCATGTTTCGAAGCGAAATCGAACGGCAATGCGACGGCAACGACCACGAGGAGAGCCATGCCAATGGTGGTTTCTCTCTTCTCTCCATTTGGCAAAACCGGCATTTTATTAGTTACTTGTTGTCTTGCCAAATAAATTTATTAATTCTCTTATTTTTTCTATTTTATTTCCAGAACTATTTTTTGTCGACCTACGTCATGCCTTGGCTTAAAACAACAAAAAAGCAGTTTCAACCGACCTCCAAGCTACACAGAGAGAAGCAAATGCCAAGACAGCAGAGGGAGTGTAAATGAGGACCGTTACATTTTTTGAAAGCTGACTTATAGCGTGGGAAAAAATAGAAAGTGGCAACTATGCATTATAAATGCTTCACTTAAAAATGTCACCGAAATGAAGTTTCAGTGAAATTTTTGCATTAAACTTTCGACGGACAATCTAAGTTAGTTAAAGGTATCAGTAATAATTAACTGGTTAAGATTTGAACACTTAATTCGTGCAATTTGTCTTATTTTGTTAAAATTTAAACTTTAAGCACAATTTCATTATAGTTTTCTTGGAAAACTTCGGACATGACGAAAGATTTGTCGTTGATTGGTTAAGGGGTCTTATGAAACGGATTGTATCTTATCGGTGACAATAAAATAATCAAAAAAAAAAAATCCCTATCATATCAGGGGGTTTTGGTTTTAGCACAAGGGTTATTTTGGGCAATTTTGATATTGGTATTTTGATATGTATTATTATCATTTCCATTGTTGCCTTTTGTACACACTTTTTCAGTCACTTATAGCACTTGCAAAAAATTGGCTTTTCAGACGTTTGTACATATTGTGTAATTCCACATAATTTCTGCTGCACTGTTTTTTGTACATAAGTTATATGTCTGTATATATGTATTAACCATTGGTTACTTACTTTTGGTCTGTTTTTTTAGATTAAAATTAAATTAATATAAATTAAGTCTTTTGGGTAGTTTTGTGTCTGGGAATTATCGTATCCACTCAGCACAAGAACTGAAACTGTAATGACATGAAAACTGGTCGCTGTATGGGGTTTTATAAAGCCAGCTTACCCCATAGCAAAAACACAAGCCGGCAAACATAATCAACGATACAACGATGACGATGACGACGTCACTCATATGCTCGGTTAAAACTCCTTATCAGTGTCGTTACTAAAGTTTTACCATATATGGGTATGAATTGAAATTTCAGAGAATTTCCTGCGCTGTCTCGCTCTTTTAGCTCTCCCAACTCACGACATATATATATATATACAATATACATCCACATATAGATACATATGGGTGTGTATATACGAAATATCTGTCCGTTTACCAACGATATGAGAGGGTTTCAATTCGGGTTCGTTCGCTGTGTTTTTGGGCTTGCCCTTTAATCATGTGTGTGCATACATATAAAGTGTATGTGTGTGTGTGTAACGGTCAGTTTCAATTCATGTGACTCAATATGAGTAATACTCAAGTACAAAGAATTTAATAATCATATCTATCCCATTGGAGCAGTACTATTCATGATGAATTTGAAATTTCAAGCTTTATGACTTAAAGACAATAGCAATTTGCTTGGCTTTATGAAGTTAAAACCTATTAGTTTCTGTTATTTTACATTCAAATTGTCATTATTTATTTAAATATTGTGTTGTTCTCAATCCGCTTAAGAATCAATCGCTTAAGAATCGAAAGAAGAAATTTGTAGTAACATTTCTCTTGTGTTTTGGAAAAAAGAATTTAATTGGGATCACTAGTTAAAAAGTCTTCTTGGAAAACATTAAGTCATTCGTGACGGAATTAAAATGCAGAGTATTCATAAATCATTATCCAATCAGTTATTTTCTTCTTATAAGCCGGTTTTCGAATAATAACGGGCGCCACAACATAGCATACAACTGCAGCCACACATTCAAATACAGCCGAGCACAGCAAAGTTTCGCGTTTGCGCAAGAGAGACAGCTAGAGAGAGACTTACAAACACAGACTCAGTTTCAGCTTGGTCGCTCACATGAATATGTAAGCGGTGCTCGCTCATTCACTTGTGTTTGTCTCTCAGCCTGTGACTGAGTCAGAGTTGTTGTCGGCGGCTTATCAAGAAGCGACCCTCCAAGGGAGACGCCTTGATTCAAAAAGAAATTTAATAGAATAAGAAATTCAAAAGATTCTAAAATATTTAAGGAAATTATTTTATTTAATCCTTTCTACAAAAACTGTTTATTTATACAGTTTTAGCTATGTTTTTACTCGTAAAATAGGGGAAAGCTGTGGTCAAGTGTCTGGCAGATCTGTGTGTATGGTTGTGTTATGTATCTGTGTGTGTGTGTAAAGAGTGCTGTTTTACTAACGGTAATTGCTTATTTACAATCTGCATACTTTTGTTATTTTGTCTTTTTACTATTATTCTACGAATTTATTTCTTTTTGTTAAAATAATTTCCTATTTTGGGACAAAGTAACACACAAAAAAGGCATAAACAACAGACAGAGAGAGGGAGAGACATAGAGGCGAGAGTAAGCTTCTCTCTTCGGTTATAAGGAGTGGCCTGACTCTTTCGCTCTCTCTTTTTCTCATTGTATTCTCTCCTACCCCCACTTCATCTCTTGTCATATCACATTGCATTTTTACCGCATTTGGTTTAAGCTTTGGTTTTGGAAGAAATTTGAAATCGTCAATTTGCAATTGGCTACACAATTCCATATAAAACAACTTTATTTACACTTTGCTACAATTTCAAGGTAATAGACCGAAATTGGAGCTAAAGCGTTTTTATTCTTCTTTACAACATTGCATACATCAGCAGTCTGTTATTCTACATTCGCATTCCATTCTTGTGTGCGTCAAGCCGTCATCATCATTATCATCAACGTGATCATCTTTATTATGGTAAACATTAACAGCATAATCCAAAACTATCTTATCGGCACCTGCTTGAAAATTGCTTTTACCGTTTTATACACAAAAAAATAAAACTGGTTCTTGAATCGTTAAGAAAATAACCCAAAAGTGGGTAATAGTTTAAGGCCTTTTAAAAAGAAAATTGCCGCGGGAAATGAAAAATTTAATAAAAATGAAAACTCGTTGAACGAGAAAACTAGATTCATAAAAAAGATCATATCCGACTAACTTTGTATTAAAGTTATTTCTGATTAATTAAGAAATAAGTTATATTTGAACAGTTGTAAAAATGATAATCATTTAAAGCAACTGTTTTAATATTTAATGCACTACCGTAGAAATTTATTTTACGATCTCAGACATTATAAGGTAGCAGGTTCTATTTCTTAAAAGGATTTTTCATATTTAAACGTTAAGCCCAACAATATGGCGTTTGCCAAACCAAAGTATAACCTCGGCGGTGACAAGAGTGTTTAACCAAACCTCCCCAACTGACAAGTTCTTTTAGCCTCCGCTCCTTGTACTCTTTACTATATTATCCAGACTCTGGCGAATAGCCGGAATATCTGCTGGCGTTGGTGGAGTAAGCTCCACTTTGGCATGCTTCAAAAAGTTATCAACCTGAGATCTAGCTTGGACAAGCAGCCTGCTTATTAGTCCCTAATCCTTTGTTGCCAAACTCGCTATTTCTTATTAGGGTCTTGTGAACAGCTACAGGGTTGCTGTTCTGTATAAATGTCAAAAAGTAGCCTAGTTACATATGTATTTTAATTTTGTAATTTTTAAGGGCAAATCTTAATGTACATACATATTTTTGATGTTTGTATGTATTTAATGTATGTTAAGAATGATTTTCATTAGACTTTTTTTTATAATTCTTTAATTGTTTACTTTTATTAATACTCGGTCCTTAGTCATTTTTGAAGGAACCTTGGATAACCTTGGAATTTCTTTTCATATTTTATTTCATTGGTTTATCTTTTTTGCATCTATTGATCTCTTGATGTTATAGCCTTGTAGTATGTTGTTGTTATTTTATTTTATCGAACGCCAACGCGCTGGACAATCTTGTCTGACCATCTCTCGGCCTGTCTATATCTTACTCTCTCTCTCTCTCTCTCTCTTTCGCCTGGTCATGCCAAAGCTATGCAATTAAGAAAACAATTAATTATGCCTTTGCTGATCAATATAATTATGTACATACATACATACATATCTATGCATATATGTACATACATGTATGTATGTATGTATGCAGCCAAAAAACTAACCTCAACCAAATAACAACAAGTTGTAGTGAAAATGTTTACCATTAACTAACGGTAACCATGGTGGCAAAACAAATTTATGTACATACATACAAACATACATACATATAAACATGCATGCGTGAGCGCGTGCTAGTGTGCGTGTGCGTATGTTAATGGCAATAGTAAAGCGCAAAAATTAATTGCAAAAAATGTAAAAATTTTCACATTCAATGACCTTGACAATGGCTTTGGCTTTTAGTTGAAACTACAATATATGTATATATGTACATATATCTATATACATACATACCTATAAACTACAACTCTTTATGGATAGTTGTCTATATGTCTCTGTCTCACTTTTGTTTGTGTGTGTGTAGAAAACGTGACGAGTTACGTAGTATGTACTTTTTGGAGAAAGGTCGTTGATCATGGCTAAAGAGTAAGTATGTGTGCAGCTGAGATGATGTTGTTGCTGTTGATTTCAAGTTAACATCAAACTTGAAATTAAGCGCTGTTTTTGGCAATTTTGTGTATTTCTAGTTTCAATAAAAACGCTAGGCCAAGTTAAGCCAGCTGCCTTTCTGCCTCTGTTTTTGCCGCCACCTCCCTCTACCTCTGCTTTCAATAAACGCACAAGGTTATAGTCACCAACTAGGCAGACTTCAATTTCTTTTCAAATGTTGCGATATTGAGTAATGATCTTGAAATTGTGTAGAAACAAAAAACATAAACAGCGATCAAAGACTAATGAACTTTACTTAAATATGTACATACACATGTACATACATACATATGTATGTATGTATGTATTTTTAAGTGTTCTGAATAAAGCGGTGTTTGTAGTTTTGTTTTTTTTATGGCAAAAGCAATTTCTTGAGAAAGGATTTCAAATAGGATTAAGGCTCTGTAAGTAAGATAAAACAAGTTTTTCCACTTTCGACCATTAGATGGTAAATTTATTACACTAAAAGGTGTTTAAGAAACGAAGTTAATTATGTTGTTTACAAATGTGCACAGTGTATTAAAGGCATAAAATTGTAAACCACAAATTAGTGAATTTTTTTGTTGTTTTTGATCGGAATATATTACAAAAAATAAAAATATTTGATAATTACCAAGTTAATTGGTAGTTAATTGGAAAAGCGGCAAGTGCTCAAGCCATTGCGATTATGAGAAAAAGACATCCAATTTTCATTTGAAATAGATTTGCGTGAAACAAAATGATTTATAATTCATTTTGTGGATTCACAATTTCACTCGGTATGCCAATGTTCATTTAAAATGGTGCGTGCCTCTTTCACTTTAAATCCAAGTGTATGCAATTTCTCACATCATGAAAAATTGTCTAAAGTCTGTTTCACAAAACAGTCAGCACAAAAGTAATTAGTAAAATAAAAAAAAAGTAATAAAGAAAGAAGAAAAAATGTTCATAAAATAATGATAATAAAATAAAAACTGCATATAACGATTACCCAATAAGCAATTTTAATATTTAACAACACTTGAGAACAATATTTCAATTAATATTGACTTAAATAGCACTTAAAACATTTCAATTTTAGGATACAAATGATCTGTGCACTATTTTTAGTGACTATTATGAGGGCATTCTTTATTAAATCAACGTGTGCGAAATAAATATAGCCATTTTAATATGTATGAATGTACAAAGTATTCAAAGGTTTGTTTGCTGGGTTAGGTGTCTGCAGTGTAAGAGGCTGAGGAAAAGTGATTTATTTCATTGAGTCATTTAGTTTGCCAGTCATCTCTTTTCGTCTCGTTGCGGTAGTCCCGACTGCAACACTTCCATACAGCTCTCACGATGTGTGTGTGTGTGTGTCCGTCTTCATGAAGGTGTAATAGCAATTGTACTTGATGTAGTACTAAGTATGTAGGTAGGAGTTATGTCGGGACAGCGGGGACTGACTGAGTCTCGTAGACTTGGCGTCTTGCGCCTCCATGTTACGTTTCGTTTCGGTTTTATTTTTTCTTCTCTTTTATTTTCTTATTTTATTTTGCGGCGTCAGCGTTGGCGAGACAAGCTAGTTAACGTTGTTTTTTTTTCGCATCTGATTAGTGTTGGATGCTGAAAAAGAAAATCGGAGCATAAATAAAGTTAAAAAGAAACCGATGTATGTATGTATGTACACATACATATATTTGCGGTGTAGGTATAGCAAAAAAAGAAAAACTAATAGCAATTTACGCGTATATGGAAGCCAAAGTATTGGGAATGCCTTATCTGTATTCTTTTTTTTGTTAAAATAAAAACACAATCTACCCTTTTTTTTACAATGACCCCCCTCGTTTTGCCCTAAAAATTCATAATTATATGCAAAACTGTGCTACTTAGAGAGACAGACAGACATAGAAAAAGAGACTTAGGGAGTGCGCGATAGAGACGAGGGAGATGTTTTGTCTATATCTGGACGAAAGAAGTCGTTCATGTTGCATTTGTGTATATAAGGTTAAATCAACATATTTGCCTGGTGAAGTAATTGAGATACAGAGAGAATAAAACTAACCAAAACAGCGACCACTACAGTGAAAACACAATTTGTTAAATTCAATTGCGTTTCATATTCATATGTATGTGAAGTGACTTGAAAAACTTATGAGAAATTATACCAAACTTAGAGATATCAAAAGAACTGTTCCTATTTGACTTTTTATAACTAACTAACTGTAACTTATAAACTTTTCTATCGAAAATTAAGAAAATATTTTATATTCATTCCATTTGTTAGTGCTTAATCTTCACTGTATTTTTGTACATATAGGCGAAAACGTTGTTGTCGCTGCTTGAAGAATGTGGGTTGCAAAAACAAAAACCTAAAGTGGTTTTTAATGAAATGTACCGCGAGAGTGTATAAGTTTGTGGTTGGACTTGTATATTGGCGCCCACACTTCCATACATACATACATACAGATATATGTACATATGTATGTATGTAGCTACTCACACACATAGGGAATTCAGGTGGCGGGATTGGCCCCGTTGCGCTTCAGTGCCGTCAGCTGGGCATGAAGTACTACGTAGAAAGATATTGTCTGCGTGTGAACGACGTCAATTAAACCAAACTCAACTGGAAAATTCAAATAAAGATGCCATTTCTTAAAGCATTTCTCCTGCCTCCCTCTAATTACACAAATTGAAAAGCGTACACACATTGTAGCGGGTGTGTTGTACTAGTATGTATATACATACATATGTATGTATGGACTTTCATGTAAGGGCAGTGCGTGCAACAGGGGATGCCGCACCCAAGAATACAATATCGTTGAGATTTTTTTGAGACAAGCATTCGCGTGAGGCATGCCTTTAACGCATCCGTCAACATGATGACCAAGCAGACCCACTATATGTATGTATGTATATACTACATACATATGTATAAAGTTTGTATGTAAATAGACATACATAGATTATGCATGTGCCACATATGTATGTATGTATGTATGTATGTATGTACATAACACGTGTTGTAATGACTTTAACTAAGCACACGAAATGGATTTTTAGCAAAGATAGTGTTAGGAGTGGTTCTAGGACCCTAATGTAATAAAAGATTTTAATTTCTTTCATTTCCACAAAGTATTTAAATTCATATGAGAAAAAAAAAAAAAACATCTACGATTCCATATTAGATAAATAGGTTTATTATACCAATAATATATTATATAAGAAAAAACTTCTATTCCGCAGTTTTAAGATTTAAGTGATTTAAATAAAAAACTAAAATTCATGGGACAGAATCTTGAGAACTAAAGGGTAAAGCACTAAAAACTAAGTTTTTAGAAAGCTTCCGTTAAGTACATATGTACATTCTTTATCATTTATTTTCTTTTGAAATTCTTTAGTCAAATTTTTTCTTTTCCAACGAAAGTGCTATCACTATATAAAAGAGAACTGATATCGGAGTTAAGCCATACTTCCCAATTCGACAAATAATGTCCATGATTCTGTTATCATGACTATAAATACATCTATGAACACGTACCCCACATTACAATTTTCCAACAGCCTATAAATAATCATAAAAAATAAATTTACTAACTAACTGATAAATATGAATTCCCTTGAAATAGTATTTAATACATTGATAAACAAATCGAAACAACAACAAAACCTAGAAGGCCAGACTATCTTTGACCATGCCGAAATTTGTATACCCTTGGAAATTCCTTTATTTTGCATTTTAATGTTTTGAGAACCAAGTCAAGGTTTTAGAATTTAAATTAAGAGAGTGAGTTACCTAAAATATACATTTCAATTAGATTTTTGTGTTAAGAATAGAGAATATAATCAAACTATTTTCATTGATATTGAGAATACTCATAAAAAGATATAATTGCTTTGATAAAAACTAAATTTAGTATAAGAAGATTAAGAAAGAAAGAGTTTTTTCTACTAAAATTTTATTTTTAATAAATCGTTGCCATGACAGCTATATTATATAGTTGAGCAATACTTATGAAACTTGATAGGATCCTTAAGATTATTTCAAAACTTGCAAAAAACAAATATTCTAAGAAATGCTTGAAAAAAAAAACCAAATTATTTGATCTAAAACTCTATTTTTGAGCTATTGTTTCTGTGGTAACTCTATAGACCGTAGGAAACTATATAAACTTAGCGTACTGATCAATAATATATAGTATATATTACTAACTAGAAGTTTATATTGCTAACTTCTAACACAAATCAAACGTACTTGTTTCTGCAAGAGCAAAAAACTATGAATAATATGACAATTTTTAGTTTTCATATTGAATTTCAGTCAAGATTTCAATTGATTTTTATATGAGAGATGGCAAGTATTGGGGGACCTCCGATTTATTGTATGTATGAATCATACTACTTAATTCATGACTCGGACTCTCAGCTCAATTTCAATTCCATGTTATGGCTATGAATCATCAACTGAATCGGTTTGAAAATGATTTGCATAAAAAATGAAAAAAGAGAAAAAGGCCTGAAACAAAAACCGGAAAGATGGTTTAATGCAAAATGTTTATCCATTTGTCTTATGCATAAATATTTTGACAAATAGTTAAAACAACAATATTATAAACAATTATTGTGACAGTCCACATATGTAAGTATGTATGTGTTTGTATATGTATATATAAACATATAGGTATGTATGTATGTTTGTAAGAGTGAACGAAACCGTTTGTTTAAGCTTAGAAAGCACGCAGACCAGATCAGACCAGACCCAGCAGCAGCAGCAGCACCTGTAACAATCAACATCACCCCAGAAAAGAATGAACAAACGCCGGTCTGGGCCCCACTTCTAGCTATTGTTGACAGTTACGTTTGAAAATAAAAAAAAAAAGAGAAAAAAAATGTTAGAAAATAACAGAATAACAGAAAAAAGAAGCAACAGCAGCAGAGCAACAAGAAATCTTAGCTACTATAAAAAAACTTGTTTAACGGAAATGTATTTAACACCAAAGACCAACGGATTAGAAGCACCCATTTAAGATATTCATTTTGGGACTATTTATTAACTAATTTAATTGTAAATTTAAGTTTTGTTTTTTTTTTTTTTATAAATTTTTTACGATTTTTAAAGTAAAAAAGATAATGGAAAATGACAGACAAAATAGTTGGTTTAACTATTAAAATATTTATATTTATTTTAATTACTATTAAAAGAATGTTAAAAACAAAAAACAATTTTCTTATAAAAATAAAGAAAGGAATATACTATATATAGAAAATATGATACGTAGATTTAAATTAAAATTATTAATATGGTTTCTTTGCATTTCATTGTTTTTTTTTTTATATTTAAAACAATTTATTAATTATGAAAATATTGTTTCTAATTTTATTAGTTTCAATTCATTGAAAAAAGAAGTCACACATGTTCATGAATGTGACTATAATTTCAAAATTCTACCGAAAATCCTAATGAGACCTCTTAAGGCATATTTATATATAGTATATATACATACATATAAGAAAACGTATATATATACATATATGCATATAATGTAATGTGTTTTGAGACATATGCTCTAATGGCGTATTGCTTAATTTTCACTTTCAATGGGTAACATCATCAATTCAAAACTCCTACAAGAATTAAATGAAATTTGCCTTAAGTATACCCTATAAGCAAGTAAAAAACAAAAGGCATGTTAAGATCCTTAAAATGTATATATTATAAAGTATAAAAAACCTTCATCTTTACCTTCAAGGTCCCCTTTTCTAACGCCATTTCATATTTAACCAATATATAAACCATAATATATAAAAATTTTTAAATAAAAATGAAACAAATCAAATAAAAATTATATAGTAATCTTTATACTTTTCTAATAAATTTTATTGAATATAAATGAAAATTTCTATATTTCAGTAATTAACAAAATTAGGATAAATATCTCAATTTAAAAAAGCAAATGATCTATATATCTAATCTATATCATAATAACATTAAATAAAACTCAAGAGAATTTAAAAGCAAATTTTTAATATGGTAAAATTTTAGGAATGAAGTATATAAAAAATTTCTTTAATATCTTAAAAAAACATTTTATTCAATATTAATAAATTTCATTAATTTTCCATAACATTTTCTATATCAACAATTTCATATTCCAGCGAGAGAGTAAGTTTGAATTTGTTAGGGTAACTCAATGTTTTCACTTTTTTGGATATTTGTTATTTTGTTGACCCTTACCGAAAAAGAAATAAAGATTAGCCAAAATAAAATAACAATAAATTAAAATAACGAGAAGGGAGACAAAGTAACGTATTTTTGTTTGTGAATTTGTTTTTACCCTTGAAAATGTGGTACATTGGTTTAAGCCAAAAGTTTGATTTTCTGTTTCTTAATAATGACAATTTTATATATTTTATATATACATATGTAAAATTTAGTTAAATATCTTATTTAAGTAGAGGCTTTTAGAAGCTGCCTTAGTCTAATCTTATCTAATCTAATTTAATCAAACTTCTAGTTGGGTTATTTATTTTTTCATAATTTCACAATTTTTGTTTTTAAAGTTTATTAAATCGGTTGAATATAACCATATACATATGTATGTACATATGTGTATATAAAAAGGATTGCAAGGGTATAAAAAATTTGGCATTGTTTCGATTTATTTTTGTATTATTTATTTAATTTTTTTATTTTGTTAATTTATTTTTATTTTTATTTATCATATTGTTTTTGTTGCTTTTCAAGTTGAAGCCATTGACATTGAGCTGTCGTCGCTGACTTCGATGTCGACGTTGGCAGCGACGCGACAGCGATTTTAATTTGCTGCCCGTTTTTGGCCGTTGGCATTTTAAAAAGCATCTTTCTCTTTTTCTCTCTATGTATCTCTCTCTGTTTCTTTCGATCCCTAAAAGTACATGCAATGACAATAAAGCGCAATTTTGTTTATGGACAAAAATGTAACAAAATTAACGAAAAGCAACAAAAAATAAAATGAGAAAAATAAAACTATTTTCGAAATTCGAGCGGAAACGCAAAAAAAAAAGAATAATGTTGACTATATATATACATACATGCATACATACATACAAACACAGCACAAAAACAAAGTTGTGGGTGTAACCTAAAGCGGATTGATCTAAGAGCGGAAAACAGACGAAAAGACATGGAGAGTCAGAGAGAGATAGATAGAGGGATTCGATTTCGAAAACGGCATATTTAAATTCTTTTCCATTTTGCAAAAGGCAGCAAAACAAATCTAAGTTAATTTGATTAAAATAAAATGAAATATAGATGTAATTATAATATATATTCTTGTTCAAAGGATTTAAAGGATTTTTGTATACATTCATTATATATTTAACTTTTACATTATTTTGGAAATCAAGTTTAAATAGATTTTAGAAATATAGTTTATATATCAATTGGTTCCATGGACAACAAATTGAAACGCAATCCAACTGTTTATTACCCTAAAGTAGAGTATCTTAATGTCGGCTTCCATTTGAGGAGTTTAAAACTTTCAAAGACATTGCATCCGCTGTTTCTTTTTTTTTTTGTTTTTATTATGAGGGGAAGAGGAAACTACTAAATATTCCCATACATACATACATGGAAACTATGTACAGATGTATGTGTGTGTACGATCTAAAGCCACATTTGGTCTCATAGAATGTCTATTGGCTTTTTTTGGTCTTTGGTTTACATATGCGTTAGAGTAGAAAAGGCAATTGCAATCGCTGTGTATATACATATGTATGTACATATATTTATATATGTATGTACATATATATATATCCATATACATTTGTATATCTATAGATACATCCAAAATAGCCCTGTTTATATGGTTTTATATGAAATTTAAAGTCAACTTTAAAAAACTCATCTCTCTGTTTCTCTCTCTCTCTCTTCTTCTAAATGATTCCAAATATCTTAAAATTAAGCGTTAAGTTGTTTATTAAGAACAAATTATTAAATTATTAAATATATTATTTGTATATAGTTAAAGCAATCGTGCTTATATATGTATACATATGTATATCTTTCGCTCTTAAGCTTAATTTTTTTAAGCTTTCAGTAAGATCATCTGGAATCATCTGGGATCATCTTTAAAAGATTCAAGAACAATTTGAAATATTTCTGAAATTTTAAGTAAAAACCATTTGAGAGAACATAGAATTAATTTTAAGACTATTTAAAACAAATATTGATTGAAACTAAATACAATTTCAAACCGTCAAAAACCGTTATATTTAAAAAGTTTTTTCAAAAAATTATTTAATTATTATTTCAACAAATTAAAGCTTAAAATTTGTTTGAATCTATTAAAACTAATTTTATATTTAAAATAAATATATTTATTTATTTATTTATATTTAAATAAAAAACATATTAATTGAAAAAAATTTTCAAATAATTTTCTGAACATTTCTCTTTTTTTTTATGTTTTTCCTTCTTAATAAATAAACAAATTTTTTATATCTTTGTGCAGAAATCAAAGATTGAAATTTTATTTTGTTTGTCTCACACAACAAACATTAACGGTATTAAACGAAAAAAGAAGAAGAAGAAGACAAGCAAACACTTTCACTGGCTAATTAGAATTTGGGTGAAGGCTTTCGCATAACAAATAACAAAACAAGAAAAAAAAACAATCATAGTTCAAACAAAAGCAACAACAATAACTACAAAAACAACAAAAAAAAAATGTATTTTTAGTGTTCAATTATTAAGCAAATTTTTGCGAAAGTCAAAAGTTTTTGAGTTGATACCGTTTGAGTTTGAAGATCGAGTCACAATCTCATATATCTCTGCACAATAGAAAGCTTACGGATGGGTAAACCGTTTGAAACACAGAGTGAGAGAGAGGGAGAAAAAAAAAACCGTTTTACAGTAAGGCGAATGCAAGATGCAATTTGATTAACTTGATTAAGTTATTAGCTGAAGGCACACCGAAAGTTGTATGCTCTATGATTATATTAAAAATGGTAAAAAGAAAAAAAAAATGAATAATAAGATTGAAATATTTATTTTATTTAGCTTAAAGTTTTTGGGCATTTGCCCAAATATTATTAATGTTTTGCTTTTTTTTTATCCTGTGAGGAAAATATGAATTTTTTTATTTAATATTACTTTATAATATTAAAAAATTAATATTGTTTCTTTTTAAATTAAGTTTAATGAAAGTCGACTATATTAGAGCTGATCTGACAGTCTTTCTACATTTCTTACATTTACATAATATCAGGAAAAGTTACAATCAATAAAATTATTATCAATTGATGTAATTTTTTTTTTTTTATCTTTCACTTGGAGTGCATTTAATTAAAAGAAAATTAGACATTGTTGGTAGCTATGACACACTGATATATATATATCTATCTATCAATTAATGTCAAGCAACGTTTTATAACTTGTAGTTATTTGTTTTATTTTATTTTAACTGATGAATGACCCAAATTATACATTTACAAACTGAATATACTGATAAAAAAAAAATATATTTCTTGGCTTAATATTTGTTATGAATCATTTTCTTTAACTACTTGGTTATGCATACATATATGATATCATTCCTTGTAACTTTGAATGAATAACAAATGGTAATTATTGTTTGTTAAACACAGATAGAAAAAAAAACACAAAATGATTTATAAAAATAATCGCAATTTTCCAAAGAAGGTTCAATAAATCACTGGAAAATGTATATTAGGAATGTAAAGAGTATTGAAAATATATTTTTAAACAAATTTAGGAATATTATTTCTTAAAATATGATGTGTAAAAGTATTTTTATAATATATTTTTATTTAAATAAAAACGTTTCAAGAAATCACTTAAATGAAATTATATTTCTTATAAGAAGAATCTATTTCTAAAGAAGATACGATAAATCATTGGAAAATGTATATTCCGAAAGTGTAGAGAAAGAGTATTAAAAATATATCCTTAAAGAAATTTAGGAAAATTATTTCTTAAAATATGATGTGCAAAAGTATTTTAAAAATATATTTTTATTTAAATCAATAAGTTCCAAGAAATCACTTAAATAAAATTTAATTTCTCATAAAAAGAATTTATTTCTTAAGAAGATGCAATAAATCGCTGGAAAATATATATTCCGAAAGTAAAGAGTTTTGAAAATATATTTTTTAATAAATTTAGGAATATTTTTTCTTAAAATATGATGTGTAAAAATATTTTCTATGATTGCGTTTTATTTAAATAAAAAGAAATCACTGGAAAAAATTAAATTTTTCATAGTTATTTTTAAAAAATCTTTTGACATTTCCTAACCACATATCCTGAGCTTGAAATTGCAGTAATTATTTTAATATATTGTAACTTTTTTTTTAAAGAACTTCAAAATGCATTAATTTAACTTGGAAAAAATTTCTTCTTTCAGGTAAACAGAGCATAACAAATTGCATTTCCATTTCAGAGTTGCGGGAGCAAAAGAAAATAAATGAAAAATGCTTTCAAAAAACTGCATTTTTAAACAACGAAATGAAATGGAAAAAAAGAAATAAAGAAATAAAAAAAAAAAGGGGAAAAGAAAGGAAAAATTTAAAACAAAAAAATCAATGTTCATGACTCATATAAGACCTCATCTTTTGTGAAAGTGACACGTGCGGCGTGTGTCGGCAACCAAAACGAAGGAAAAAAAAAAAATTAAATTAAAGCATTTGCGAAATATTTGGCAAAAAAAATAAAATAAAATAAAACGTGAAATGACCCACCCAGGCGTTACAATTACCACCCCGATAACGGGATAACCCAGGCAATTCGATATAATGACTGGAGCAGCAGTATGGTAGTTAGGGTAGGATAGAATGGATGAGAAATGAGGGTCGTTCTAAGCCTTGACTTGTCTCTGTCAGCAACCTTGAGCATAAAACAATGGTAAGCGGGTAAGTTAGGGGTGCGGGTGCGGGTGAGGGTAATGGTAATGGTGAGAGGGTGCGACGCAACTGACTATGCCGGAAGTAATTCCCTGTCTCAATCTCATTCCCATTTCCATTCCCTGGGTTTTTTAGTCCTGGGCCAACATGCATGCGAATCTCGAATGTTCGTATATTGCTTTTTGGGAGTATTTAGGTGTGGCCATGCCAAGGGCGTGGGCTAGTCTGAATCAGCTGTTATCCTAATGGTGGTGGTGCTGCTTGTGGTGCTTATGGTAATGGTGGTGGTTTACTAATCAGTCTCTTCAGTTTCCCAATGTGGACAAATATGGGAGCATTCATTTGGCTTTCCGGCTGATAATATATATACATATACATATATGTATGCACATGTGCTCCAGATGTATAAATATATGTATGTATGTATATATAGTATTTATGTAAACGAAACTCAAGTGCCTCTGATAACCAACTTCAAGTACATAAGTACATTCATATGTACATACATATGTATATGAAAATAAATGAGAGAACTCTTGTCTTAAAAAGATGCACTCTGTTAGGCGATCTGCACTCTGTCGACCCCTTTTACAACATGTTAACCCCCTCTTATGTATGTATGTATGTATGTATGCCTGGAGTGTTATAATATGGACAGTTTGTTATAAAAGGGCGTGGTTGTCGGCAATATGATTCCATAAATGGGTAAAATTCACTTAAAAAGAAATGATTCATACAAAAGAACAATTTAAAAACTCATCCAATGGAATATAACACTTAAGTTTCCACGTAAGCTCCCCCCTCCCCCCCACCAAAACAGATAACACATATACATACATACATACATACATACATACATACATACATATGTATGTACACGTTATATGCGAATGGTATTGCCATATCAGTTTTCTAAATGGCAGCTGTTTCCGTATCAAGGTAATACTTAATACCGTATGCGATTAATAATACCAAAGTTTTGTCTTACCAAACGAGAATTAATTGAGAAGCTTATAGATTTCTGATCTGTTATACTTGCTATAGATTGTTCCAACATACATATGTACATATATAAAGATAGATATCAATTTTCACTTTATTTTATTCAATTCCTTGCACGATAAAAGCAAATCTCATAGTATATATAAACATATATATATATATTCAACGGAAATGGTTAACCATTTAAAATGCCGATCACAACAGGTGACAATATAAGAAATTTAAGAAAGGGAAAAAAGCTCAAGTGCTTACATACATACATACATACATAGTCATGTACATGTACATACATATGTAAAGTAAAGTTATGGATAAGACATTTCATTGTTTTTGCTTAATATTCAAATCGCACACAAGACAAATGGAAGTTATACATAGAAGATGCCGTCAAGACGGAGGAGTATTTGAAGGCAACTTAAATGGCGGTTATAAACGATTGCGTTTCCTATAATATTTTTTGCCATAAACTGAACATGGACTTGACAAATGGATTGAGCGCAGACAAGGATATATTAATAAACAGACTTATGTACATACATATATGTATGTATATATTTATATCTATGTATATGTAAAGCCGGCATTTTAGTTGTGGTTGGAGAGGCAATGAATGCACGCAATGTCGCCAATGTCGAAGTTAAAGTTGGGTGTTAGATGAACCAGGGTTCGTGCGGGGTAAAGAAGTTCAAGTTCAAATTTATTTTTATGATTTCTGTATTCGGCCTGTCAAATGTTTTCCGGTCTCTCTCTCTAACGGAGAGTTGAGCTTAATGCTCATGCGCCCACTCCCTCCTCTATCTCTATCTTTCTTTCGCGCAGTCACTGTATGTCTCTTTAACTCTTTGTCTCTGCATTAGTTAGGTTGCTCTCTCTCTCTTTCTTGTTTAAGCTTTTGCTTGCTCTCTGCAGTGCAGCTGATACTGCATTTAACCAAATGCAATGCCAAATATGGTTATAGTTGGTCCAAAAAATACCGCTTAGCCGGTCATCAACACACACTCTCTCTCTTTTATGCTGCTGCTACAATCTCTCTTTCGTTTTATTTCTCTCTCTGTCGTCTCCTTTTGTTCATATTATATTTTTCTCCCACTCTCTGTCTTCCCTTTTGTACACACATAAATGTATGTGTATTTACATGTGTATGTATGTATGCACATTTAGCATTAATGCGATCAATATGCAAAGGGTTTGTTCAAAGGTTAGGATCACTGGTAAATTTGATAACCCCGACGCTTTTAAATAACCTTTCACTTACTTAACATATGTATACATGTATGTGTGTATGTATGTATTAAGATTTGTATATGTAGGTCGGTTCATTTACAACTGTTTTACATATGAACGTCTGTCTAGCGTGCAGCTTACCTCTACTTCGCCCTCTAGCTCATATCTTTCTTTCTCTGTAAGTTTGGGTTTGTCGCTCTAATAAAAGTAAAAGTTCAATTGCATTAAAATTAAGGTATAAAAAATGTAAGTTTCTAAATATATAGAGAATATATATAAGCCAATCAAAATATACAATATATGACAGATTTTATCTAATGGATATCAGATACTTTGCTTATATTGGATATTCTATTGTTCTTATATGATAATGATTCCTTTATTTATCGTTAGCAAAAGAGTATAGAGATTTCGTTGCTTCAAAGTTAATTTGACAGCATGTTGAATGTGTTTAACTAAAATCTGTTAAGTGTCCGGATAAGCGATTCATACATATGTACATGTGTATATATATGTATCTACATACATATGTAGATATTAGCATCGGCTTAGTCACAAAAACTGCATGTGCTTTCATCATGCATTCACTCCCTCTTTCTCTCTCTCTCTTTCTTCGGTATCAGAGAACTTTTGAGGGTGTTTTTGTTTCTTTTTTTCCCTGTGGTGGTTGTTCCTTTCAATTCGCCGCAAACTGTATTTGAAATTGGTGGAAGTTTCTCCACAATTTATAGGGGAAATCTGTATTTCACATCAAGCGCCTGCGTCGCTCTTAATGTTATCTCTTCTTCTTCGTTTTTTTTTGTTTTTTGACTTTTGTCTGCCTCATTTTTCATTGCACGTGCAATTTTTCACATGTGTTTTTCCCACATTTGCCAAAAGAAGGGCGAGAAAATAGAGGCTGAAAGAGAGGCAAAGTGAAAGAGGCCCGACCTTCTTCTTCTTCTTGGTCGTTGTCGTCTTTGGTTGTACCAATGTTTGTTTGTTAAGAAAATGTGAAGGTTGAAAGGCTTTAATTTTCTCGTTATATTTGTGAAATTGTTTTTTTTTTTCGTTTTCTTTTCAACCACACCGATAACAGTAAAATTGGAACAACAACACTTATATGGCAATTATGTTCTCTATGGAAGGGCTGTTGTTCGTATGGTGCATGAAAATATATTGATAAGATGAGCATTTCTGTTGGCGACACTTCACAAAAAAGAAAAAGAAGAAAAAAAGATTGTTTATGGATTGCGGTTATTTTACTTGTTTACTTTGTTTTATGAGTCACAAGTACACACATACATACAAACAAATATACGTGTGATAAGACAGCCCAAAAACTGCGATATCGAAAATAGGCATAATAAAACTGTTTTTTTTTTTTGCATAAAAATATCACATCAGTTTTATGTAGATTCATAAAAACATTATAGAAATAGGAAAGACATATTTCCAAAATTCATTTTATGTAAAAAAACAAATGTTTAAGACTTTATCACTCGAAACTCCGGTTTACCAATCAAAAAATGCTTTAGTTTTTTCTATGCTTTCATTTGTTATTTAAATTTTAGTTTAATTTCAAAAGTATTGCTTAAAAAATCTTCTAGAAATATATCTAATGTATTGTATATGTCCTTACGTTATATTTCTTGACATTCTAGGGCTAATAAGTTTCATTATTTTTCATGTTTTAACAATAAAGTCTTATGGTGACCCCGACGTTTTACATATTAACGCATTTGTACAAAGAAATTTATAGAAAGACATTTTAAAAAAACCAAAGTATTCGCTGTTTTTTAGCTAGTTTTTGTACTTATTATAGTTTTAGTTCTATTTAAAGACTGAATATTTAAGATTTTCATTAAATTTTTTAAACAAATGACATTAATTTTTTAATTTAAGAGAGTCATAAATGAAATTCTTGGTAATTGACTATGAAAAGCTATAGATTTGTATTTTCAACTGGGGGTTTTCTTCTAATGATATAATATTCCAAATTGGGCCACTATTACGTACTCTTTCCTTTCCTATCTCTATCTCTCTTGCACTCTATTATGTGTGATATGTTCATTTTTTCTTTCTTTTTTTTTTTTTTGGTATTTGGTACATAATCTAATCGAGTTTCTATAGTTTATTGTTGTTGCTGTTGTTGTATTCTTTATCAACGTCACGCCGATTGGAGCACAGGCGTGTTATGATAAGATTCCATATTCTATCAGGTGTAGGAATTGCGTAATCAGCAATGAAAACGAAAAAAAAAAGAAAAGATTGGAATTATAATGAAACAAAAAAAGGAAATGAAACCAATAAAGTAATGATGATAAATAATATTATTTTTTTTTTTGATAGGCGCCAAGTGAAGTTGGTCAAGTGGGTGGGAACAGTGGGGCTTATGGATTTGAGTTGACTTAACCCTGAAAAATTATATATACACATATATGTATATATATAAATGCACATACCTCTGTATGTATGTACATATATACATATATCTGTATCTATATACAGACATCGCAATTTCATGTGATTTCGATGGACTATAAAAGTTCCGCGTGAATGATTGGGTTGATTTCGTTTCTGGGGTATTTAGTTTTTGTTGGCATTTCTTGCCCATATATGGTAACATTTTGATGTGTATGTGTATATATATATAATTAATTACCAAATTGTCATTTTATTGCATTTACGTTATTTTCTAATTAAATGCCAAATGCGAGAAAATCGAAACAAACAAAAAAGTAAAAAATCGAAATGTAAATGAGTCCAAGGCAAGGCTCCAAAGGCAGGCCATGGACAATTTGGACTTATCAGGTATCACACACACACACACACACACACACACACTCAAACACAAATGGGGATATTGGCTGTGGGATGTAAACCTTGATTTCTATTTTTACATTGTCCATTTGGTTTTCTCAAATGGATCAAGGTCAGGGGAAGAATAGGTAACAAACATTTTTATCAAACTTAAATATATATGCAAATAACTTAAAAGCTTTTTCTAATAAGCAAGTCACTGAAGAATATAAAATACTTCATTACCCACCTAGAAAAGTTTTACAAATTATTACAAATAATTAAAATCTCATGGAAATCCCAATTCTTTTTATCTTTTTTATATCTTTTATCTTTTTTATATATATAAAAATTCTTTTAATCATTACCTCACTGAGTATATTGTTGAAAAAATTTTCAGTTACATTTCATTCAAATTTAAATTTAAACAATTTTAGCCGTTAGAATAGAAAAATTTTGTTTTCTAGCTCCACCTGGCGGAACTTAATACGATATATTTTTTTGGGAAATATAAAAACAAATCAACTCTGTTGTTTTAATCTTATATTAGTAAGCTTATACCGTATTTATAAAACTTTTCATTTTGGTCACACTTTTCAATTGCAAAAACTATTCAACTTTATTTTTTCTGCTTTAGTCTCTTTAAAAAATGGTAAGTGCAGCAAAGCCAAATTTATTAATGCTTTTAAATGATTCATCATTTTGCTCATAACACAGGCAAAAAGCAGCTCCCTTGCTTGGCTCCACATTTTCACGTTGCTAATAATTGGAATGCAACTGGAATTTGTGCTGGGATACGAGAAAGAAATGACCGTATATGTGGATGCCGGTAAAATTGAATGCCTATATCATAGTGTCAAGCAGGGCGAGACAATTGATTTTGAATATCAGGTAATTGATGGTGGTCACGGCGATTTGGATATTAGTTTTACACTGCTCGATCCCATTGGCCTCCTCATTGTGAGTGACTACAAGAAACCGGAGAATATACATAGGCATACCGTGGACAAGGAGGGCGACTATCGTTTCTGTTTTGACAACGGATTCAGTATGTTTAATCGGAAGACTGTCTTTTTTGAATTGATTGTTGAACGAGAAGGTGATCCCAATCCTAGCGATCAGCAGTGGCATAACGTAGACGATTTGGCCGGCCTTACGCCCGATGAGTATTACGATATGAAGGTACAGGATATAATGGATTTCATTGGTCGCATTCGTGTGCAATTGAATAAGGCACGCCAAATGCAGGATATGCTACGATCCCATGAGGCGCGCGATCGTAATTTGGCTGAAGCGAACTTCCAAAAAGTTAACAATTGGTCTCTTATCCAGATTAGTGCCATGATCGGGGTCGGGCTCATTCAGGTGCTTGTATTGCGAAGCATTTTCGAGACCAATGGACGTATGTATCTGCTTTGGCGTAAATTGGGAATTTGATGCGGGTATCATGACAATGGAATGCGAGGGCGGGTGAAAGAGTTTATAAAAGTTTTACCAAAGATGTAGGTTGGCAGGATGTAGCATTTGTAGATCGATATTGCTCCCAGTTAGTCAAGCCAAGTTGCTTGCCATTATCAGTTTAGTTAACTAGATAATTTATCTATATATATACCTATATACAAACGATATTTCATATGTAAGAGATAAGGGCATATTTGTGCGTGTGTGTGTGTGCTAATGTGTGTGTGTGTGTGTATGGGTGTGTGAATGGGCTCATTGTTGAATCAAAGCAATTGTAATTCTAAAACATTTATTAAGCAAAGTTTATTATGATGAATAAAGAGCGGGAAATAAATCAAAATATTTCAAATCAGTTCTAATTTTAATTCAAATTGGTAACCGTTCATCGATATAACAGTTATTCTTTATTATCGATAGATTTTTTTTATGGGTTTCGCGGCTTAACTCAGACTTATCAGATTTCAACATTATCTGATTTAAAGCAAATTTCGACAAATCCCAGTGAACTAAAGAAGGGGACTTCAAAATATAAAGGGGCGCGGGTAAGATGATAAAATTTACTTTGAGTTACTTTTCTATGGACTAAATATTGATGCCCTATGGACGTGACAAGTCTTTGGATTTACTCTTTATTGACTCAATAGGTGAGTCGATCTATAAATAATAACTGTTATTTCATTATCAAGAGAATAATTGATTGTGTCCCCGTGTAAGGATAACAAAAGAGTGCCAGTCCAAAAAATCAAAGGGGAAAACGAATTTCAGGCATTGTTTTGGCTTGTGCAAATGTAATGTAGCTATAGCATGTTTGATATTTCCCACATTTTAGCGCACATCGAATAATGTAGATCCATATTATTACTAGCAAGGGTATTTATTCCAATTTATCGCTTTTAATCGGCACCAACAAAAAAAAAAAAAGAAGTTAATTATAACCACCAGATGAGTCCCAGTACGTTCGCTTAGGCGGCCTTCTCCAGACGCTTTTGACGCTCTAGCAGACGACGTTCACGTTCGAACTCTTTCATGCGCAGCACATAATCCTCATATTCGCAGGTCAAGTAATCGTGCTTCTCGTGCGCACACTGATACACGAATGGAAACTTGTCGGAACGACAGGCCTGGTATGCGATCAGCTTGTGGGCACAATAGTCCCGATTTTCTAATGGCAGTTTGGCTGATTCCATTTCCGCTTGGGTGGCAATCATGACACGCTCCTTGCGAGACTCGAAACCCAGCATCGGATCAAAACTGGGCACCACATCCGGACCGGGCGTCACATCTGGTTTCAGATAGTGATTCAAAGCGTTGCCCATGCTGCATGTTGGGTAGAAAGAGAATTGCTTAATTAACGTTAGCTTGAACAAATCAGATTGGAATTAATAATGAAAATAAATTACGTAAAATGTTTTTTTTTTCTGGCGACACTTTTGTTGTAGACTATTGACAGCTGCTTCGACCGTGGGCCTGCCAACTTGAGATAAAATTTTGCTTGGCCAACACTGGTTCCTCCAACTCTATCAGCTGTTGGAATTGTTAACTAAAAATAGAGATGTCAGTAATACCGATAGTTAGTATAATGTTATAATCATATCTATTACCGATCATGTTACAAGATTTACACCTTTTTCTTCCTTTAATACTTTTTATAAACTTACTTTATTGATTTTATAGCATTTTGTTTGTATAATTTAAGAACGCACACTCTGTTTTGGTTTGACACGAAAATGTCCTGTGAAAACTATCGATACACTATTTTGGCAAGCTATACTCATCCCTAGACGGTAAGTCCTGTTTTGACAGCGTTGCCACTCATTCAGTTGGTTGCTTTCATTGTTCGCGGCGGCTGGCGCTCCCGTTACAAATAGGATATAAAAACCAGCAAAATAATACACCAGAAATATGTATTAGTTCAAGCGCCCGCAATAAAAAGCCAATAAATAGTTAATTCTTAGTTATAATAATTTTTTTTCATTGTTTTCGCTGTGTGTGAATGTGTACTTAGGCGTAAATTTTTGTGCAATAAAAAAATTAGCAAAGGAAAGCATCTCAAAAAGGGCATTTTAGCCAGTGTCGAATAGGTCGGGTCGAATCAGTCTCGGTCTCGTTTTCGTTTTCAGTGTGTATATGTATCGATTTTGTCACTGGACGTACGGTTAAAGTTTAAGCAATGGTCGGTCTGTTAAATCCTATGAAATATGGCGATCACTTTTATGAATTATACACAAATAATACACGCAGGTAACATCCTATTTGGCATGACAAAGGGCAATGCTGATGTGGGTTAGCATTGTCGTTGGTTGTTGGGGGGCGGGGAGGGTTGAAAAATCGATCGATTTGCTTGTTGGGCTCGGGGATACATATGTCTTCAACCCCTAACTTGTACCAAAGGGGGGTTGCTTGATTAGGCGGGCATTTGAAATTGCGAAACAGTATGGCAACGCTGTCAGCTGCTTATCAGCTGTTTGCCCGCGACCTGCATTAATATTCTATAGTGGACTCACTTATTTAAATTAGTTTTTTCTGTTTTGGCGGTTTTCTTATTGCAGAAAATTGCAAAATGAAAGAAAAGCTCTCACCAAGCGCAAAAGTCGGAAGGAAAAATCCGCTGCAGCTTTGGCAGCCGCTGCAGCAGTTCTGGAAGGCGGAGGCAATTTACTTGGCGGCATTGTGAATCCTCTAGATCCGCCATTGGTCAAGGAGCAACTAATGTTAATAATGCCTTCATTTCCGGTCGCGCATATTGAGCTGGATCCGAATGCATCGAAATTTGCTGTCTTCTCGGCCATTAGGTCCACAGTACTGGAGGCGGAGACCCGTTATGCCTTGTTCCATGAGGGCAGTGGTGCTGGAAGAGTAGGTGGAGGGGCTTTAAAAAAATGGACGGGCAATATGGGATCGTCCTGCTGTTTGGTTTGTGCCGGCAGTTGTATGGTAAGCAACCTAGTTGATTGCTCTTGTCATGGTCCAGCCGCTGGCATAGGTGGTGGACCAGGAGGTCCCGGTGCTGCTGGAGGAGCGGCACCTGCTGGCGGTGCTGGTGGTGCAGGAGCAGTAGCAGGAGCGGCTGCTGGTGCCGGTCAGGTCGAGAAGCGTACACGTCGTGACAGTGCGAATAGTGATGCCGATTCCGATATCGAGGAGCCTATCGAGCGTGAACCCGTTTATGCCACAGTTCCCCTCATTGTTGGAGCCGGTTTGCGCAGTCTCTTCGAACTTATAGCCGATGCCCGACATATTCAGCCACTTCTCTGTACTAAAGCATTAAAAGCATTGCTGGATGTTATACAAGGACAGCAGCCGGAATCTTTTAAGCTAGAACCCGAAGAACTTATAAATCCGCTTTACGATTTACTACTGGATCTGGCCACAATGCCGGCGGCATTAAGTTCCACTACGGGTGCAGAAGCCAATTGGTCAGCAATGGCGTGTGCCGCCCTTCTAGGTCTCTGCATAGCCCGCGGCGATACGGGTAAAATGCTAAAGGCCATTGCAGCCATGTTAATGTCACCGCGTCAACTATCTGCCCAAATTGTTCAATTGCCTGCCGTTTTGGCTGCACTGCAGCATACAGTGGTCAGTGCTGCTCTCAATAAGCCAACACGTCCAGATTTTCATAGTCATGGTGTGCCACAAAATTCTCTAGTGGATGAGGTGAGAGAAATTAAAAAATTAAGATTATTTCAAAGTATTTAATTTATATTCCATTTCAGTTCCAATTGAAATTGCCATCGGCTATAACTTCATCGTCATCTGCTCCGGCCATGGCTTGTGATGGGGTCTTTGTTTATTTGTTATATGGAGGAAATCTGCTTAAGATTGGCACTGGTTTTGGTGGCTCCTACAAAGGACACATTTATGCTCAAAATGAGGAATTCAGTCGGGAGCGTAATCCATGGCTGGGCTATAGTGGAGGTCAATTGTACTATAGGAGAAATTGTCGTCGGAATGCTGATCAATTGCAAATGGTCGGTCTTGATACACTTGCTCTAAAATCAATGAGCCCATTAAATATGTTACCCATGCGAGAAGGCCTCAACTATGTCCTTTTTACCGACGATGATTCATTGCATGCCATTTGTAGTAATCGTGATGTGAGTAAGAATCTATTTTACTTATGTATACCAATGCTAATCCTCTTTTTATAATCTTCCTTTCAGGACACCTTGGTAGTCAAGAAATTGAATTTATATCATAATAGCTATAGCAGCGATTCACCACCATTCGAGTTGCCCCTTCAGCTGGCACGCAAAAAGTTTCGTACTTTAGGCTATGCTGCATTCGAGGATGAGCTATTGAATCAACATCAGATCCAACGTATACAATCGGCACATAATAGCTTTGAGCCAAAGCTACCGGCTCCATGTCGTGATACCGATGTGGATGTTCTGGGCATGGCCTGTGGCAAGGAATTCGGTTTGGTTCGTGGAAGCAATGGCCGTGTCTATTATTATGGCAAATCAGCAGCATTGGGTCTCAAATGTGTTGGCAGGACACCGACGCTAAAGCTAACCGAACTGATAATATCAAAGGCTGCCCATATTGTTCATGTGGCTGTAGGACATGATGGCATTCATGCTCTGTTGGTTAACGATGATGGTACGGTGTATTTTGCGGGTACAGCTCGTCGTGGGGAGGATGGTGATAGTAGTAAGAATCGACGACAACCCAAGGCAGTTAAGCCGAAGAAAATGACCAAAATTGATGGTCATGTGGTTGTCCATGCTGCTTGTAATAATGGTACATCAGCATTTGTGACCAAAACTGGCAAATTGATCATGTATGGCAAGGATACGGCCCATTGTGATGCTATGGGTTTTGTCAGTGAATTATTGGAACAGCATATAACAAAAGTAGCTCTGGGTAAGGCCCATTGTGTGGCTCTCAATGCCAAGGGTCAGCTCTTCTCGTTCGGTTTAAATAACAAGGGACAATGCGGACGTGTCTTTAATAAACTAATGCCCGTCAAGGATGTGCCCAGTTCATCATCATCATTGGCCTATGCCAGTCTATTGGCATTGGACAAACGTTTTAAAGTTGATTTCTCTACACTTTGTGACTACGATGATCACAATCTCGTCCAGGGTCAGTGTCGTGTGTGTGTTCTATGTCGAGAATGCACAGGTTATAATGTGAGTTGTGTTTCCGCATTAAATGTCCCGCTGGAGCAACGCTTGGCTGGCAGTATCTGTCCCTGTGGACACGGTGATGCTGGCTGTGCCAAATGTGGACTGTGTTCAGCTTGTATAGCTCTGCAGGAGAGTGAGATTGGTAAGTGGTTTTCGGTTTTCATTTATTTAGATTTAATTTATGGTTTCTCTTTGTATAGTTGATACCAAAGTGGAGTACCAGCAGCGTCAGCAACGTTCAAAGACATTGATTATGCGACCGCGAAAAGAGAAAAAGGCCAGCGAATTGGAAACTGGTGCAGCTGGAGGTAATGGCGGTGCCACACCGACTGATATTGATAAGGATCCGCCACGTGTTGCACCATTAGCACCACAAATCTTACAATTACCCACCGCATCGCCCGTGGTTCAGGTAGCCTGCGGTTTATATCATACTGTAGTTCTAACTTTGGCCGGTGAGGTTTTCACCTTTGGTAGCAATCAATATGGCCAATTGGGCAGCGGTGACCTACAACCAGTTAGCGGGCCTGTCAGAGTTCATGTCCAGGGAGCCATTAGTCAAGTGGCTGCCGGTAGTAATCATACGGTTCTATTGACACACAAAGGATTGGTCTATACCTTCGGCAATTATCAGAAAGGCCAACTGGGACGTTTGCCCAGTGATTATGGACAAAAACCTTTGATACCAACAACAGTGGAAGAAGAAACGACAACAGGCGGTTCAATAGCTGGCAGCATACCAGAGACTAGCGTCCAACCCGGTGGTTCCAAGGAAAGCATACCCATGATGTCCAATGTATCGTGTGGTCTTACCCAAAGGCAAAAATTTTTATGGAACTGCGCTCCCGGAGCTGTTTTGTAAGTAAACCCAAGAAATTGATTTCAAATGGAACCAATTTAATTGTTCGTTACAATTTATTAGCGGATTGGGTCCCACTTATGGTAAAAAGGTCACCTGGATAGGAGCTAATGGCGATCAGACTTTTATTAAAATTGATGAATCTCTAATTACGGCTCAAATGTTGCCCAAAATGCATGTGGTGGCCAATAAAAAGACAATATGTAAGTCAACATAAACTGGCATCGATTTTAAACTATCACCATATAAATATATATATATTTACCGTTTTATATTTCAGTGCTTATACCAACCATACAGTTATCTTTTCACACATTAACTATCAATCGGCGTGATGGCAGTTGTACGGCTCATTATAGGGATCAGACCAATTTCACGGAACTCTTGCAATCCCAGCCAATGCAAACCCAACCCGAAATCAATCGAAATGTGGATATACCGCCACTGGTTGCTTCTGAATCACCACCTGTTTTAGCATCGTCAGTGGCCATTGCTGCCACAGCTGGTGTACCCATTAATGAGCAAATGTCAAGAAGTATGCATGAAGCTAGAAATCAAATATTTGATGAGCATCAATCATCGGAATCATCATCACCCGTATCAGTAGGCTCAGCGGTAATAACTCAACAACAACAAAGGCAACAAAGACGCATTCGATCTGTACGTCAGGAGATTTCACCAACAGAAACGCCACATCAAATAGCCTTTGCCATGGATCCCAGTTATAATGTTCTTTGGGTATTTGATGGTTTAGCCAAAAAATTACGTTGCCATAATGTAGTGGCTAGCGATATAGCCCGAACGGATGTGGTAAGTTTTAATCTGATTGGATTACTAATTACTTGAATTTTAATTTATTTCGTTTTTGCTTCTTTCAGAATGCAGCCAATTATCGAGCTTTACTTTCACCAGAGCTATCACTTCCTATTAAATCGGATGCAAGAGTTTCCCGTTCACAAGCATCGCTCAATCTATTGGCTTGTCTGGATATATTGACATCAGCTCAGGATAATATACCTGGTTGTTTTGAGCAGGTATTGCCCAAACAGCCACATCAGGCAACCGAGGCACAAAGTGGAGAATATCAAGTAGTCAATCGTTTCGACAATTTTGGTGGCGGTTGGGGCTATTCTGGTCACAGTGTGGAGGCCGTACGATTTGCCTCCGATACGGATATTGTACTTTGTGGTTTTGGCATGTTCGGCGGACGTGGCGAGTACAGTTGTAAGCTAAAGCTTTACGATTTAGGCTCCGATGGTGGGGGCTATGAGAAGGAAGGCATCCTAATCAGTGAGACTAAAGAGGTGCCCTACGAATGCGCTGCCAGGAGTAAACATCATATATTGCTGCCGAAACCAGTAAATGTTGCGGCCGGTAGATGGTATCTGGTATGGGCACGCATTGCGGGACCATCTTCAGATTGCGGTTCATGTGGCCAGGCATCAGTGACCACTGAGGATCAAGTTGTGTTCACATTCAAGTCCAGCAAAAAGGCCAATAATGGCACCGATGTAAATTCTGGTCAAATTCCAGCCATTTTATATCGCCTCATTACACAGGATTGCAAACAGACACCGGCTCCCCTTGATGCTGATCCTGTGCAGCGTATTTCGCGTGCTTTCGGCAACAGTGTGAGTCGTGAGTGCTTTGAGAGTTTGGTCGTCTTGCTCAACTGGTCCTGGGAGAGCTTTAAGACCCAGTTGCGGGAACAGCGCGATCGCAGCCGTCCCCTACAACTACAGCAAACATTACAATATTTGGGTTATGTGAATAAGTCATGTCTGCGTCTCCTGCGGAAATATACCAATGAGATTTATCCTCAACGATCGAATGCTGTAGCAGCAGCAGCTGCAGCAGTTGCTGCTCAAACAAATAGTTCTAGTATGGTGGCAGCTGCACTTTCCAAACTCCATGCCAAGGCGGGCAAAGGTAATCCGTCCAAATTACCTTTAAACTGTTTTCCATATGATCTTACGCATCGTTTTTTTTATTTCTTGCAGATAAAAACTCACCACGTGTATTAAGTAATGCTGCCGCTGTTGCAAAATATTTTGGCGAGGCATCGGCAGCTGCAGCAATTGCATCTATTGCTCCTGGAGGATCTGGTACACCAATAACACGAAAAACTAATATGGAAAATATTCAATTAGCCGAATGTATTGGCAATGTGCGTGCATTGCTAATTGGTATATTTTGTGATGATATCTTTAAGGACATTGCCACAGATGAAGGTAAGGACTATCTATCCCTCTATATCTGTATATATATATATACATTAACATGATTTTATTTTCTTTTTAGGATACGCCTTGGTTCTTGAGATCCTTGATGAGTGCCATTTAAGTTTTGTGGCCTGTTTTGATGCATTTTATCCAACATCATCATTGAAATGGAATTGCCTTTGCGATTTATTGGCCCAAATTGATCGTGGAGCATTGCATTCAAGATTATTGAGTGCCATATTGGCTGGCCTATGCTCACCCACAGTTAAACTGAGGGCCACCTTTTCCCTCTTAAATGCAGCTGGTAATGATCGACAATCAATAATAAGTCCCAGTGATAATTCTGGTCTACCAATGCTCTCGTCAACGGAAGCCCATCAATATCCGATACTTGTGGAACAGATGATCTATCGAACGCAGCAAGAGAAAAGTGATTTTCTAAGCAATTCGTGGACATTTAAGGATGTACTGGTGCGGTTATTGGATATCATAGCAAGTCCCATACGTGCCCGGATTGAGAGCATCTATAGCCGCAGTTTAGGTGGCAGTTATGCAGGCAGCTGTAGTGGCAAGGATCAATCGACCATTAATCAGGGTCTAATTGACAATTGTTGTCATCTGTTGGCCCGTGTTCTGGCCGAAATTGTCTATCAGACCGTTTTGGGAGAATATGATAAATTATTTTTACCACCACGAACACTCCATTCGACAGGTGCTAGATTTGCTCGTTGCGATTTGAGTCGAACATGGAATACTGGCAATTTTGGACCTGATGCCATTGCCTTTTCAGTGGATCGTCCAGGAATTGCTATAGCCGGTGCTATGGTCTATTCTGGTTCGGGTAGCTATGACTATCAACTAGAATTGTTATATGATAATACAGCTGATCTCCAACCGCAACATAAATGGGAAACATTAGAATCTGTATCAGGAAGCTATGATCAGGAGGCTGTCCATAATGATTTGGCTGAAATTAAATTTGATCATCCTGTGCATATTAAAGAGAATGCCAGATATGCCTTGCGTTTGTGCTCGCAGGGTGCTCGCACCTGTTCGGGTGATGCTGGATTAACATCTGTGCGTGGGCCATGTGGAGCTACATTTCATTTTTATGCCTGTGATCTAAGTTTTAATGGCACCACACCGGCTCGTGGTCAATTGCCATGTATACTCTATTATAGTACGCCCCTTAAACAGGAAGGTGTCACTGCTGGTGGTGGAGGTACAGGAGGTACTTCAACAGTGGACGCCACTGCCATTGGGGGAGCTGCTGCCATGATGGGTAATCTGAATAGTGCTCATGAGATATCCACTCGGGATACAGCCCTACAGATTGCATCTGATATAACCAAAAAGTGTACTGAATTACTCATATTGGCCAGGAATGCCATGGCAGCTGCCTCATGCTCACCCTCCGATAATAGTTCCAATCATACACAAACCATTGATTCTGAGCACAATATTACACCCATTGAGGAGCATATGGATATCAATTGGGCAAATAATTCTCGTACAGCTGCCTTACCGCCAGTGGTTTTAGTGGATCCAGTTGGCAGAGATTTGGGTAAACGGATTGAATCATTCTCCAAGGGAATTATGGAAACTTTAAAATTTGATTCGAAACGTTCCTCCACAAATCCCTTTGAGATGGAAATTGAAATTGGTGCCACAGAGATTGGTGTGGAGGAGACAACCGACTTGATATATCGTAATGGCCAAATGGCTGCCAAATTGAATGGAAATGAGCAAAGGGCAGAATATGAATTGGCTGCCGAGCAGCAGGCAATTGCAGTTGGTGCCGTACAAGCATCACAACAATTGGTTAATTCCGATTCGGATGATGCTCCAGCCTTGGGCATTGGTGGTCTTGGAGGTGGCGGAGTCAATGCAGAAGGCGGTGTTGGAGTGCCGGCCATACAATTGCTTGAAATCTTTAATTTGGATGCCTCAAATATGTTTCATACACTTCTACCGTTAGTTTATGGCCACATGGCCAATTTGGCCTGTAGTGATCCCAAGAGTTCAGTACAGATACTTGGTTTAATCAAGGAGATATTACCACATATCGCTGCACTTAATCAGTTGCATGTCTCATCTAAAGAACAACATGGCTCAGAGGCGGATAATTTGCTTGGCCCACCATCGGCCACAGCCACGGGGAATAGCAGCAACAACAGTAGCACCACAAGTAATCATTATTGTTTAGTTGAGAGCGAACATCCGTATAGGAGTGCCAGCATTAGTTGTTATCGTGTGGAATTTCCACCCTGTGTCCAATGGTTGACAATCGAATTCGATCCCCAATGTGGGACTGCCCAATTGGAGGATTATCTCCTGCTCTCGATACCCATGCGACCGACAATATCAGCTCAACCCACCTGCCAGCAGACCTCAACATCTACGGGTGAGGATTACTATGATATGCTCGATAATAATCTAACAACTGGACGAAAACCGGCTGCTACCACAAACACGACAACATGTCGTAATGCCCAATTAACAATGACAAGTTGTTGCCGCACAACGTTGGGTACATCAGTTCCAAGCAATCAGGAAAACATTGACCGGGACTGGATTGTGGTGAAAAAGTTTAATACGTAAGTCAAAATTGTAAATGTTTAAATCGATTACTAATATCTTGTTACTGTCTTTATACATTAAGTGCTTCCAATTGGCTACAAAATGTTCTCATACTGCCTGGTAATTGTGTGGAGTTCTCATTGGAAACAGCTTCGCTTTATGCACAGGATCCGCATAATAATCGTTATGGTTTTAAATGTTTAGTTGTTGGCTATGACAATCCCACAGCAGTAAGTCTTTCTTTCAATTGATCTCTCTCTCTCTCTCTTACTCAGTTGTCTAATCATCTATCTCGCTTAGATTAATGCCAGCAATTCGTGTCTGATACGGCTAGAACAAGAGTTGGCTTATTTGGGTGGCATGTGTAGTGCCAATCTTATGAAAAAGGATCTTAATTTACCAGGTAAATTATAAAAAATATTTTATTATCAATGTATTTAATTTCCTTTTCATATAGATGATAAAGAAATGGAAGATATCAGTGGCATAGAGGACACTATAAGCACTCATCATGCTTTGCTATCAAAAGGTTTTGCCCTATCCGAGCCACAATTGACCGTGCATCAGGCATTGGAATCATATTTACCCATTGGGTGAGTTTATTAATCTTTATAAACTGCAAAGAACAAACAAAATTTTGCTTACTCATTGTATAAAATAGAGTATTTTTAAAGAACTTTGATATATATATTCGATTGTTTCTTAAAAAGATGAAGTCAGTAACAGAAAAAACCAAGTTCCAGCTGATTTACTATAACAACTTTCCATGAATTTAAACTTGCTTTAAAATTTAACAATTTCTAATGCGAATTTAGGCTTTGTTTATCCGTAATAAATCTTTTCAAATATTAGTATACCTAGCTGAGTCTGTATAGTTTACTGTCAAACATTTAGAAAATGATAGAATCCATGAATCCTAGATCCCAAATTCAAACTAAATCGCTCTTACTTTTGACCAAATAAACTAAAAAAAAAGGAATTAATTAATCTGGCACTTTAATTATCTATATTTTAATATAAGAGTAAACTGTTACGATTATAAAAGTGTTTAGTTTAATTGTTTAACAATATATTTATTATATTTATTTATTATCAGGCATAAATATTTACAGGGCAACTTATTGGCTTCAACCTATGCATGTATGTATGTATGTATGTTTGTTTGTGTGTGTGTGCTATATGTTTAGTTAATATATATAGTTTTATATACAGGCTAACTAGTAAGCTAATAATTTTGGTACAACAAAAGGTCACTTTTGGTGGTGTTGGTGTTTCTTGATAGTTGGCGCTGCTAGCGTCTCTCAGCTACGTATTTGTGTGTGTGTGTTTTGGGTGTGTGTATATCTTCCTTTCAGTAATAGAATTTACCAAGGAATCATTTTCTGATAATCTTTTCGTCCTAATGTGTAGTATCAGAGGCATCAAATTCCTCGATCATCTTTATACAAATTCCCTAAGAATTACTTGGGAAATGTTCCCAGGCAATTCCCAAAGGTATCCTTTACTAAAGGTTCGTTTGTGTGTGTGTGTTTGTGTGTCTACATATCAGTCTTGAGCAGGCCAGCGTTTTCGATTTGGTATACAATTTGGGTCTCCTTATAGGTACGCGGTTCCGGCTGCACTACATCCAATTTGCGACGTTTTCGTCGTTGTGCCAGACGCCACCATAGGAGTAACAGTATGGCCACTAATAGCAGTACTAAGAGTACACTACCAACCACAATGTAGGCCACATAGCTACGTACATGACATTGTTCGGCTATGATTTGACGTAGTGGGACATACTCATCCTTCTCCTTCTCAAGCGGTTGTCGTTGAAAGAGCAATTGCTCGCTATATTGGCGAAAGAAATTCGCACGTGGCAATGGTGGATCAACACTTCTATCCAATTGATCACAATTCCAGGCATTATTATAGCGCACCTCACGTATACTCAATGAGAATTGCTCATCAAAGCGTAGCGGTAATGGTGTAGCCACCACATTCTCCTCCCGACTAGATGTAACCGCTATAACCGGTGAAGTGGGCAGCCAGCTGCGTACAGTATTATTATGAAAACGTAACTCCAAACGTTCACTCAATTTATATTCACGATGTACGCTTAGGCTACGAAAGGCTAATTCACTGGTGATACCAAAATCATTAGCCCTTAGTGTAACGGCGTCACGTATAAGAGCCTCTAACCATTCACCATCAACGGAGACAAAATGATTCTCGCTCAGACTTAGTTTGGAGATGACTAAAGAAATATTAAAAAAAATTATATCAATTAATGAAAGGGTATATAGAGATTTCGGTTAAACAAAACTTACGCTTTAAAGAGAAGGCATGCGAATGCACTTCAAGGAACTGATTGTTACGGATGCTTAACTCATTAAGCACTTCCACCTCATAGAAGGCACGCGTTGGTAGATTGCCCGTAAAATGGCAATTGGCAATCATCATTTGTTCAACGGAAAACTTTTTAAATGCCTGCAAAATAAAATTAACGATGGCTTTTAGGTTGCAAAAATTGACCAATTGGGTGACCTCACCTGACTTTCAATACGTTGTATGGTAACACCTTCCAGCTTAAGCAATATGGCACGTTCTTTAATGGTGGTGAAACCAAACGGTTGGATCTTCTCAATTCCACCGCCGACAAATGATATCTCATCAATGTTCCCATTGATGGCATGTGAATCGATTAATTGAAAATAAACATTCTCAAATTCAACAATAAGAGCCTTGTTGCTGGCATAACGGGATACACTTAAGCCATATTGATTTAGGACAAGTTTTCCAATATGTTGAAATCGAATTTTACGCAATCCTTCAGTATTAGTCAATGTATTTGTCTCCACAATGAGATCAGGACAATTTCTTACTTCAATACGATCAACAGCACCATTTAGTTGTGGCAACACCCATTTCTAGAATTAGAATTCAGACATATTCATAACACTCATTCATTAAAGAAAAGAGAGACTGACTCACCAGGTCTTCATTGTTACAATCACAGGTGATTGTGGTGTCATGATCCCGACATATAACCTTTTCAAGATCTGCTGGTTGAACTATTATCACTAATAGTAACCAAATCAATTGAATACAATGTCTTGGACCACTTTTGGTGGGATCCTTGAGATTTTTAATATTTTGCATTGTTTACTTATTTTCCTGTCCTTTTTTGCCAATTATTCATAATACGAAAAAATTCATATCCACATACATACTATATACATATATAAATATATATATATATATGAATAGCCGTAATGTTGTGTTAGACTTGCACAGTGTTCTACCTTCGATTCTCTGAATTTACTTTATCTGTGCCTCTGTCTTCTGATTATATTCCGTTTCGCTCTTTACATTCTAACCAACATTCTCTCATTTTCCTCTTTCTCTCTCTCTCGTTGAGCTCGTGGCATTGCGCAGCAACTGATAAGAGAATGCGTGATTACTGCCTTGATAGGAGAGAAAAGGTAATTAAATTGGTGTAGCGTAGTTTCGCTTAAAATAAGGGGCTTCACACACTTCGTGTGTCCTTAAATAAACTAAAAAAAAAAAATAAATGTTTTTTTATATTTCATTCCTAAGACAATAAACGACAAATTTATCTTCATGTGGTTTTAGTTTTAAAGTATGATCGGTTCTTTAGTATAATCGACGCCTTTGTGTAGGTGTGTTAGGTCTTATCTATGAATGGTGTCGGTTTGTACATATGTGTGTCATCTATGTATATACAGGCGAAATTCTCTATAATGGTTTTCTATATAATGAAGATCACCGTATAATCAAAGATATGTTCTATATATACATTCTCTATATATCATTATTTGTATTTCATAAAATTTTTTTGGGTAACGTTTTATTATAGAAAATATTATAAATGAATTTATAAAAAATTAGAAAAGTTTTACTTTATTATCAGAAATTTAATATAGAAATAGTCTGTAATTAAACTAGTAAAAGTAAATTTTGAAAAAAAAATATTTTAGAATTATCAGATCGACAAAAGTTTTCTATATAAAGAATTTGTATTCAAATTCCAACAATTAAAGTGGTTTTTTAAATCAAAACACAGGCTCTTAAAGGACTTTTATATGGAGTTTCGAAGCAATGTAGCATATTTCTGGGTTAAGAACATTCATTTGAGAATTTTAAACATTATAGTATCCTGATATGCACCTGTCTTTCATACAGTAGTTCTATTCATAAATTCCTCTTTAAAATTGACATTTTAATAGGACACCGATCCGAAACATACAAGTTCAGATATCAAAAATTGATTTCAACTCAACAGGATAGACGTAGAGTCAAGCCCATACTAGAGATTAGATTTGATTTTGATTGAAAACTTAGTGTAAGGACAAAACCGTTAAGAACGACAAAACTTCGCCAGGATATGTGCCTAGATTCCTGTAACGCGTCGCCTCAACTTATATGGCTTGATGTGGCAGGATCTTTTTTGAAAAATATAACTAGGCATTAAATGATAAGTGATACAATTGAAAGAAATTGAGAACTTAAATATTATTTAATTTCACTTAATTGGAAAATTAAAAAAAAAAAAAATAAATTAGCTTTATATTGTTGAAATTGAAACGATTTCATTGTTCATCATTAAAAACAGCTATTCAGCCCTTATATGAAATAAAGGAAAGCTTTTTATAACGGTTAGTTATAAATATAAGAAACATGTCGCAAGATTCTGCCAGTCCACCGTAAGGCGACATGTCGGTCATATCAAATTTTTGGAATACTATCGCGCGGTTGTTAATAATCTACTACACTGTATCTACAGGTGTATATAACTGATAGATTTCTTTTCCGAACTCATAAGGTATATACTACTACACTGTATCTACAGGTGTATATAACTGATAGATGGAAGCTTTTCCGAACTCATAAGGTATATATATTGTGTATATATTGTGATTTACCTCCTGTCTGTCAGTTTGTATGAACACCAAGATCTCGGGGACTATAGAAGTTGTCTATATGTCGCTATACTCGCTGATTGAGTCCTTATAGACAGGGTTTTTTCATTTTTTTTTGTAGTAATCTTAAATGCAATCTTTTAGGCGATTTACTGAAAGATTATGGCTTGATAAGGATGTTTTATTTGACTTAAAGAATCGTCAGAAATAGCACCTAAGAATTCACATTTCCTGAACAAATTTACATTGCAATAAAATTGAGAAATTTTTACAGGTTTTGGGTAAATTTATCACATTTTAAGATTGTTAAACAATAATAGTTTCTGTTAGAGAAATTTTTACTAAACGCGTGACACTAGAAAGAGAGTGAGAGAGAGCAGACGAGGGACCCAGTGTGAGCTCCAATCACCGTCGAAAAAGCTGTTAATTGAATTTGGAGGTCGCCTGCCATATATATATATATATATATATATATATATATACATAACATCGGCAGCAGCGTACAAACATGAGCAATTATGCTTTGTTATTTGTTTATAGCCATTTCCATTTGTTTATAGAACTCAATTCATAGTGAGAGAGATGATGGCTGGTCAAAGTTTTACAAATATTTGTAATTTGAATAAGCTATCATCAAATGATCGATCACTTACTATGAATTTTTGGTTTATTCAAATGACTTGCTTCACTTTTACGAAACTCGTTGAAATTGTAAGAAATAAAACTTGTAAAGTTGTGCACAACTGTACTTAGGGCAAATAGACGTCAATCATCATTGTGATTAACGTTTAACGCTTTCTGCTAAGGCAAACAAATATATATATATACATATATACAATATATGTGTGTATATTGTATGTATGTACGTATTTATATATGTATGACTGTATCCGCTGACTTAACTGTTCAAGCACAAACCCTTCAGTTTTAACTCATATCACAGTCTTCTTGTAGATGCATTAAATTAAAATCTGCCACAAGTAGTTGCCCCTACAAATGGCGACAACATAGGAAATTAAATTAAAGCAAATATTGCATTTCCCGTTCCTATGGATCTGCTATAACTATGACAGAGTTGCAAAATGAATTCTGCAGGCAAAAGTAAAATTCCTGCTATGTTATCTCTTCATATGTATGTACCTATGTACACTCTTGCTATCTTATCTCTTCATTTGTATGCACATATGTACATACATATCTAGTTTTAAAAATAAAAATGATTAATATAGTGCAATGAGTTAGTCATATGGTGTTATGTATATTGATGGAGAAGGAACAAAGCAAAGCTTTAAGTGACATTTTTGAATTGGAATTAATGGCGGGTTTGGTTACATGTGTTTCAGAAGAAATGAATTCTGTCACCAGAAGGCAGTCATATTCAATATACAAAATTATAAGTACTTATAACTTAGATAATCTTAGTAATGATGGCATTAAAAAACAAAATGAAGCAAGCAAGTCGTCCCTGCCGACTTTGAGTAAACCCTGTACCAAGCAGAGGAACTTTATTAAATCAAACTCCTTCAAATTTACCAGCAGTTCAAACTAAAATTCTCCTCACAAATGGCAGCAACGAACTCATACTATCTCGCTACACGAATGCTGATACCAAATTTGGTTGCTCTAGCTCTTATAGTCTCTGAGATCCACGGACGGACGGACTTCCTTCTGCCTGTTACATACATTTTAGCGACTTTAATATACCCTTTTACCCTATGGGTTACAGGGTGTAAATATATTTTACATATTTGCTACAGATATAAATTGCTTTCCATTCCTTTAAAATAGGGTAAGGGTGTTAACCCTTATTGGTTTTCTAACTGACTTTTTAATCTTTAACTGTTACCATCTCTGCAAAATACTATGATTCGTTCAAGATAAGCAACATAGCGGCCATATTAGAAACGCCATTTTAATATTCGACAGTGGAACCATTAGTATATGTACCTATTCTTATTAGTGACACTGTTAGCACAGTGTATTACATTTTTTACTTTAGCTTAAGAAGGATTTATTTGATTTAAATCAATTTTTGTTAATATATAACCAAAATTTCTCGCTAAATTTATCAGATCTTGGGTGTTCATTACATTTAATTTGGTTTTTCTTATCGTGAAATGTTTTTGAGAATCGTCGAATGTTTGTATACATTCTAACAAACTGTTGATGATGCATTTTTTTTAATATTTATAACAACAGGCATCATATATCACATATTAAAAGTTGTTTGGCTAATTGGAAAGCTAATACATACGTCTTTATGTATGTATGTATGAGAAACTTGAAACTTTTGTAAATTATATTTTGAAATTGAATTTTCAGAACAGTTTAAGGTGAATAAAAGAATTTTGAATTGTGACTTTTTCTTTTTGTTTGGGTTTTTGTTTCGTTTTCTTGTTTGTTTGCATATGGACACGAAAACACGAAATTTTGCTGAACTTTTCGTATGATGATTTTACGAGTCTCTGTGCTGTCCCCCCGTCCCCTCTTCTCTGTTACCCAAGTGTAGTAAGGCAAACTAAAAACAGATTTTTATGTCAGTATTTAACCTTGAAATACTGAAAGATTTGTTTGCTTTTTTGTTTTGAATGAAGATGACGACAATATATCTGGCTTTGGTTATGGATATGGACAAGTTGCTTTTCAATCTATCCCACCTCTCCTTATTCTCCGTCATCTCTATATCTCTCTTGTTTCTCTGTGTTTTATTGTTTCTCTGTTTGCTATCGCCTATTAGGAGGGGGCGTAACTAATTTGCATTTCGCGGCATTTTCTTGAAACAGAATTTGCAATAAAAACAAAATATGAAATGTGGGCGGCTCTGCTGGGTATTGCTCCCTTACGCAATGAGCCAAAACTGTAAAAGAGAGAGGCAACTACACAGGAGAGAGAAAGAGACAGAGAGAGTAAGAGAAAGGAGAAAGAGGAAAAATTTTGCATACATATCTCGCGATCCTATACTTTTTTTTCTTGTTCTTTTTTGTTTGAACGTCCGACTAACCGAGCAAATGTTTTTATGGCTTTGAACTTTGGTAAAAGAAAACTTTATGCATTATATTTTAGCTACGACTTTAAAGTACTCTTTACTAATTACAAATATAATCCAAAAGATTAACAAGTTTGTAGTTAAAAATGTAGCTAAAGGATTCTAAAGGCATTCAAGTAAAGTTTTATATATCTTAATATACCCTTTTAATCTATAAGCAGAGGGTATAGATATGTACACAATTCTATATACATAGACACACACACAGAAAATGTTGAAAAAAAAAATAAATAAAAAATAATGGAAATATTACAGCAAAATAGCTAAGCAAATATTCGCATTTAGCGGTGAAATCAGCAAAGCAACAGCAGTAACACACACGCGACGCCGCACCAAGAACAGAAACAAAAGTCCAAGTTTTTAGATTTTACGTGATTTTTGTTTTTGGTTTTTCTTATTTGGTTTCTTTTAGTTTAGTTTTTTTATTTGGTTTTGGTTTTATTGGGGTTTTGCGACCCGGCGTAAGCGCGTGCAAACGACAAACTGAGCCCCAAAACATTCAGCCCCAACAACAACCGCCTCTCCAAGACCACAAGCAAGCAGCGGAACGTCAATGGGCATTTGGCGAGAGCGAGGAAGAGGCAATAGCAGCAGTCAGAGCGCGAGCAAGCACTGATCATTTGGCTTGATTTTAGCTAGTTCTTATATGCATATCCATATATGTGTATTATCAGCCAAGACATGAACTATATTTGTATACATATGTATATATATATATAATGTAAAATGGGCATCAGTTCTATAATGCAAACATGACTGTTATTGCTATCAAATTTTTATTTTTTAGATAAAGTGATTAGTAGTCAGTTAATAAGTATAGTATATAAAGTTCACTACGTCAATATGCATATATATATTAACATTTGTTTCTTCAAAAACAAAATTTAAATAGAGGTTTAATGAGGTTAAGTTTCAGCTTTTCATAAAACGGCTCTTAATTTGGCTCTTTTTTTTCTATCGTAATACTCATCACCATTACTCATATGTATGTACATATGTATGTTACATACATTCTCTCCAATTTCGGTATCTCATTTCTCCCCCCCCCACCATATCCAAAGCAGAAAAACTCTCTCGCCTCGCTTAACTCAGCAAACGCGCCAATGTGGCTGCTGTTGCTCTGCGTTTCTAAGCGTTTGTATGAAACTTGAAGAATTTTTTGCGTTTATTTACTTTGCTCTGGGCTTTTTGTTTAATTTATTATGGCCGGAGAGCTAGTGTTGGAGTTGAAGTTATAGCTGCTGGCACAATGCACAGAATTCTCTTCACCTCCTCCCCCCTCTCCCATCATAATGGCATACTATAAAACACGGTGGTCTGTCTCTCTGGTCCAATGGTGGTGGCATCTTTCACTGGTTGGTTATGTGAGATGTGCTTTGATTGCTTGCGTCGGTCTTAATTGAATGCGGCTTGACACTTGTTGATACTGGAGTGGAGGTGGGTTGTCGTTGCCCCCGCAAAAACTAAAATGATACGAGTACATGTGACCCCCGAAGGCAAGCACTTTGTAAAAGAAATTCCATCTATCAGCATGCAATTCAAATAGTCATTTATTAGTGAAGTTTTGTTTAAAGAAACTGTCAAAATTTTATCATAGTCTGCCTAAAGGTCATCATTTGAATTACAAATACTTATCTAATTGAATCAATTAGTTTTAATATAAAATTTCATACTTTTTTTTAAATGTCGCAATGGGTTTTTTAAAAGACACGAGCCCAAAAATCTCAGTTTATCTTTAAATCTCATTCCAAAGGATCTTTAAAGTGTATCTCTTATTTCAGTGTATACCGATATATAATATACCGATATAATTAACTAAATCAATTTATTCAAATCAAAATATACCTATAGAACCTATATAATACCTATAGAAACTTTAGGCAATAACGATATTTTTTAATGGTTGCGTCACTTTTGAGTGCAATTTGTGGCTGTGTAGTTAAATTATATATAATAACTTTACAACTAGCTATATATATATATATAAACATAACTACATAGGTATAGATTTATATGCATGTTCATGACTTAAACTGATCGGCTGACCATATAAATTTATAACTTTAAAAGGCCATTTAGAATACGATTTGCATAACACCCGGTTAGAGTTGAAAACACGGTAAGAAAAACGCTTGAAAATCAAGTTCTACAACATTTCAAAAGGCAATTTTTTTTACGAGCAAACTTCAAAATGCATTTTTGCAATTTGGCATAAAGAAATAGCAACAAATGCATAACAACAAACTACTACTATTGCTACAGCTGCATGACAAGTGATTAATAAACAATATTCTGTAAGTGTATGGCTCATGCGAGGTTTTTTTGGTTCTCGTTCATTTTATATATACCTTTGCAAAACAGATGTTGCTGCGACCACAACAATAATAACAGAATCCTTGATCAGCTAGACCAATATCTGTCTCTCTCTTTGCTGTTTTTATATAGTAGTTTTTGTGCTATGTGGTTAAAACTTGAAAAATAAACTTATTATAAATGTCGGTAAATCAAGTTTTAAAATTTGTCCTATTGAAGCATTTTTTCAAACAGCTACCATACAAATTAACGTTTTTAAATGAACTTTTTGTTCTAAAAAACTTTTGTTATACTTGAATTATTGCAAGAAAACTAATCTGATTGAAATGCTAGAGTATACAAACTTCGGCACGGCTGAAATTTGATTCTTTTAAATACTTTTTTTTTTTGTTTAAACAAGTGTAAGGTTTTGAATTTGATACGCATTGTGCCCAATGATGCCTCTTTTTCTTGGATGGATGAGTCAAATGTTTTTCTGCGAAAAAAGTTTTTCCATTTCGTTCGTTCGTTTTTTTCTTTGTTTTATTGTTTACAAAAAAAAAAAAAATTATAGATTATAGATTATTATATATATATATATATGTATGTATAAATGGGTTTTAAACTATAGTTAACTATAGTTTACATTTAAAGATCACAAAATTTGTTTCGTCCACGTCTTCCCTCTCCCGTTCGTTTGCCCTTTTAAAATGGCATTTGCTTCACGTGAATTTGTTGCATAGTTTTAGGCATCAGCGTATTCAATGACATCATCAATTTTAACAGTCTCATCACTGCCACCGGAATGATCCGAACCTGTATCACATCCGCCGGCAGCTCCACGCATATCCATATGCTCCATGGCAGCCAAACTAGCGGCACCATCCAGACACTCAAAGCTATTTCTACTACTAAGCTGTGAATGATTTTGCCGCTGATTTGTTCGCTGCTGTGGATGTCGTATTGTGGCAGTTGGTGGAGCTGGTGTTGGGGTTGAGCCAGTACTTATTGCTGGTGATGTAAGGTGTAATTGTCTTTGGTTACGGATCGAGGCCAATTGATTGGGATGAAATTGTGGCTTTGCCTCGAGATCCTGCCGCAAATCACGAACATGTCTTTGGCCTTGTGTAATGGATGGTGATGCCATTGGCATTGTTGTTGATAAAGGTGTGACACTGGCAGCTGAACGCCAAACGGGTGTGGCATATCTTGCATTAATATTATTATTGGTATTATTATTATTATTATGATTAAATGTATGACTGGAGGGACTTTGCTGCTGTATAGAAGATGACTGTGGCACCTGATGATGCCGCATAGGTGTCGCATATTCAGCCTGATATGGCGGTGGCATATCATTCGCATCTGTAATGATAATATCAATAGAATGGAATTAATTAAACTAAATTGAAACTAAGCTGCTTATTTAAGATGTATACACTAGAATAAGAATATATATATATATATATATATATATATATACCATACATAGATAACAACAGAACAATACATAAAACAAATTTAAAGATAACCATCACCAAAATATTTCAACTACATAAGAGATTATTATATATAGAATTAGTTATATACCTTTAAGGTTTAGTGCGTTCCATATAACATGCCCTTTGGACTTTGTGTGTGTGTGTATATATATTTGGGTGTTTTTAAGAGAGGTGTATGTGTAGGATTTTGAATAAAGATTTGTAATTAGTGAGGGGACTTCGGTAGGTGGTACAGCTTTCAGGGTATATTTCTGTATTAACATAGTTCTTTTGGAACACTTAATTGGTTCATTCACTTGACTTTTATCCATAGATACATACATGGGATATTATAAATGTGCTTTTTTTCTAGGTGCGCCTTGATATTTTGTTTTGTTTTGTTTCTTTTTTTTTAATTTAACTACGTGGAGTGCTTTGGTCATTTATAGCTTCTTTTTACAGAGTTTTTCTTAGTTAACAATTTGTTTGATTTTTTTTTTTTTTTTTTTTTTTGTTTATACTACAATATTACAAAGTTAAAATACAATTTTGTTTTTTTTTTTTTCTGAGAACATGAATAAAATATAAATTACAATATACATAATGACAAATATACCCTATAACCACATTAAACAGTTAACAAGTTACAGTTATACATACAAAATGGAAAGATACAATTCGCCACTATTAAGATAACGGGTCGACAATATTTCAATATCCCTTTTGGCTCTCTTTGATACACTATTTTCATTTATACCAAAAAATTTAGTAAATTTTTTTTTAATGTTTGTTTTCTTTCATTTTAAAGAATAAAAGTATTTCTTTTGAAAATGTTGATAATTGTTAGGCAGATTGTTCATATACAATTTTTTCAATTCATGGTGAACCACAAACCATCATGAATGTTCCGTTGCCGAATTAGTGTTGCTATTCCAATCGCGACCAACGTAATTATACTTACCGGCTGCATTGAAAGGCTCCGAGTAGACTGGTGCCACTGCTCCACTTTCATGCGGCTCTGAATATATAGTTGGTAGTAGAAGCGGTTGCTGTGGCTCCTCATAGATAGGCTCATCGCCTTGCTCATTTTGTAATATTGGTGCACTGGGTGCTGGACGATTACCACCACCACCGTATGTGACAATCTGTGGTGATGACATTAGTGAATTGTTTTCGGTATGACTTTTCAAATGACTTTCCAAACAAATGTTAATACCATGAGGTATATCTGGTGTGTGACTGAATAAATGTGTAATACGATTTTTACATTCAGTTATGGTGAGGCTACCATTTTGTTTGATCAGTTTATCCAAATTCTTACTAAGCGGTAGGTTTTCTTTTAATGCCTCCCTCTCGGCTTTCAGATCATTTAGTTCAGATTGGCTCATTACACATTTGTCAGTTTTATCATCACAATTATTGTTACCACAAAATTTGCAAGTACAAATGCAAATAATTATAACAACTAATAATACAAAGAGTATACAAATGATAGCCAATATTATTGTGCCAAGAGGCATACCGCGATTCATTTGATAACTTTCTTCTTTGGTTATAAATCCATAATCTTTGCTCCATACACGCACTGAGCCATCAGTACAGCGCATTGTGCGATTTGGTAACATTGATCCGCATGCCTCATTGCTATATCTTCTTGAATTCACATTGGTTGCATTGAAGCAACTCTGATCTCTTGCTGCCAGGGAGCAATAGATCTCTGAACTAAAATCATGTTCATACGAAGTGGCCACTTGCGAACTATTACAATTGCAGGAACGATCCGTTGTGATGTCACGTACCACACAATTTGTAATATTTAGAATAATACTTTGTGTAGAATCTAAACGATTGTTCGCAAACGAACAATTTAATGGATTCTTTGAATGACCCAATGACACCTGTCCGGAATCCATAAAATGATTGTTTTCCACAACAATCTGTTGGCCATCTGTTACCATAATCCAATCTTTTCCCGTATGGCTTACTTTATTATTTTGGATAAATACCAATGTACTATGTACTTTTAGTGCTTCCGATTCAATGTTCTTAATCCTACAAACAAATAAACTCACATTAAAATTGATATATTACGTATGAATCATTCATTCGATACTCACGTATTATTTTTAAGTGTCAATTCTGTAATACCGCTACCACTTATAGCTTCACGATCAATCGTATTTATATGGCAGCCAGTTATTGATACATGATTGCTAAAGAGTCGATTTGTTAAAGCACCTGTTTCTATTTTGTGTATGTCACAGGATTCAAAGGATAATTCATTTATATTCGTTACATCAAACGCTTTTGTGAGTATGGTGCCAATTTTTGATTTTGTAATATTAATTTTATTCATAACCACTTCGAAACTTTGAATCTCATTAATGTGAGCTTCTTCAATGTACAACTATAAAGAAAGAACAAAAAAAAATAATGAATGAATGTTAATGAATAAAATTATTTAAATGAATATATGTATTTACTTACATTCACTGTACTATTCGTACTAAAGGCTTTCTTATTCATTTCGAGATGATCAATTCGAACAAAATTGCACGATGCATTTACATTGGAAAATGCCTCTGGAAATAATACCAAACTCTGGCAATCCTCTATAGTTAATTTAAATTCTCGACCTGTTCAAAAAAATTGATTTATTTTTATTAAAAGAAAAGTTAAAATTCATTTATTCTTCTTACCCGAAAATGAGTGTTCCCTTAGGAATACATTGGATACATTCAAAATTTGTATATCAGGATAGCCGCCCTGATTATTTCGAAATGCAAATGGTGTGACCTCCACTTGATCACCACCAATTATAACGATACGATTAACACGATTCTTTAACTGAAAGAATCCATCGTGAAGTTCAAGTTTCATATCACGCGTGAGTATTACTTGAATTGCCGTAAAATTTGGTGGTACAAAATATGTACTATCCCATATGCTAGACAGCTGTTAAAGAAAATAAGAAAATATCTGATAAATAAAATGAGAATTGGCAAAAACAAAATACAAAAAGGCAAAAAAATAAACATTTTCAAAGTGTAAAGAGACAAAGTTACAGCCAGACACCATTATCATTATCATCATTACAATACAAATTTGTCTTCTATCTAGCTCCTTCTTTCTTTTTTCATGCTTGACTTACATTTCTTAAATTCATTCTTCTTATATATATGTATACATATGTACATACATTTGTATTTGTATTTTTAAACGCAAAAGTTGTCTTTGACAACAACAAGAATCAGCAACAAAACTCCCAACTTGACCGCAACGTTCATTGCTCCAGCTTGCCCGTATCCGTACCAAAGAATTAAACTCAGCTGTTTCTCCCTTTCTCCTCTATCTCTCTTTCTTTTACTACATATATGTATGTATGTATGGTATATATGTACATATATATCTTTTTGTGCAATTTTCTCATTAAATTAAGTGAAAATAGTTTGACTTGGGGTGACGATGGCGACGTTAACGGCAATGATGGTGTATGCGTAGCCTGATGGATGATTGGACAAGAGAAACGGGAATCGTTCTTTTTTTTTTTTTTTTGTGACTAATAGCTGGAATGAACGGTAGACAGCTAAGCATAACTCGCAATCGCGTTAGCTTTATCAATATAGTCTAGTCTAGATAGCTGATAGCGATAGTCATAAGGATTATTGTTGTTCTATCATTCATATTATTAATATATACATACATACATATACATACATAAATGTATGTGATTACCATGTAATATGTATCTATGTATATACATATAAGTTTGTTCTTAGACCAAAGATCATGTCAACTTTCTTATATACGTATGTATTTCTGCATTATAATTGAATCGTTCTACTAATTGACACTCACTTGAAAATAAACACGATAAGCGCTAGGAACAATTTAGGGATACTTTTGTTTTTTTGTATATGGACATATTGGCATATAAATAATTTGTTTGATTGTTTGATGTCATTGCTGTTAATAGAGTATTACTCTTACTTGGGTGTTTTTGATCAAGCAACCTTTATCAGTTTTACGGATACATAATATTAGTTATTTCACAATTCTTGTGTCTTTGACCTTGATTTAACTTTTAATTGACACCATCTACGTGCCGGTGCGGGTGCGTGGTTGCCATTTCCGCATAATTTGGCATGAATCAAACAAGTTGCGGACATATTTGGAACACAAAGCTTTGGGTGTGAGGGGAGAGAAAATGGGTAGATGACACCTGCCCATCGAAAGACAGACCAGACTTTGCGTCATGGCCTCGTTTTAGGTTCAATGTCTGGCTTTGGCCTGTGACTGCAGCTGTCACAGACGAACACACACGCATACAGAAAATAACGAAAGTAACTTTGCTGCCCCTGCTTCCCAGACATCACCATAAATGCATGTGTGTGTGTGTAAGTGTTTGTATGTATGTGTAACTACTCCCTAATCGCTCTACTGTCGTCTCTATTTGTTGCACTTGCTGTCTCTTGGATTTCATTTTTCCCCTCTCCAATTGTTGTCTTTTGCTGAGATTTTGTCTTACTGCATTTTCTGTTATGTTTATTATTATTGTTGTTGTTGTTGTTGTACCAGAGAGCGCCATCCTCTCTCTTTATACGCATCTGATTTCAGAATCCGTCGTTTAAGAGGGTTGATTAAAAAGTATTTTTTATATATATATTAATATTTTAAAATTGTCACAGAATTTTTACATTTTCATTTAGTTTTACTTGGAATTTGAAAATTTTTTTTTTTTTGTTTTTAAGTTCTTTTTAAATATCTTTAAACTTTATATGACAACAAAGACTTAACTAAGTTCAACAAGGTCAAAGCTTAACTTCTTTTAACTACACAGAAATGGGTTGACGATTCAACAAAACGAGATCCCATGGTTTATATTTGTTAATTTTATCTACATCTATTTTAAGGTAAAGTTACTTTTTGTTTTAAATTGTTTAGACTTGAATGATGTTGGTGTATGCATTAAAGTAGTAAGGCGACCCTCGTATGTATCTATATATATATATATATGTACATATGCACATACATAGTCTTGTCACTTGGTATGGACAACCAACCCATACATCAGTTAACAATTGCCACACGTATTCAGCTCGCAATTTCTTTCAATTGCTCCAGTTTTTCTGTAGCTTTTAAAGAGGAAGTCTCAATTACGTATGAGTTTTAATTTGCTTGTTTGTCTGATTTTCTACTCTTTAGCTCTCTTACTCCTCTATTATTTCTCTCTCTCTCTCTCTCTCTCTCTGGTTTTTCTCTGTCTTGTTTCTCACTTTTATATATATCGAGTATATATAAGTCTTGTCAAATTTTTAAGTTTATAAAGTTCCTTCAAATTCACATGGTTGATTTTTTCCCACTTTATTTATAGATAGAGTTGCATTCTTTATACTCTATCCAAAAGCAAAAACATAAAAAAAAAGAGATGGAAAAATGTTTGTCTCCAAGTTGATGAGGGACTTTTTATTTTTAGAGAAGGGCAACAATGGTAACGGAAATACATACACACATACATACATATGGCTGCTATCGTCGCCAAAACCAACAAACATAGCTCCCCCGATATCCAGAGAGGAGGAAAAAACAAAAAACCAATTAAAAATAAATTATGATACGCTTTTGTTTTATGAAAATTTTAAAAGAAAAATTCTCTTTCTCTCCCAAAAATACAAAAAAAAACAAATAAAAGAAAAGAAAGCAGAGAGAAGAGAAGAAATCTTCTCTGATTTTCTATAAGCCAGGTCAAGCAATCTTTTTTGCCACACGTGGTAGAAACATGTAAGAAAAATATAAATTTTCCCAATCCTCGTTCACATTTTATCAATTTCTATACCCTTGCAAATTAGTCATATGTGCGCAGTGCCTAAAAAAAGTATGCAAACTCTTGTTAAATAACTATGACCGAGTCTGTCTTTCATCTGTTTGTTTCTTCTCAACCTTTTGGCATTAATTAAAAAGCAATATGAATAAAATTTGTTAGATAAACTTTTTAGTTGTTTACGCATTGTAAGTTTAAGAATTGGTTTAACCGGTCCACTTTTTGAATAATCGGATTAAGATTTACCTTCTTTTTATTACTATAAAATAAAACTTAAATAGAACCAAATGATTTTATTCCAAAATAAAATAACATGGTAGAAATATGCCAATAGGGTTTCAATTTCTTGATTTATAATCTAATGTGTTTTTTTTTTCCTTTTCTTATAAGTTCTTATCAATTTTATTAGTATAAAATAGTCTAGAACTGTAATATCAATGTTTCGATATGATTGAGGTTAGTTTCTTTGATACTTCTTTTTGTTTGGTTGTTGTTGTTTTTGGGGATCATCACACCATATGCATGCATGTGTGTGTGTGTGTGTTGTATGTTTATGCAGTACTTCCAACCTTATCGAGCCTACGTGACTTTCTTTTTCCGACTGTGTTTTAGTATTTAAACAGTGTCAAGTCAATCAGACTATATATTCAAGATATTCTGGACTTTTATTGAAATTCAATATAATATTACAGTTATTCTTTATAAATAAACAATTTAATTTTGAAAGAAATATGAGAGAAAGTTAAAAGAAGCAGATATATATATAAATATATAAGCATAAACAATATGTTGTATACATTTGATTGGTTTGCAAATCGATGATACTTAATACATATATCTACTTGATCCAGAAAGGGGATCTCAATGTTTAAATAAAGCATGGAATAGATAACAAATTTTGTATATAGTGGCTACTGTTAATTTAACTGAAATATAAAAATTCTCATAAAATAAATTACTTTTTTATGCAGTTTTTGACATTTAAATGATGTCAGATTATCTTTATAGTACATCAGCCTTAAAAATGAACCTATTAAAATAAAAGTAACTTACCCCGATACTAAGTTATACAAAAAAAAAAAATATATATATATATGATTCAGATACTAAAAAATGATATATAGATAGATTAAGTTGGATAAACTGAAAGCAGATTAAATGAGTGCAGGTGTTGGCTAAATAAAAAAAAAAAAAATATATAAACTGTCTGATTGTAAAATCTCTATATATTCATATTTACTCAAATATATATATGCATATATCAATTTGCGGAAAGGAAAAGGTAAAGTAAATACAGAAAATATTGAAATAAAAATTATTGTATAAATAATTTGATTCTCTCATGTGGTTAAACTTAAATATTTGTTTGTGATTAATGGAAATTGCCTATGAAATAATTTAGCCAAAGAAGCAAAACAACCTGTCAATTAATCGGATGTTTACATCATGAAAGAAATATTTATGTATATATGTGTAGATACAAATCGCCAATGATCGGCTGTTAACTAAGACATATGCCTATAAATATTTGGGCATACATTCTCAAGCAGTTTATGACTAGAAGAAAAAAAAAAAAATTTTTTTTTTTGTTTTTTAAAATTGTTTCACCTACAAGAAAATATAGAATTATGTTTACAACACTAAAAAATTGTATGTAGAGTATGTACTTATACGTATGTATATTACTATACATATGTACTCCTATTTATGTCTCACATATTTAGTATAGATACAAAAGATACATATGTATCTATGATTTGCAATACAGAAATTATGTGTCTTGCATTTCTTTTGGCAACAAAAGAATTGATTGCTATCTTCTATAATCTATTTAACGATATTTTTAACTATATTAGTAGATAGTCAAACTAATTTTATAGTTGTTGTTGTTAAGCTAAAGCGTGTGGGTTACCTTATGTACTATTTTAAGAGTCACTGTTGTAGAGCACCTCCCACCGGGTCTTGGAAATTGCGAGTGTTTAACACATTGTTGTTGATTGTATGACGACTGCATGTGTTTTTTTTATGAGTTTGTGTGTGTGTGTGTGTGTGTACTAGCTGGAAATAGTCATTCAATTTCCCACTTGATGGATTTTTAGTACCTATTTCCATTAACCATATTTGTGTTGGAAAAGTAGTTTAAGTAGCCATTTGAATGGCATTTAAGTATAGGCATTTTCCAAAAACTCAAAAAAAAAGAGGCAATCAAACACACACAACATATACAACACACACATAATATATATATATATATATATATATATATATATATATATATATATACATAGATATATTTGTATAAATAAAACAATCTGTTTTGTTTCTGAGTGCCGCCGGCGACTCATTCTGAGTGTCGCTTACTGGATATATGTGGCACTATATAAATATATATTTGTATATGTATAGATAGATAGATATATGTATATATATTTGTATGTATATGCATAGATTTTGTCTTTGGAGCAGTCGCTATAAATGGATTGCACATTTGAGGGGAAGTGTAAAAGTCAATTTAGCGATAAATACACCCACGAAAAAGCCATAATTTTCAGTATCTACAAGATGCTGACATATAGAATGGAGAACTTAAATAATACTGTAAAATCATAAGCAGTATATACATATATAATATATATAGCCACGCCCATATCCGTTCTTTGCTCGCTTATGTTTAGAGATAACAAGTACAAAATTGAAAGAAAAAAAAAAACAATAATTAAGTAAATTAATACAACGGTTTAGTCATTAAGACATTTAGACATCAATATACGTATATATATATATATATGTATATACATATATACATTTAGATAGTACGTATGGCAACTGATATATCAATTGTCAACGAATATGGATCTCTCTCTCGCTCCCTCTCTCTAATAACTAATTAAGAAACTTTTAACTCCTAAAAAAATATATATATAACGGTTTAAAACACGAAATTAAGTTTGGCTAAAAACACAAAAAACCAGCAATTAGTCCTTACTTACTTTAAATATACACAGATTCAAGTAGAGGAACTTTTTATATGTAATATTTAACTTCTTCACTCCTCTTTAATTAAAAAAATATACAAATCTCCCTCCTTGCAAGCCGAAGCATTGAAAACAATCTGTCTCGCTTACTCTTAACAATAATTTGTGTAGAAAATGTACACACATACATACATAAATACACAAGATATATTTTCGATATCGGCAAAATATGGTCATCGTGATACATTTTGATTAAATTGAGCTTTAATGCAACTCTAGTTATTCGATTTAATTTTTTTTTTTTTTTTTTATAAATTGCAGGGGTAGAAGTGGGCATGGCAAATTTATAACATACATGACATACTATATACATATGTATGTATGTTTTGGGCAATTAAAAAAGAAAAACAAAACTGCAAATTTTTCATTTGACAATTAAGTCTAATGGAACTCTTTGTGGGAGAGAATTCTGTTTTGAACAGCTAAATTTTAGAAATTCGAACTCGAATTTTATTATCACATGTTTGTTTTATACATGCATACAGACATACATAGATATATATGTATGCTAGGTTTATGCGGGTGTATATTATCGCAAACTTGCCACAGAAAATGAAAGATGTGAAATCTATTTATTAAAAAGATATATTTACCATGATAAAAGTAAAAACCTTTTTTTTTTTTGTTATATTTTTACTAAAGCTAAATTAGTTTGTTTTTGTAAAATTCTTGAAAAATTTTACCTGGCGAATTTCAAAAGACATTTAACAGTTTTCATTCAGTTTTAGTAAAATATTTAAAATAGTTTTCCTACTGAGAAGTAACAGGCACTTATCTAGTGGTAACTTTGTAAATATTCCAAATTAAATTCTTAATACTAAAACTCCTAAAATATTTAGTAAGAAAACCTTATGAAACAAGATCTTATGAATATATGTAGCTAGATAAACCTTTACTCTTTTTATGCATCTAGAGTAAAGAAAAAAAGCTTTTTTGAGCATGAGTAAAAAAGTTTTTGTTTTTTTTTGACAAAGGTGCCATTTTATTATTATTTTTTTTTTTACGCATTATATCTGTTCTATCCGTCTACTTGGTTGGATGTCTACTGCTTTGGTCCGCCAGTTGAGCTGCTGCCGTTGCCATTACCACCTGATTCATTAGCATAACCTGTTGAACTGGTTGAATGAGCAGTGGCTTATTTTTTGTTTTTGTTTCCTTTTTAGTATTATTATTGTTTTTTTGTTTTCTTCTTTTTTTTTTTTTTTTTTTTTTTTGGGGTTTGTTCTGTTATTTTGCACGCAGTGTGCCGGTGTCGTTGAAGTAATTTTTTTTGTTGTGTTAATTGTTTTTTGCAATTGGCTAATATGTTGTTGTAATTTTGTTTTTTTTTTCGGTTTTTGTTTACATTGCAATATTATTTAAGTGCAACAGACTCGGACAAGGTGAAATTGAAATTGCTTGCAACTGCTCTTATTACATTAATGCTTAAGATTTATATTAACAAATGTTACTCAATATAATAGTTTTTTTTATGAAACATATATTAAATTTATAGGTAATTTATATCTCATATGAAATTTTGTTTTTAAATAAAGTAATATGAAAATATTACAAGAAAATGTATTCATTTCTTGAAAGAATATTGCTAGTCATGAAACTGTATGACTGTTATTAAATGTCAATATATCGTATCATATTCAAACACAAAGGACAATGAACTCAAGAACTAAGATTATACATTTTTTTTTCGGAAAAGATATTTTCTTTTTACTGATAACAACAACGAGAAGCTATACGGAGAATGTTTAATCGAATCTTAATTGATATATCAATATTAACTGTGTTAAAGTGTTCCTAAAAATGACAAAAAAACACCTGTGATTAATTCAACGTTCTGAAGTTGAGATAATTTCAAAGAAAAGTTTGGCTTTGACACGGATACAAAGTCTTAGTTCATTGTGTAGATCGATACCAACTATGAATACTATTAAAAAGCAAAAAAGTGAGTCATATTTGCATCTGATGAAATTTTAAAGTTTTTATACATAGGTACATTAGTTTTAAGATTTTGTACATGAAAAGAATGATCATGATTTTGCAGATTCTCAAGATCGATAATAGGACAATATATAGCAATATTTTATCTTAAGCTATACAAAGAAATACATATAAACAAATTGCTTATGTATATATATGTATGTATGTATGTATGTATATGCATGTCTGTTTGGAACTAACAAATTAACAACAATATATCATTTATGTACATACGTGCGTACATACGAGTACTCCATCCATCCATTGCTCATTCTACACTCCCTCTAATCTATTCCGATGCTTTGTTATATGCATATATATATATATATATATATATATATATATATATATATATATATACAACATATGTATGTATGTATGTATGTACATAGATTTAAGTGTGTATCTCTCTGTGTATGAAATACCTCTACTGCAATTGAATTCGCTTTAAAAGGCAAACAACAAGCAATTACTAACTACAATTAAAAATGGTAATTGAAATTGTCATTTACCGATTACCGCGATTACAAAAGAAACTTTATAAATTGCATTTCTTTTTAACAAAAAAAATTAAATATTTGCAAATTTAACTTACCGGTTTTTTAGATTTTTGAAAATCACACAACACCGTAGTTTTCTCACATTGGCAATAATCGCATATATTCATTTGATTGATCTGTAGACTTCTGGATAAAACATCGGGCAATCGATTCCGATATAGGGATTGGCTCATGATAATAGGTATTGCCATTAAGACAGATAAATATGTTAGCAGCAACATGATGAACTATTTTTGGGGTCACTTCTTCGTCTGTTGCAGTTATTGGATTCTCTTTCTCTATCTTTTCGTTGTTCTGTTAGATGCACTCACTCACTCGATGTCGTCGCGGCAGCTTTTGTTTTACTCTTTTTCTTTTCTTTTATATTTTTAAATGCTCAGACAATTTGCATTTCATTTTCAATTAAAAGCACTTCTCTTGGCTGAATTTCACATTCAGTAGACAAACAACGCCACATACTCATACATAGGTGTATGTACCTACATACATATTTATATGTAGATCTTTTGGTAGCTGGGTCTAAGGCATAACACTGAACCATATAATAAGAATCCAAGCGTAGTCGTCGTCATCCACAAAAATAAAAAAAATTAACAATACAACTAAAAGATTCGACAGAAAAAAAAAATATAACGAGAATATATCAAAATATCACGAATTTCAGACAACCGACCGAGCCAATGTATCTTCTCTGCTTGCTACTTTACAACTGAAATGAGTAAGCGATCGTGCCTTTCAGTATGAGTACTAACGTTGAGTTTTGTTTTCGTTGACGTGCGGAGAGCATTTTTCTCTCTCTCTCTCTCTCTCTCTCTCTTTCTCTGTGCTCTCTTTATTCAATATTCTATTCATGTTGAGCTTTCAAATATATGCAGCTGATTTATACTTAAAAAAAAAAGAAACAGTATTTTTCTCTTGTTGAAGAAAAAGAATTAAAAATGATATTAACAAAAAACAAAAACAAAAATAATAAAATCTTGGGACTGATTCATATCACATAGAAACTTACTCGTCTGTTTATACTGATTGAAAAATTTTTAAGTTTTATTTGAGGGGCTATACCTTTGCTACACCCATAATACCAATGGAAAATAATTGCAAGACTTTTACCATATTTATACATATTTTTACTATATATCTTGAATATATATACTTTATGTATACTAAAAGGTATCAGAAATCGTGAATCTAAATTGGAGTAAATCAATAATAAGGAATGTAATTTATTCAATGATTTAACTGTTGAAAAACTATAAAGCGAATCGCTGCATATGAACGAAAGCGTAGAAAGTAGAACAATTTTTCCCATTTCTATTAAGAACTTTGTTTTTATCTGACAGTTTTTCTATTTTTATTTTAAGCAATTTTTATATTCTTTTATTTTATGGAACCATTTTATCAATTAAATGCAATAAGCAATAATTTTAATTGGCTTGAGAGACATACAGACAGACGAAATACTTAATTGCAGCTATTAGAAGGGGATTCAGATCTACTGGCAGAGCTAGAACCAAAAACCAGATCATCCCATCTCATTTCTTCTTACTGCAACAAATCAATTTGCGTTCAATTTGATGCTAACACACGACACGATGCGGGGACAGCACAGGGCGGGCACACGATGGCACCGGAAGTCCCGGCGGAGATAAATACAGACGACGACGATATATATTGTATGAGAGAAAAAGAGAAGCAATGAGTCTGAGAAACACCCAACACATTACTCCAACAATCCATACTCATTCAATTATTACATCGTTGAATCGGTGATTTTTTCGGGGTTTCATGCGTTTCAATTTATGTATGTATGTATGTATAATCTAGGCCAGAGCTGAGTGTATGATAAGTGAATGTCACACACATATCCATACACAGGCTCACACATACAGATAGACACATGTGAATGCAGACATATATATATGTATGTACATACATACGTGCACACAAATACAGATAAAAACCTGCACTTGACTTTGGGGAGCACTCTTCCGCAATGAACGCATTGAATAAATGAATGAATGAGTGAGTGAATGATTTCATTGTAACCAAACTCCAACTTTATTTTCCAACTTGTTTTACTGCGAGCTATTTGGATTGCTGGTTACGTTGGGAGTTATACACATACACACATACATAGAGGATCACGTGAAACGTGTTTCCCACAGGTAGCTAACACACACACGTACATACACACGCACACTTTTATCTAGTTGTTATTATTCTTTGTGCTGTGTTGTTTGTTTGGTGGGGAGCGGTGGTTGTTCTTTTGTGGTTCTGCTTGTGGTGGAGTATTGCTAGAGTGCACTGAAGTGCTGTTACCTTTTTTCATTGGAAAAGTTCATTTCCATTTTCATTTCATGAACGTACCACACACAAACGCACGGCACACTTAACAAAGGGTTATGAAAGTTCTTCACAATTCCAATTCAATATTAATTAAATATTAGAGTCTTTATTCAAAACAGTAACTTCATTAAATAATCGGACAGAAATTTTCTTTTAAACTGTTTTGTTTGTTTCTGCATGTGATATTTATGCTTATATGTAAATAAAATACTCTATATATGTACATACATACAGACATCATACATCAGACATACATATATATGTACATACATACATGTTCTATGCTTTTCTTACATGTTCTCTTTGTTTTCTTTTAATGGATCTATTATCTGAATATTAAATAACACATACAAACATACATACATATAATTTTCATTCTAAATTTCACTGCAGTGAGCAGTTATGTACATACATACGTACATATACACAAGAGGAAAAGAACTACATACATACAGAATATACTTATGTATGTACATACATACATTTGGAATATACATATACATATATGTATGTATGTATGTGTGTATGTAATTATTAAATATATCCTTAATGAGTCACTAATTCTTTTCTTAGTTATAAACAAACACGTTACACCCATACATACATACGTACATATGTATGTTCAAATATAAAGATACATTTATACATTACATATGTACATATATATATTGGTGAATTTACCGGCTTAAACCTTTAAAAGCTGCGTGAATACTCACGTTTCGGTGCATGTGCGTGCGTGTCCATGTGCCTTTTTTTTTATATGTGTGTGTATGCGTGTTTTCTTCCCTTATATGCATATGTCTGTATGTGTCTGTGTTTACCACCTACCTATCATTGTTCTCACACACGTTCATTTAGCATCCACCCCGCTGTGAAAGTGTTGGTGCTGGCCGGTAGTACATACATACGTGCCTCTTAGCCAGCCTTATCTTATTCCAATACACAGCGACGTGCCTAAATCGAACTGTTTTCCATTATTATCATGCCATCACAATCCGTTTGATGACTATAAAGGAGAGTCATAGGTGTAGCTCAGGTCAAATCGGTACCTTAGTTTGATGTTGATGCTGCTGCCTTTTTTAATTCTGATTGGAATGCGTTTATGAAAGTGCGTATGTATGTATGTGTATGTATATATGCATTTATATCTACATATGTTTGTACATACATACGTATGTAATGGTGTATGTTCATTGAGCTTCGGGTTTTGATATAACCTGCATACGTTAAATTTTTGATTAAAATTGCAACTAACTTCCATTTTGTAAAAGCAATTTAGATAACAACTCTCTGGCGATGTTTATTGGTGTTAAATGGCTGAGTGAATGTATTTCTTATGACTCATTCAAAGTATAAATAAAAAATATTTAAAAAATAAAAAAACAGTAATAAATCATTTTTTTAAATAAACAATGATTCTTTTTTTTTTTTTTTTTTAGAAATAACCATTGTTTTTGGTCCCCGATTTTAAACGTTTAAAAACTTGGTTGTAAATCTCTTTTTTTTAATTCCTGGCACCTGCTTTACAGCGAGCTGTCCAAGTCCTGGCAAAATTTTATTTATGTATGTCCCACCATGTCTCAACAATTAAATCAAATTAAAAATTTTGGTCAAAACCAATTGATTAGTTGGAATAAATAGTATGTCCATGATTAGGTGCAACATATATTCTATAATATAATTAATTATATACATAGATAAGATTAATAAAACATACAAACTCCCGGCTTAGTTAAACGAATATGTCATTTTATTTCAGATCGCAATCCAATGAGCGTCAATTTCTTAAGGATTTCATTAGCGGGGCTCCAGGATCTTCTGGCGCACGCTTGGCAGCCTGGTTACAACCAGAATCACGTTTGGATCCCAACAAGTAAGTGATTGAGATCTCGGATAAAAAATTTAGAGTTTATAGATAATTTTGGTTGTTGTAACAGATGCGAGTTAAATACAATCACCGAACCTCTGCGGTATGGTTGGCCCACCCAGGTAACCGTAACCATACGTGATCAATATGGCGATGCGGTATTAGTGCCTGAATTGAAGGTAGAAATTAAGGCCATACCAACTGGTCCAAATACAGGTGGAACTGGAGTTAGTTCGAATAACTCAAAGGTACGGCAAAGCTCATGTGCCACCGATGCCACAGTCAATGGTGGTTCTTTGAATTTGGGTGGTATGGCGCCACCGCCACGACTGAACTATGAGCCAACTATGAAGGAGAAGATGTGCTTCAAGGCCATTACATTCATGAAACCATTTGCGAATTACTCTTTCGAGGAGTTACGCTATAGCAGTCCCGTCCAAACACGCACTACCGAAACGTTGTGTGCCCAGGATATGGAAGATGGCACATTTAGCGTACACTGGACACCCAATTCAGTTGGTGGCTATTGCCTGGCTGTAACAATTGATGGCATACAGCTAGAGGAGGTCTATCGCGTGGACGTTAAAGAGGGTGTATTGCCACCGCCAAATGCCCATCGTTTGGGTAGTGCGGCACGTCGACCGCAAGCGCCGAGCAAGTTGCGACGATTTCAGGCTAGGCACAGTGCTGGCCTACGCATACGTTCACATCCCACTTTGCAATCTGAACAGGTAGGTGTGGTGCGTTTGGGAGGCATTATTTCCTTTATCGATGAGATTGAGAATGACGATGGGATTTGGTTGCGTCTCTCCACTGAGTCTATACGTCAGCACTGCACTATGGGCTGGTATCCCACTGAGGCTTGGTGCTTGCAATTCAATCAACATTTAGCCCGATCTTTGCTGCAGCCTGTAGCTGACGCTACACGCTCAAAAACAACCGAATCGAACGATCAGGCATCAGGATCGGCAGCACCATTGCCACCACCGCCGCCTCCAGCAAACACTAGTCCCAAAGGGCAGCCGAGTAGTCCGTCCAATTTGAGTCCAACCAAGATTAAATCATCAGCCACTTCATCCGCTTCGCCAGGCAAAAAGATCTTTGATTTTGCGGCTTCTGCCAGTTCAACGAATCCGTTTCTGTTTCCTCTGAAATCGGCGGATCTAGAGTTGGATGTAGAAGTGGCGGATCCTGAATCTGAATCCTCAGTGGCTATGGCCACTGAATTGTTGCCGACGAATTTAGGGTCAGCTATAGCTGGCGTAGTTGGTGGCGGTGCAATCAAGTTGCAGGCCCTACAAAAATGGTTTAAAGGCGATGTTGAAGGAGCTTCAGCTCCAGTTGCATCACAGCCAGTGGCCACAGGAGTTTCGGTAAGGGAGTTAGTACGCGTAATGGGTGGTCAGGAGCAGCAGCAGCAGCAACAACAACAGACATCCCGTGGAAATGGAAATAGTAGCAGCAATAATTCTTTGTCAAGAAACCAAGAATCACAACAGGAAGAGGACTTTGATTTGGCTAGCATGCGTAGACCAAATTATACCGCTAGTCAGACAGCCGCATTGTTATCCACACCCAAGCATACGCCACGTCGAACAGCACAGGAGGTTCCTGGTGCCGCTGCACAATTGGTACAGCAGCAACAGGAGGATGAACTTAGTTTGTTGCAAATCACCACAACAACAACGGGAACAAAAACGGAAACGCAAAGCGAACTGCATCTGAGTGAAAGTCCAGCATCGGTAATGCCAATGCCAGTTGCAGTAGCTTCTACATCAACGGCGTCATCAACATCCACAGTTCCGGCTAGTTCTAAGCGAGCCACAATTGGACCAATTAAACGGGCCATGCCGCCATCCTTCGCAGAGAGCATAAGGGCTGTATTTGCTGCTTTACTTTGGCATGAGGGTGTTGTCCATGATGCCATGGCCTGTGCCAGTTTCCTTAAATTCCATCCGGGATTGCCCAAAGAGGGAGCTACTGTGGTAACAAGACGCGAGGCCGGCGATGCCCGTCTTCAATTGTCACGAGAACAAAAAGCCCAGCAGCGTCATTCCGTTGAGGTGGCCAATGCCGGACATTATCTAAACATACGTCCATCCACATTGGAAACGCTGACTAAGAGTGGTAACAGCTCGCTTCATAATCGCAGCAAGCATCGCAAGAATCCATTGACTATCAATGGGGATGATTCAACCCAAATTCAAGTGCAACAGGCGACACAAAAGGGTCTACAGGCTTTACCGGAGCTGGTTAGTGTATTGCCCCCAGCATTGCGTTGCCTGGTTTATTTGTGGGAACAAATTTGTTCCGGTTGTGTGCAGATTGTACAGTCAAATGCTCTAGACCAACAGAGAGATCGCTGCCTTCTCTCACCCAGTGGTGAGGCTAGAGATGTGGCCAATGGTGGTGAAATTGATGGTAAAAATGATGGAAAAACTAGTGGCGACATTGAAGGTTTGGCTACCACGGAAAAAGATTTGACCAAGAAATGCAAACGCAAAAAGAAGGACGATGGCAGCTGGTGTGAAATCTGTGAACTTTTCCTACCCATGCCGGTAACCTATCATATGAGGATTGCCCATCCGGGTTGTGGCAAATCAGCCAAGGGCAAGGGCTACAATTCTGTTGGCATATTTTGTGAGGGATGGGCTGGCAATTGCGGTGAGGGTGGCAAAGGCGCCTCGTCATGGTTTCTAATGTGTGACACTTGTCGGGATAAATACTTGGCCACCAGCCTTAGCGCAAATAATGTCAATAGCAGCACAACTCTCCATGTGACCAACAATGATCAGAATGATGGTAAGTTCTAGGACCTTAAGATCTTCAATGTCCAAATTAATCTTCTTTATTTTTCTCTTTTACTACAGTTAATGAGATGAATTTGTTTGGCGTCAAGACGACGACTTTAATTGCCAATTCCGAAGTCTATACCACAATGCGTGAGAATGCCACATTTCTGTTGGAACTGTGCTCCTCCTCCGCTTCGGCGAATGGCTGCAGTTTGGGAACAGCAACAGGACCTAATCTAAAACGTTCTCCACAACAAATGGCCATGCCAATGCCAATTGTTATTGAGCACCAGCATCTTGGTATGGGTGATCTGAGTAGTAAGCCAAGTACTAGTCGTGCGGATTCGGCTCGTAGCAGTCGGATTGGTATGGGTGTTGGCATTGCCAGCGGTCGCTTAAGTGGTAAATTCACTGTTCCATTTCGTAAAAGTTTTGTTGGTGTACCGCCAAGCACTCCGGATAATGTTTGGCTAGCACCGGATAGCTTTGCCTGCTTGGAATGCCTCGGCACGGCTGGACATGAAGACCTTCCATACGAAATGTTTGGCATGGGTTCAACTGGTGGTGCTGGTGGCAATGATAATGGTTACGAGAGGGTAAGTACAATATTTCGTTGTTGAGAGTATAGACAATTAAGTTGAAATTTATTCATTCATTAGCCACTCTCCGAGATCTCTTATGAATCATGCGATCCGAATAATTATGAAGTAATGTCTGGATCTGTAGCCAATCAAGGCAATAACGTGCCTCCAGCAGCTGTCACATTATCCAAATTTCACCGTAGCTACTCAATGGGTCAGGGATGGGCGGCATTGGCGCAGCAGCAACAGAACCATCAACAGCAACATCATCAACAGCAGCAACAACAACAGCTGCAGCAGGCACCACATCAGCCATCCCATCAGCCACACCAGCCTCCGTTGGATAGTCAGTCTCAGCCCAAGGTAGTCTATCGGCGGCGCATGAACTCCACCAGTGAGGGCGATGGTTCACTTCTAATTTGCTATCCATCCGAGCATTTGCGTCGCCTGGTACCAACCAAACTATTAGCTAGTGTGGCTGTTCTGCATGCCGCTAATGCCTCATCTTCGACTGCGGGAACATCAGCAATAGATGCTAAGGAGCAACCGACAGCATCTGGTTCAAATCCAGGACTTGAGGCCATGGGAAGTGCTCTATTGAGTCGACCGGCTATGGCGTTTATTACACAAAAGCATGAACTGGAAAGGCTAAGAGGAGCCATGCGACGAAGCTTAAGAATTGCTGCCTGCCGTATTTATGCTCTGCAAGCACTCAACTGGCTTCTTCGTAGTGTTACACAAGGCGTATGCTTACATGATCTAATGTGGTGGTTTGTAAGCTCCCTTACCTTGGGCAATATGGAATTGGTAGATGGAAAATATGAAGAAGCTGAACCGGCACTTGAACATCCTGTAGCATATACACAGATCAGTGGCAGATTTGCTCATTTAATTACACAATCGCTGCATGTTTTGCTTCAATCAGTAGCGGATCTTACACTTCATTTGCCATTGGGTTCACCACTTCAACGTGTGGCCATTCAATGTTTTGGCATACGTTTTCGTCAAGCAGATCATCAGTTCTTGCATAGTTCTCATGTGTTTGGTAACATATCCAAAATTTTGTCGAAATCAGATGAACAGAATGATGCTGCCATGGCCGTATCAACAATGCTAGGAGCTGCTGATGCTCACTGTGACGCTGAACACAACATAGCTACCAATCAACAAATAACCGCAACAGGCCCGGGAGCAGGTGCTAAAGTATTGTATTATACAGATCTTTCGGGCATGTTTGAGGTTACGGTATCGTCGCGTCCAGCTATGGCGGAATCTCTTACCGACAACTCTACAGAAACTTTCTGGGAAAGCGACGAGGAGGATAGAAATAAATGTAAAATCATTGAACTATCAATGACCAAACTCACCTATGCCTGTAAATTTGTCCTTGTTCACATTGACAATAGTCGAGATTTGCAGGTAAGAAGATGATGAATTCCTTGGCCATTTAACTTGTCCTGATCTTTTTTTCTTTTTTAATTTTGTTTTGTTAGAATAAGGTGCTCAATGTAGTCTTCTATGCTGGCCAATCGCTTGGCGATACAAATCTCGTTAAATCGGTTGATGTTGATCAAAAGTCCTGCTCCTGGATATCGGCAAAAATAAGTGATGAGAGTTGCACGCATTTTCGTTTGGAATTGCACGGTCCGGAGAATACATTACGTGTGCGACAAATCAAACTTTTGGGTTTGCCCAGCTCCGTATCAATGGGCACTATCGATGAATCGAAACAACATCTAAGATTGTCTCATGCTATTCGCATTCAACAACAGATTTGCGAAGCAGAAACTTTACGTGTATTTCGTTTGATTACAGGCCAAGTTTTTGGCAAATTAATTAGTAATGTGGGTAATGAGACAACATCATCGGGTGCAGCTGCAGCAACAGATCCCTCAACATCCATGCTGGCGGACTCTCTGGATCTACGTGAACATATGGTGGGCATTTTGTTCTCTCGCAGTAAATTGTCACATCTGCAAAAGCAAGTCATTGTACATATTGTGCATGCCATTAAAAAAGAGGCTCAGAGAGCCAAAGAGGATTGGGAAATGGTGAATCTAGCTCATGCCCAGATGCAGCATGACCAGCAACATCAGCAAGAGCAACAGCAGCAGCAGCAGCAAGTTCCACCATTAGTGCCAGCCCCTGAGAACAGTTCGGAGAGGAGTCGTGCTCCTGATACATATTGCTTTGAGATGCTTAGCATGGTCTTGGCTCTATCAGGCAGTGTTGTTGGTCGTTCCTATTTGTCCCAACAGCATGGTCTTCTGAGAGATCTTCTGGGACTATTGCATACAGGAAGCGATCGTGTACAACGTCAGGTGACTGCTCTTTTGCGTCGCATACTACCAGAAATAACACCCGAAAGCTTTGCCGAGCTCCTAGGTGTTCAACGTTTGCCCCCTGCAGATTATAGTATAGCAAATCAAAGTGCCTCCGACTTTGATATGACTCGATTGGGTTTATTGGACATTTTCTTAGCTGTTATAGCCAAGTCATTACAATTGCAAATCAAAGTAAAGACCAATACACAAAATAACACAGCAGCAAGTGGTGGAAGCGGAGTAACAATTAAGCCAACCCAACTAGAAAAGACGCCGGCATTTGTGCGACTTTGTAGTTCACTGGATTTGTCCGTGCAATTGCTTCGCTCACGTCCGCCCACAGCTGAACATTTACCAACGCAAACGGGAGATCCATTTCGTTTTGAACTGCCACCGACAACAAAAAAGGAATCAAAGCGTAATCTTAATCAACGTTGGTTTCTCAATGGTGTCATCTCTACCAAGCAGGCCGAGAGCATTATATGTTTAATACGAGATCTAGCAAGTGTAAGTTTATTACCTTACCTTTATTGTAGATATATCTTACGATTTTTTATTTTTTCCTTCCTACGCCTTTAGGGCAAACTTAGCGAGAAATGGTCACAGATAACTAAGGCGGCCATAGCCGAATCAGTTTTGAATCTCACAAGATTGGAGGAGATTTATAGATCCCCGGAATATTGCACTAAAACATCCACACTGTGGCTAGCTCTGGCTAGTCTTTGTGTGCTAGAGCGTGATCATGTTGAGAAATTATCATCGGGTCAATGGTCGAAATTATGTGATACGAGACCAATGTGCAGTAATCATGATGATGGTGAAACGGCAGCCATTATACAGTGTGAGACCTGTGGTTCCCTTTGCGGGGATTGCGATCGTTTTCTCCATCTTAATCGAAAGACACGCACACACAAACGGACTGTAAGTGATCTTCTATCATAATTGCTATAAAGTAATTTAATTCTGTTTCTTCTTTTTTACTTTACTTAGGTCTGCAAAGAGGAGGAAGAGGCCATACGTGTAGAATTACATGAGTCCTGCGGACGCACGAAATTATTTTGGTTATTGGCTCTTGCCGATTCGAAGACGCTTAAAGCTATGGTCGAATTCCGCGATGGTAGCCATACAATTATATCTGGACCCCAGGAATCGGTTGGCCGGTGTCGCTTTTGTGGATTGACTGGCAATTCTGGACTACTGGAAATCGGTAATGTTTGTGCTGACGCACAATGTCAGGAGTATGCAGCCAATTCCTGCCTAAAAACGAAACCCTGTGGCCATGCCTGTGGCGGTGTGGCTGGGGAAAAGAAATGCCTGCCCTGTTTGCAGCATGTGTGTCATTCACGTGAAAACGAATTGGCAGAAGAATTAAGAGATCCTAAGCTAACACAAGATGCAGATGATATGTGTATGATCTGCTTTGTGGAGGCTCTTTCCTGTGCGCCATCTGTCCATGTAAGTTATCAATCACAGGGAAAAATTTTATATGTTTACTAATCCATTCTACTCTTCATTTTAGCTGGAGTGTGGCCATGTCTTTCATTATCATTGCTGTAAGGCTGTACTAGAAAAACGATGGAGTGGGCCACGTATTACCTTTGGCTTTTCACTTTGCCCAATCTGTAAGGCAGATATACAGCATCCTTTACTGGCTGATATACTAGAACCCATAAATGGACTGAAACAGGATGTTAAACGCAAGGCCTTAATGCGGTAAGCATACTGCTCTTCTTTTAATGAAATCAATATACCAGTATAACCTGTATTGTGTATCCTTATTTAGCATTAAATACGAGGGATTGGTCAAGGATACAATCGACAGCAAAGATGTTACCCAATTGGCCATGGATCGTTATGCCTATTATGTGTGCTTCAAATGTCAAAAGGCTTATTATGGCGGCGAAGCACGTTGTGATGCCGAAATCGGTGAGAAGTTCGATCCCGAGGAGCTAGTTTGTGGCGGCTGTTCAGATGTGGCACGCGCCCAAATGTGTCCAAAACATGGCACAGATTTTCTTGAATACAAATGCCGCTATTGCTGCTCGGTAGCTGTATTTTTTTGCTTTGGTACCACCCACTTTTGTGACACATGTCACGACGATTTTCAACGTCTGACAAATATACCCAAAAACAAATTACCCCAATGCCCAGCGGGACCCAAGGCTAAACAATTGCTTGGCGATGAATGTCCCCTTCATGTGATGCATCCGCCCACCGGCGAAGAGTTTGCCCTGGGCTGTGGCGTTTGTCGCAATGCCCAAACGTTTTAGCCAGGCGTCAGCATCTAGTCAATGTAATCATATACAATCATTTGTATATGTATATTTATGTGTTTTTTTTTTTCTTCTTTCCTTCTTTATTTATTTTTTAATGATTTTTTGTTGTTCTTATTTTTATATAAATCATCTCAAAATGTTAAAACTCAAATTGTACACATTGATATTTTTTAGCCGAGAAATCAGATATTTATATGCAATATTATCTGTAATACTCAAATCAAATTCACTTATTAATAATATGTTAACAAAACCAAAAACACTAAAACACAAACCCTTTAGTCTTTGGCCAGAGCCAAAGCTAAGATACCCTTCACAAAACCCCTTTCTGGAACCAAATGTGCTCCAAGGGGTTAAACATAAAAAAAGAAGCATTTTGTACATAAATTCAATAATGGTAATCAACATCCGATTGGGGAAACCGAATTTACATTGATGCCCTCTTTCGTACATGGATATTTTGTGAAGTGTATTATATGTATGAAAAATCTTATATAAATTAAATTAATACAAAAAAATAAAAAAGAAATTATATTTATTATAAATGTGAGAAAAAAAAAAAAAAAAACAATTAAATGAACGAAAAACAAACAGCGGCAATTGCAATAAAAATCAATTCTAAATGTAAACTTTATTTACTTTTATTATGGTTATTTATATGGCGTTCTTATAAGATTAATATATACTTTATATATTACCACAACGGATCTTTTAGGAGATGTTTTCAAACTGTTCTTATTCATTTGGGTTTTTAGTTACTTACTTGTTAGTCGTTTTCATTTTTAATCTAAGGACCTAAGATCTAAGAATTTAATATGCTAATCGCCTTCGGCTGCTCTTTAGCCAATGGTTTTAGTAGTAAATTTTTGCAAAATTTCCAAAAAAAATTTGGATTGGAAAAAGTAAAGTTTAATCAAAGAATCCATTTTAAGGCAAGTTAAAGTTGCTGAAAACACGACGATTTTACCCCAATATTTTCCAATGCAAGAATACTTTTTTTTTTTTTTTTTTTTTTTAAAAAACATTTATGTATTTAATTTTTTTTTAAATTTCTTTTGTTTTGTATTTTGTTTTTGTTTTTTCATTTGTTGTTTATTAAAGATGTTTACTCATTTTGTTGTTGTTGTTGTGGGTTTTGCATACATACGAGTAATTTGTTAGCAGTTTTCCTTTCTTCAACATAAACTTAATTTTGAAATTCATATTTGCCATTTGGCATTGTTATTAACAATGGTTTTTTGTTTTATAAGTTTCTGCCAAGTTACATTTTTTATTTTTTTTCTGGTGAGGGGAGGGGAGAGTTTTGTGTGTGTTAATGTTGTTGTTGATTTAATATACACATTAATTACAGCATTTGAATTAATAAATTCTCAAATAAATTGTACAATAATATATATATATGTATATATATATATATATAGTTTCTTGTTCAGTTTGTGTTTAAAATTCACTTTTATAATTATAGATCTGTATGAGGATATATACTCTAAAGATATATATATATATACATATATATATATACGTATCTCTAAAATGTCAGCAAGTCTAAGATTTCTTGTTTTTTTTTTTCTATTTGTTTTTTTTTGGTTTGCTTTTTATTTTTATTTAATTTTTTATTTTGGGCGCAATGTTAACAAAACTATTTAATTGTAATATGCTTCATATTTCTTTTTGTTTTTGTTTTTTTTTTTTTCAATTTGTTTTTTAAGTTTATTAAATTTGTAAATACATAAATAGGCAGCTTTTTTTCTTTTTGATGTTTGAAAACAGAAATTGAATTCAAAATACACGAGTATATATATATATATATATATATATATATATATATATATATTTTTTTTTTTTTCAAATTGGTGGAAAATGTTTAACAATATTGCACATTTTTTTTTTGTAAATTTCTTTCATTTTCATTGTTTTGGATTTTGTGGTTTGTTTTTCTCTTTGGTTCTTTTTTTTTTATTTTTGTTATTTTGTCCTAAATTATGTGTTTGTTTATATTTGTTGTGGGTTAAACTTTAAAAAGGATACTGGCGACTATCATTGGAGTCCTGAAATTTTATTATATTGATCTGTTTGTTGACCCTTGCAGTTTAAATGATTTTTCAAATTCGAGAAGCAGTTAAGAAATCATTTGAAAAAAGTTAAATAATATCAAATACAGGAAGAAACTATGAAACAAGAAAGAGAAAGGGTAAGTCCTACTATATACCATATATGTATATATATAAACTATATATCCAATCATTGTATAATACTTTGGGTATGTATCCATTGATACTTTTTAAAAAAAGAATTTTAAATGATTTAGAATAAGATAAAGTGAGTGAGTGAATGATTTAACTAAAATATTATATAAGATCAATGTAAGTAAATATTCTGAATAATAGAAATATTAATTAAATTGGAATTTCTTATTAAACCATTTTGGAATCATTTCCTATTTGCTTTATTATTTCAGAATATGTCATCAAACAATCAATAATGGAGTTCCTTAAATAGACTATAATCCATTAATTAAAGATTAAATTTCAAAAAAAGGACATTTAATTATGGACAAATAGTTAAACAGACATTTGATCTAGAATCAATGATCTTATAAATTGATTTCTATATAGAATAAATACAAAATTTCACGATAATCTGCAAGGGCAACTAATTAGGAATCAATCTATATAAGTGGCAGGGATTTTGGATTTTTTGGGTCAATGTGAATTTTGGTATTTATTTTGGTTTATCAAGTGCTGTGTTTTTCTTAAGGCTTTTTATGTATGTGTGTATGTTTGTTTGTCTGTGTATATAATTTAAATTTTAATTTTTTTATTTTGGTTTTTGTATACGTACATATTTATAGTAATTAAGTGGCGTGTTTTCATAAATATATATATATACATATATATATTTACTTTAGTGTTTTGCATATATATATATATATATATATATCTTTTGGTTTTTTTTTTTTTGTTTTTTATTATAGAAAAAAATGTCTGGCGTATAAAAGCTTTTATCCTTTAATATTTAATCATAATCTTTTATCAGTTATTGTTGCTGTTTGGTTTGTTTGTTTGTTTGTTATATTATGTACTTGCACATAGACTTGAACTGAATTTCACTTGTTTAATTATTAATGAATTTTGTTGTTGAATATTTTGTATTTACTTTTTTTTTTTTGTTGTTTTGTTATTTTTGCTTTCATTTGCAAGGGAAAAGTTTCTCAGACAAGTTTCAGTTTGATCCCAAGGCTTAAGTGAAAGTTAGTCCCAGCCTATATCTACATTCCAAATATGTTTGTTTTTTTTTTTGTTGTTGTTATTATTTATTTTTAATTTTGTTTTGTTTGTTTTTGCATATTAGCATGAAGTATGAAACAAATGTTTTTAAGTATGTGTGGGTGTATGTCTTTGCAATTCCTCGTATGTATGTTTGTGTATATATATACATATATATATATACATATGTATGTATGTATGTGTGTATGTATGCAGGAGTATAAATCTATGTATGCATGTAAATATCTGTTTCCATTTGTTTGTTCAAGTTGCATATAAATTTTTACAATATAAATTTTGACTAACTTTTCGCACTGGCTCTAAAAATTGTAATTGCACCTTTTGTTTTTTTTTCGTTTCTTTTTTTTTTTTTGTTTTTATAATAATTTTAGTTTCTGGTATATAGTTTAGTTTTCACTATTTTTCTCATTAATTTATAAGGCTTGTGTATGCAGTTTAGTTCTAAAGAGCTATTCCAAAAACATTACCAAAATAACAAAACAAAAAAAAAACATCCCAAAAAGAAGAAATTGAGATTCAAATTAAAGCATTCAGCGAGTTTTTTTTTTTTTTTTTTGGTTTTCTTCTTTATCTTTAACTTTCTTTCTAATCCTTTTCTTTGCCTTTGCTATATCTTGGAGAGTTTAAAAGCAATTTGATGTTAGTTGCTTAGACTAAAGCCTAGTTAGTACACAGCTGAAAGCAAAGTTCAATCTATCTATCCATTAATATTTCTTAACTTGAATCACTTAGAAATTCACTTGGCTAAAAGAGACTTTTCTTATTGTTTCCGATATTTTGAGTCTTTTGTTTTCAACATCTCGTGGCTAGCATTTATTTAATATCCTTTTGATGCCTTGGCTAGCATTTAATGTCCTTTTGATGCCTTGTGAAACAAATCTCTCTTGTCAGTGGCCTTAAAAATTCATATTTTTAGAGTTTTTCAACACTGAAATTGGTTAACGGTAATCAGAGACTGAGAGAGAAAGAGCATATGTCACAGTTAATGCTATTGAGTGATGATATTTTAGCCAATTTAAGGAACTCTTATAGTCTCATATAAAACATTAGCAAAAAGTTTGTTATTGGAAAATTTGAAATTCCTGAAATTTTAGTTCTTTGAAATTTGAATCGCAATAATTTTCAATTTGTTTTTAAAAAAATTTCCTTTAAAGGAGAATTTTTGGAAATATAAATGAAATCCTAATAATATATATAATTTTGTATAAACAAATATATACATATACTTTATAATTTTCTTGTCAGATTTATTTATATTTTCCTTTATTTATTTTTGTTAAATAATTTTCCATTTTTCCCCCTCAGCTGTGTACTGTGTGTGGCTCCATACGAATGCCTCTTTCCTTCTCCTTTCATTCAATTAGAAAACTAAACAAACTATTTTACATTTAATATATATGCTAATGCTAGTCTTTATATCATTAATCATATTATTTGTATTTATTGAGTCATTCTAGGTGCTTATGTACAAAAAACAACCAAAAAAAAACAACCTATGACAAAAAAAAAAAAACTAAGACAACATGAAAAAAAAACAACTAACTATATACAATGAGCTGGTATATTAAATAGAACTTTATGCTCTAAACATATTTAACAATTTTTAATTAACTATTATTTGATTCGATATATTCATTGTCTACTTAAAGTGTTTAGTGTGTGTTTGTGTGTGTGTGAGGTGTATTTTCTTGCTTTTCTCCAAAAAAAAAAAAAAAAGAAGGGATTTCTTTTTTTGATTTTTCTTTGTTAATAATAATACCACTTGAATTGCTTTTCGATTGATCGGCTACAATGAGTACCTGTAACACCTGTCTGTTCAATATTCTAACAAACAAAAAATAAAGTAAAAAAAAAAAAAAAAATAAACAACTAAAACTATTTAACTATCTTTTACTACTATATCGCCCCCTCCTGCACACACGTATGCAAGGAGATTTTTTTTTTGATTTTTCTTTCTTTGGTTTTCTTGTTGTTTTTTTTTTTCTTTTGGGAAGACTTGGCTAATTGAGCGGAAGGCGGGGGGCGGTATGTCTGGCTATGCACTATACAATTCAATTTAATATAATTTAAACTATTTCAATTCTAGATATATATATATATATCAATGATTAATTTAAATAACAAGAAATAACATAAGCTACGATTCAAGTGGGAGGAGGGGGAGTGTTTGGTTAGGACAAAAACTAATTAATTTTCCCATAAAATCGGTTCGGGCGAGACTTAAACGTAATGAAACCTTGCAATGCATCTCATCATAGCTCTCCATTTCACGGAATTTGATCATGTACCCATCTACATACATAAGTAACACTACTTAGGTACATTATGTCATCTCTTATGTATTCTCGAACTATAAACTAATATGCAAGTGAAAGCCTAGTTAAAGCCTCAAATGCGTAGCGTTAACAAATATGCTTAGTATTTTCTTTTTGTTTATCACAAAATATATATACCAATATATATACTTATATATCGTATGTATGTATGTATATAGGTGGCCATTCTTTATGCCATCGATCACTCAAACTCAATATATATTGCCCATTTTAGTTTTTTGTTCGAAAACTTTATAAATTACAAGCGACTTTTCTAGGAATCCATTTTTTTTTTCTCATTAAATTTTTTGTATTCTGTTAAATTATGCTTTAAAAATCCATTAGATTTTTTGGAAAATTTCATCAGAACTTGCATTTGGTATTTGAATGACTAAAAAAAAAAAAAAGAGTTTACAAAAGGCCTCAATATTTGATTGATGGCTTAAAAGAATTGGCCATGTGTATGTTGTATATAACTGTATTGTTGTGTGGGCTAGCAAATATTCGAATTGCTTAAATTCTATTGAAAATTATTTACATTTTATATACAGCATAACTAAATTTGTTTATTTTTTATTTAAGTTTTGTCGATTGTCGTTTCGTCTTTTTGCGGAAATATTTTTTTTTTTTTTTGTTTTGTTTGTGTTTTTTTCTTTTCTTTTTTTGTATTCGATTTTATTTGTAGGGATTTTCTGAGAATTTTTTTTTTTTTTTGTGTTTTTTTTTTTGTTATTTGTGTGTCTTAGGTTTCCCCTGAAGGAATTGCGAGTGCGAGTGAAAAGTGCTCAAGCCGCTTTAATCGTAACATTAGGACGGGTTTTTCTTTTGAATATGCAACTATCGGCCTAACTCTATAGTTATCATAAGTGACACTTAGGCCCGGCGTTTTGTTGTTGTTTTTTTTTAATATTTTTTTTTCGTTTACTTTTTGTTTAATTTTCATATATGCTTTTGTCTAAAATTTGAATTTTGTTGTTGTGTTTTATGGAATAGCCAAGCCTAACTAAGTCCCTAAGTCTTAAATATGGTCTCTAGCTTTAGAGATGGTTTGGTCAATGGTTGAGAGCAAAGTGTGAGAAAAAAATTTAATGCAAATTGTCTGTAGTTCTTAAATAAAAGCATCTACATGGGCACATCGAAACAATTCAGGTTTAATTTGAAAATCTTTTACTAAATACCTAATAATAACGCGAAATCTAATAATCAAAAAGAGTTTTGGTATTTACTATATAATTTGGATTTCTAAGAAATTCTTAACTAAACCAATAATCTATAAAAATTCAAATTTTTCAAAAATATTAGAAAAAATTTGTATTTAAACGTTTTCTCAATATGAAAAATTTTGCATAACATCACACAAATAACATAACAGATAACATATCTCTGTTTAACATGTCGTATGAGTAACATTCACAAAGTTATACATTTGGGGGCAAAAAAAATGTTATGAAGAGAAAGAGATAACAAGAGAATTGCATTTGAATTATAACTCAATATTAACCTATGCATTAAACTGTTATACTAACTGTATTCACAATAATGAATTACAATTCGAAATGGAATTAATACCCATACAGAGTACTTAAAGAGGTCTTAAAAAAATGGTTTATACTTATTATGTTAGCCTGATGTTTACTTTTGTATATACTTTACTATTTGTATTGCGCTTTAGCTATATCTTTTGTTTGTTTGTATGTATGTGTGTGTGTGTGTTTGTATATGTATAGTATAGGTATAGTATATATTTAGTATGTACAATTCACCGGCATTGTTTAACTTCGCTTTGGGTTTTTACTTTAGTTTTCTTGTTCGGTTAGCATGTATCACAAAATTATTCATTTACATATATATATGTATGTATGTATTGTATATATGTATATATGTATAGCATAATAACTATATATATAGCTGTTTTTACAATATTATTCTATTTTTTTTCTTCTTTTTGGTTTTCGTATGTATGCATGTATCTATATATGTATGTATGTATGTACGTAAAAAGTTTAAATAATTGCAGTTAGTGTAGCAAATTCGTTAAGCAATATTCCTGTTGCCCTTTTGCCCTAATAATTAATTCGAGAAAATACTCTCGACTAAAAAGCAGACCGAAAAATCTTTTGGCGTAAGCATACGCAGTTAGAGAGAGAGATATAGAGAGAGAGAAAGTGATAGCGACAGACAGAGAGAGAGTTAGAAAAGCCAGCAAGAGAATGTTATTCATAAAGAGAAAGGTAGAAAGAGAGAGAGAGAGAGAAAGTGAGTGTAAAGACTTTGTATATTGAACTAACTAAGCTTATTGCTAGACTGGGATCACGCTGACGTTGACGTTGACGCTGACGTTGACGTTCAGTCGAGACTGCTGCTGTCCCCCATTGACTGATGACGCTCAAGTATCTTGGGCTAGAGGAACTCCCGTTTACTGCTGCTTCTACTGCCGCCAGCTGTATTGCCGCCACTTGGCGACGTCGGTGTTGTTGTGCCGCTACCCGCTGTAGTTGTGGGCGTGCCAGCAGTATGCTGCGGCAGAGGTGGCGGTGTTGTGGTCGCCGGTGTAACAGGACCCGTTGGTGATGACGCAGACGTCGCCTGAGCCGCTGTAAAATCTTCTTCAAGCAGACGCAGATGCAGCGTCGATTCTGTCGCCGCTGACGCTTGCACAGTTGTCGTACCAGATCCAAGAGCACCCGTCAGAGTCAGTGGACCCGTTGTGGTTGTGGTGGCCGCAGTGGCCGCCGTGGCGAGTTGCTGCTTAGGAGGCGCCGGTGCTTTCCTGCTCTTCGAGCGTCGCTTCTTGAGCATCAGTGGCCCCAGGCCGTTGCCTCCCGCGCTCGCCACCACTTGGACGCCTGGATTTAGTAGACCGCTGCCAGCGCCAGCGCCAGCCGTTGTGGCAGAAGAACCGCCAGTTGTGGGCGATGAGATGGTTATCACAGTGTCCACTGGCGTGGTTGCCGTTGCTGTGGCTGGTGTTGTCGGTGTGCCACTGCCACCGCCCGCTCCTCCCGCTCCTGCACCACATCCAGAGCATATTTCATCACCAGGTGTTGTCTGACCGCTACTGTCCGCAGGCATCTGTGGATTTAGACGTTTGACCAGCTCACCCAACAAATCTTCAATACGTCCAATACGCTGCTGCATGCGTTGCAACTCCAGCCGTACATCAACTTTCATGTCCAACACAGTGGCAATAAGATCACGTTGTGCCAATGTTGGCGGCGTTTCCCGTAGTCCCGTGTCATAAGTATCCGACGTGGTGGCCCGTGAGCTGGCCATTTCGATTTGACGTTCACGCTCCAATGCCAGATTTCGATCACCAGAGGCGCCTGCACCCATTGCGGTAACTGTTGTACCGCTGCTGGTAATAGTAGTTGTTGCCGCAATTGTGGTTACCGTTGCACTAGTGACGCCACCATCCATAACTACACGACCGTCCCGACTGGGCGGTGAGGAATCAACCTCGCCACCTTCATCTATGGTATCCTGGCGTGCGAGGGTAGCTTGGCTAGCCTGCATTTTGGGTGCCTTGGGGAAAACCTTGAAGGTGACGTTTAATGGAACAGATGCAGGGCAGATGGAGATGCAGGTACAAGTACGTGTAACGGGTACGGGTACGGGTACAGGAACAAGGCACAGGCAGGCATTGATATAGATGATGAACAGGTTCAGTTTAAAGGTACAGTTGTGTACGATTTTGTTTTTAGTATTGTTTTGATTGGATTGGGCGGAAGGGGGGAAGGCAGTAGAGAAGTGATAAAAAGTGTTTGAGAATTTTTTTTTGGTTTTGGATTGTAGTTGTTGTTGTTGTTGGTTAGATTTGTTGTTGTTATTGTTGTTGCGCATTCATTCAGGATTTGGTTGTTTGTTGTTATTATATGGTGCAAGCAGTGGTGCATTTTATTTGATATTTGCGATTTGTTTTTGTTGTTTTTTTTTATTTTTTTGTTTTCAAATTCCAATCGGTTTCAGGCCATCCAATTCGAAATCAATTTTAAGTTGTATTTGTTGTTGTAGTAGAGCAAGGCAAGCAATGTTATTTTTTGTTGTTGTTGTTGTATTAAAAAAGTTGTTGTTTTTTGTTGGTATACGATTATTTTCGATAACCATAAACGAAAAATATAGAAACATGTATATAGATATATATATATATAAAAATTGATATCAATCGATTTGTTGCAATTATGGCAAAAAATGTTGTGTATTTTTTTTTGTTTTTGTTGTTGTAGTGACAATTTGGTGCATTAGCAGCAATAGCGCACTAAATTCTAACTAAATGGAAATTGGGTCATTAATAGACAAGATGACAATTTCTTTATATAGAACAGATAATTTTTGACTATGAAAATTTTGGTTTTTTATATTTAAAAATTTTGTTTTTTTTATTATTATTAATATTAAATTGCTATTTTTGCTCTATATAAATGAATCTTATCAACTTGTCCATGCCCATTTGAGTGCTTATCGAATAAAATTTATCGATAGCTTTAAATTATAGTGAAAAATTTTAAAGAAAGGCCAACTAAATAATAGCAATAAAATAACTGATTGATCGAACTTACTTTGCTTAATTGTAAATGCTTTTAATTTTTTTTATATTTGTATTTTTTTTTTTCGTAGCATAAAGATGAACGGAAAAAATTCGACATTTGTCGAAACGTAATGGAACGTAAAAAAAACCGGTGTAGAATCGAAAATACAAATTGAGAATTGAAATAGAAGTAGAAGAATCGAGAAGAAACAAATGAAACGTAAATTAGAGTTAGAAAATGTTTTGTTTCATTACAAGAAAAAACAAAATCAATCAATATTAATCAAAAAACAATTTTGCAGAAATTGAGTTTTCTTGTTGTTGTTTTTGTTATTATTTTTTACTGTTTTTTTTTTGTTTGGTTAACGGTAATTACTTTATTGCCTTGTCCACCATTGCTACTCGAAGTACTACTCTGCCTCACTTGGGCAGTGCTCTCACGCAGACTTTCGCGGGCGCTCAAACTTCTCGAGACTGCTACCTTGGCGCTAGTATCGCTAGCTGAATCGACACTTGAACTGCCCAGAAGGCGTCCCCATTTACTGGCACGGGTACTACGTGCAGATGGTGGACCCGATGAGGGCGAGGGTGATGGCGATGGTGAGGGTACAGCGGCGGTTGTTAGGATGCGTGAGTCCTCGGTTAATGTTAGTTTGGCAGGTAGCTTCTTGGATAGGTTGGATAAATTTTTGGTTTTTGATAAACGAGCATTTTACAGATATACAGTGGGGAGAGATAGAGAGAGAGAGAGAGAAGGAGAGAGAGAGGGAGAGAAAGAGAAAAAAGAAGAGAAAGTGTCGTGGGTTTTTTTTTTGGCAGGAATAGGAAAATAAGGAACGAGTGAATAGAACGCAGGGAATGGGCAAGACAAGGAAAGCGGCATTTATTTTTTTGTTTTTTTTTTGTGTTTCGTTTTGAAAGGACATTTGTATTTTGGTTTATGTGTATTGGAGGGAAATAATAAATAATTTTTCGTTAGTAATTGAATTTTAGTTTTTGGTTTTAGATTTTTTAGAATGTTCATTTTCAATTTAAGCCAAATTGACAAAGAATATGTTGTACAACAAAAAAAACAAAAACGGTTAACACAATGATGAACACAAAAACAGTTACGAATATCAGATACAACAAAGAGTAGCGTGGTGAAGTGTGGTGGATTGACAGTATGGCGAGTATTTAAGGAGCGTGTATTTGGTTTTTGTTTGTTGTGTGAGTATATGAAGACGGTAAACGGTTAACAGCGTAAGCATGTTAAAAGAAAGATAAAGAAAGATACACACACAACGAGCATAAGTCACTTGTTATACACAGTATTTCAATTATTATTGTTTTTTTTTTTTTAGGTTATGACTATTGAACGTCTTAAGACAGTGCCAACAGTTTTCGGGTCCCAACAAAGGACAACAAACCTGTGGCTGTGGAGGGTGAATTAATTAGTATTGATAATAAGGCTTAAAGGCATATAAAAATGTTAGTTAACATAAAATAAACACTGTTATACGATCATATGTGTGTGTGTGTGGTGGTGGTAGTGGCAGCATGGTGAATTCAACATGGTGGTCAATAACATAAGCACACACAAAATGAATACTCTCGCTGGATTTTGTGTTACGAGATGGTACATATTATATTATTAATATAATGCGAATAGAATTATATTCTCTATGAATGTACAAATAGGAGACAAACGTTAACAAAAACTCAAAGCACATTGAAATGACAGTTGCTTTTTGATATTTACATTATGTTTTAAACTCACCTTGGTGCGCTCCACTTCGTTGTCGCCTTTCTCCACATCACTTTGACCGGAACCGACAAGCTCTTTGCTACCCGCTTGTACTTGGGGTGTTCGTCGAAATTTGGAGAATATTTTTCGCACTAAATGATCCTGATTCTGGGGCAATTGCGGCTCGTTCTTACGCCGTTCGGCCAATTCTTTTTCGCGCTTCACATCAGCCACCTTGCGAAAAATCAGTCGATGTCTGAGATTATAGGTGAGCACCAGATTGCGTGCAAAACTATTCGCGAATGCCGAATAGAAATCGAGGACTTCGAGCAATTTATCACGTTTGATGGCATGCAAATCACAATAGGTCAGCGCACGCACATTGGCGGCACTCTGGCCAACGGCTGAATCCTTCCAGAATTGATCACCGAAGACGTCGCCTTTGCCTGTGAAATAAAACCAACAAAAAAAAACCAAATGAATGCAGGCAAATTCTTTAGGGTGTAGACCTACCCAATATTGCCACTACTTCATCATCTTGTATAACCTCCAGACTCCCTGTCACAATAAAGCAGAGGCTATCGATGCTCTCGCCTGTATGATAGAGCAAATCGCCCGGTGCAGAGTGCGACATCATAAAGTGCATGGCTAAGGCGCGGAGACAACCATCCGAGGCCAGACGAAATGCTGGATGCTCGTTAAATACTTTGCGATTTAGATGAACACATATGTCAGCCTTCATATCTTTCGGACAATAGTTTAGTACCTGCGAATTGTGAATTGAGTTGGGCGTTTTTTTTTTTTTTTTGGTTTTTTTCTTTGGCTAGTTGGCGAGTTTTGTGCTCTGGCGAGTAAAATGTTATACATATATATATGGCGAGTAACGAGTACTATTTGGACTGAGAACCGAGACAACACACACATTTCTTGTGCGGACCATAGAATCTATTGTTGTTTAGCTAAAAGGTATCGACAGTTCACTAAAAACTATAGAGACACACACACACGCACACATACACTAATACACATACAACATTAAACAGGGCTGTGTCTCTGTTCTGTGTGTGTCTGTGTGTGTGTGTATATATATGTGTGTGAGTGTTATTGTTTAGGGAATGTGACTGTGTGTTGCTGTGTTGTGGGTTTATGTTTAGATTTTTGTGTATTTGGACTTGCTTCTGTTTCAGATCTACCCGTAGGTAGGGGGACATCAGCATAGGAAAGTGATCTTATAGAAATGACTAAAAAACATTTAACTTGAGTGTATTGTATTGGATTCGATTTTACTCGTTGGGAAGAGGTTCGAATAAAAACTGATATAGCCCGTAATTTCCTTAAAATTTTGAAATTCGCCCTAAATATAGAATTAACTATTAAACTATAAATGCTTTATTGGAATAAACCAATTGGATAACCTCTTACTAACACACTTAAGTTCAATAGAAGCATTGTGTCTGTATGAAAACAGATTGAAGGACATATTTCGAATTGGTTTTTATATTATATTGAGAGGTTTTAAGCATTATTGATAAAAGAGCAATTTCGAAACTGCAATTTTATTTATTTGTTTGTACATTTTTAGGGCGAATTTCTTGAATTTTCGGAAATAAGAAAACATTTCTTATAGTGTTTTTTTTTCTTCTATTACAACGAATTGCGGCACAAACTACAGTCAACGAAATAGGTATAAAGGTCAGTTTTTCTTATTTTGTTTGCTTTTTTTTTCTTTTCTTCTTTTTGTTTGTTTGTTCTTTTTTTTTTTCTCTCTTTCGTTTTCATTTTTGGGGTTTTTTGCTGAACAAAAAGTCTGTTCATGTTGCGTTATTTAAACCAAACACTTGAAATCGAACGCTCCCTCCAGTCGGATGGGTAGACGTCGCATTGTTGTTTGGTTCAAGTTCATCTAAAGGCATGGATTTGACGGACGCTTTTCGTTTTGGCACGGATTTTGCTCGCACGCGGGCACTCGCGCATTTGGAATAGAATATAGAGAACACATATAATAGAAACATAGATGTTTAAGTAATATGTTATTTTAGATGCGTTTTGTTATATGAAGAAGAAAACACACACAGAGCTTACCTCTCAATTATCGGCTTGGGGGGTTTCTTTCTTTAGTTTTTCTATTTTTTATTTTTTTTTTTTTTTTTATGGGTCTTACAACATAACGAGCATAAAATTGTAACTATAAATTTCTAAAATGGCGACAAATTTGATTGAAACTTTCCAATTGGCAAAGTTTTAGTTTTTTTTTTGTTTTTTACTTTTTTTTTTTGTCTATTGTTGCCTTTTTCATTTTGTTGATTTTAGTTTGAGTTGAGGAAAGCAGTTTGAACAACAACAACAATAATATTAGGAAAAAAAAATATTGGAAAACGAAACAAAGCAAACAGCAGCGACAAAAGCAAAGTTTGTCATTTTATTGTTTGGTGTTGGTATACGTGTAAGTGTTTCTGTGTTTGTGTAAAGTGATAGAGAGAAAGAGAGAGCTAGAGCAGCGTGTAATTTAGTAGAGTAGTAAAGTGTGGCGAGTGCTAGGCAAAGTGGCGAGTAACGAGTAACGTGTTTTTAAGTATCTGTGTTGGTGTATTAGAGATAGTGATAGTCGATGTGCTCTAATTTCTAGAATTTTAAACTCATAGTTATACATACATATATTTACACACACTTTGAAAAAGAATTAGGTAATTAGAAATCGGAACAAAGAATTTATGATGTATAACGAATGATATATATATGTTTATACACAACGGACTATGCTTTGATATATATGTATTTATTATTATTGAAAGCTGTAGCATTAATTCTGTTTGATAAGTCATTGGCTGGCATTTGTGTAAGAATTTTTTTTTGTTTTTTAGATTTCAGTTTACCTTCGTTGTCTTCAATTTGTCATAGTTTTTTTTTTTTTTTTTTTGTTAAATTATCCAGCCAAGTACTTACCAAAGAAATCTTCATGGCTCACTGGCAAAAGCAATAAAAAAAAAACAATATCAACAAGCTCTGTAGCAACTATTAAAAGTTACCACAGTGAAAACAAACAAGAGAAAAATAAAATAAGAAAACGAATAACTAGACACATAGTACTCATATAAAACTTTCGAACTTTTTGATTTAAGACCTCAGTTCAGTTGACTCTTGGTGAGAACATCAGTTGAATTTGTACATTGAGAGACAAAGTAAATTGAAAATTATATTCTTACTCACCTTTTCGGTATCGAGACCTTTTGTCATGGCCCATGTGGAGACAACATAGTCCATAACACGTTCACTCAAGGCTTTGGGTACTTCGTGCAATTTCATGAATTCCCTCACATTGTTGAGCATATCATGATATTTGGCTGTGGCCGATGTCATTTGCTGTATGATCGTCGTCACATGACCGAAAATTGTGGCATATAGTAAAGCTATATACATATAATATTATGGGAATAATAAAGTTGTATATAATTTTCAAAAAGAAAGTATAAAAGATTCTTGCATGTTTAATGTTTGAACACACACAAATGTAGGTCTGTATGTATGTAGATATGGTGTGTGTGTGTTTATATATAAATATATATGTGAAGTTAAAGTCGCGCAAATGCGCTGCTAGAACATTAATAAATGCAACAAATTGGACGAGCAACTTAGCACAAGTAATTAAATAACTAAATATTTTATTAGCCAGAAGAACGAATGGTCTTTAAGACAACAGACATATATGGGATCTCAATTAGATGACTATTACATAGAGTTGAGATGGCTCAATGCAAACAAAGATCCATCTGAACTCCTTAAGCTTTCTTGTACAACTCCCATAACTATGCTATATATTTTTGCTTCGATTTGAGTTTGATTTGTATGTAATTGTATCTTGTCTGAAATGAGATACACTAATACACAAAAACACTCACAAAAAAAAAAAAAAAAAAAAAAAAGACGAAAACAAAAAACAGGACATGGTAAACTCACACATGGCGACGAATTGTGCAACTATGGCGAAGAAGATTTTTGTTCAAGAAGAAAATAATGTGAAATAGAGTTTAAAAAGTTCTCTTGTCTTTTGGCAAACAATTTTGAATGATACACATACATATGTGACAGGATGCGAAAATATAGACTACAATTAGTAGGCAGGATAGTGCATAATGAGGCTAAACCAACTGCAGCAGTTATTAGTTCTAGCGACGCTAACTTGTTTTTGTGGATAGGCACAAATTGTCATAGGATTAATCAATGACAAAAAGCAATAGATGTGGGATTAAGGTACAGGAAAGGTGGGAGAAAAGGTATAGGCATATAGGTTAAAGGGGCGGTTGCGAAACATTTGACGCGGCAACGGAACGTGTTTGGACACAGCACCTGCAATGATCATCATGCAGATGGTGAACACCTTCTCGTTGTCTGTCTCCGCGGCGACATTGCCAAAGCCCACCTATGAGAAAGAAAATCAATAATCGAAAATCGTTACACATTGTTTATATATTAAATTAATAAACATTTTGTTCAACAATTACTTACCGAAGTCATGCAAGTCATTGTGAAATATAAGGCTGTCACATACATGCTCTTTCTGGAAGGGCCATTAACAAGTTCCGGCCCCGTATCATTACTCCATATATATGAATATGGTGATTGTGTCACATTGGCAAGTTTCCAAAGCCAACTGTATTGGATCTGTTTGAGCGCCAAAAGAAATATAAATAAAATTTAATAATACCTAATTCGATTTTCTGATATAAATCTAAACAAGAAATGGCACAAGGCTTTGAAAACAAACTTTCTTTCAGAGTTTAGCTGTTAATAATACCCTTGTAGTGGCTATAATGAAATGTGTCAGATGTTTGTTATACATACAAACATATACTCTGCTAAAGACTAATGTTCGCTTTTAGGTCTGTTTGTTTCTTTGCGTCTTGTGGAACTTAAATTTAAAGCTACGTAAATGAAACTCGCTAGATATGCTTTTTAGATGCGTACACGTAGCAAGTTTCAAAATTGATTGGATCGAACTACTATAAAGTATAGTAATAGTATAGTAGTATAGTATAGTATAGTAATAATCGGTGCAAATAGTAAAAAGGGTTTGTTTTTGCATTGAACAATAAAATCAATTTACTGCAGCCAAATCGGCACAGTTTTTCAATATTTTTCTCTACACTTGCCATAAAAAGGTAAACAAATTTTAATATACTTTACAAACTTACCCCATTATCGGCATCACTGCGTCCTATTGAATACCAAATGCAGGCCAACCAATGTGCCACCAGCATATAAAAGCACAACAATAGTATAAGCATAGCTGCTCCATATTCCAAATAACGATCCAATTTGCGGACCACTCGTCCCAGACGCAATAGACGAACCACTTTCAGTGCACTAAATAGCGAACCGATGCCATCCTCATCACGATCGAATGCATTAAAGACATCATAGGGGAGGCAGCTTAATAGATCAATTATGAACCATGATTTCAAATAGTTCATACGTATTACTTTTGGATCGCTGACCACCTCACCCCCCGGTCCAACGAATGTTGTGTGAAAATTTAAAACTAATATTCAAAATACGTAATTAAAACAATTTTAATAAAGATTTATATGTACATATATATATTTTTACTAACCAATATCTATAAAGAATATAACATCAACTATGGAATCCACCACGAGCAAGGAAACATCCTCTGAGGTTTTATTTTTAAACGCTACATTGTATGGCACCTGGAGAAAAATATCATAATAATAAAAGAGAGGTAAGAAAACAAGTAAAAATAAAAATAAAAAAAACAGAAGAGAAGAGAAATGTGTTACAATTAAGTGTCCGAGTTATCAGATTTTTGTTTTATTTAGTTCTAAGCGGCTTAGCTACTGTTGCCGCCAGCAACAGTTGTTCCACTCTCCCACTCAGACTCCGACTCCGACTTCGACTTCGACTCCACCTCCCATTGTGTTATCTTTGAGTGGCTGTTACAATCTTCCTGGCATATGACCAGGGTATGGGGGCTTACTATGCTACTTATGTTCTGTCTCTTCGAGCATATTAATTTAAGTGAGCACATAAAACAGACACCAAGGGTTTCAGCAGGCACTTGGCCATGCAAATGGAGGCATACACACACACATGTAAGTGTTTTCACTCGGTGTGTGTGTATGTGTGTCTGTGTGTGTTTTTCAACCGCACGACCATTATCTGATTTCTTGACTTGTACAATGCTTAGAAGGGTAAGAGTACCTTTAAGTGCATCCTGTCATATCCGACCTTAAAGCTCTTGAGCTTATTACATTTGACATGGCTGAACTCAACAGTAATGGCAGTGCTTCTAAAACTGTAAATTATTTTTATATGCTCTGTACTCTATCCAGACTATATACACTTGACGAAAAGCTCTTAAATTTCTTTCAATTGAGGATTATTCCAAAGTCAATCAATCAAAAGAGACTTCATCAACTTTCTTCGATCTAATTATTATTATTATTTTTATTATTATTTTGTTTGTTATATTTTAAGGATATTTTAAACTACTTTTGCCATTTAGTTATAGTGTTTATTTCTTTTTTAATCATTTTATTAAGGGCTTCATTTGTTGACTATTTTGTTTATTTTGTTTCATTTGTTTGAAAATTTTGGTTTAGTTTTAAATTTCAATAAAAAAAGTTTTTTTTTTATTTTTTTTTTTTTGGTTTGTTTGCTTCATGTTGGTAGTATTATTATCCTAGCTAAACAAAACCAAACAACAATTACCGCAAAATTGCATTAAACAATAGGAAAACTATGCAACAAGATAACTGAATAACAAACTCTCAACTAATACAAGTTTCAACCATGCGTTGCCCCCCTCCTTCTGTCACCTAACACATACTGCATCCATCTTGTGATATATCTACGCACACTCTTGCCTCGTTATATGTCTGTGTGTGTGTGTGTGTGTTTTGTGTTTAGCTGTATGCGTGAGTTGAGCGCAATTTAACCGAAAATGTTAACATCTTGTTGACGGAAATAGGCACAATTTGAGTAGAGAAGGAACGGCGACGACGACGACGACGACGATGATGACAACGAGATATGAAAAGGCATCGCCTGTGGTTTTGTGGCACATATTCCTAGATTGGGGGCGGTGCTAAGTAGGCTCACACACACACACACACACACACACACAGACACATAACACCGTGTTTGTGCTGTATTCATTTTATCATAGACTTTGTTTGTTCCAAAAAAACATATGTTCATGAAAACGATTAAAGCTTAAAAACACTGCAAATAATTTCAAATGCTTTATAAATATATACTTAAATTGGATATATTACTTTTACTTTTTATTATTTATTACTTTAAGAAATTGTTTAAGTTAATTTCCTACAATATTGTTGCTTAATTAAACTCTCTTTTAACTGATTGATACTGCAACAATATTTTGGCCCATTTTTCCTAATTCTTTAAAGTACGGGCCATAGTTCCCTAGTCACAAAATTATTTTGCTCTTATTTAAAGTTAACTATTTCTAAACTTGTTACCTTGATATTGTTTGTTTAAATCAAAGTATACATATATAAAGATATAATCAGAGTACTATACCTATATATATATATATTTTACTGAGTATATCTAAATGTATATAAAGAAAGAATTTAAAACTGATTTCCTAAATTTTCTTCTACTTCGAACAGTTTGTATTTCTAAGTGTATTGTTTAAAGTTATTTGTTCCAGAATTTAAATTTTAAGTAATTGATTAACACATTAAACAAAAAAAACGCTTAACTTAAAGTCTAGATAATAAGGGTATTTGATTGAGATATAATGGCTAAAATTCCTCTATCCAAATACCTACTTAAAGTTAGTTTAAAAATTTTTCCAAAAATTCATTTTTTAAAGTTTTACTTTAGAGTGGCAAAGACTTTAAAATTTCTTTTGTTTCCAACAAGTAGTAAAAGGGGGAAGAGAATTCAGTTTATTATAAGAATAACAACAACTAAGCCACAAACTTGATTAAACTAGATTTGTAAAGATTTGTTCATCTAGTTTGTGCCATAGTCTAAGGTCAAATGGTTTAAAGTATCCAAAATGTAACAAATTTATATCATTTTTGTCAGAGTAGCTTGAGTTTAAATATTTCTAAATTTTTGTATATTATTTGGAAAATGTTTAGTTTAACTTCCGTAGATTACGAACTGAGAAACAAGTTTATACTCACTCCAAATAAATTTCTAAATATTTTATTTTAAATAAAGAACTAAATAAAATTTCTATAAACGAATAAATGGGTCTTAATCAAAGTAATTGAACCTAAAATGTAAAAATTAAAATTTAGAATTTGTCATCAATCTTTGTTTTTGTTAAATATGGATAAAAAGTTTAAGTTTTTGGAAAGTTCTGGAAAATAAGTGTCGTTTTTTCAAAAACAAGTAAGAACTATGGAAAGTGTAAGTAAAAGTGGTTTAAAGACTTGTGAAAAATTTGTAAGGTGAATATTTAAATAAAAACAAATTAAAAAATAATTTTTAAGGGAATCAAAACTTTCATTTATAAACTTGAAAGCTTAAACTGTAATTGTCTATAACAAGATAAAGATTTCCCTTAAAAAAAACTTTAAAATTTTTATTATCATTCGGAAAAGTAAAAAAAAAAAGAAAAACTTAAAGTTGAGTTTTTTCACTCTAAGAAAGTTTTTTATTCTATTTGTTTATATTATTATTTTATTAACTTTTATATTTGTTTTTTGGTTTATGATAATCTGAGATTTTGTTTAATGAGAATTTCATTTAAGTTTTGTTTTTGGTATAAGTCTTACCATGATGGCGGTATAAAATGTTAAACACAATATCACCCAGTCCCAAATTGCTTTAAATGCACAATAATGCAAGAGTATGTGTGGCGGCGTTTTTGGCGCTTCCTGTCTGTACTGTGGCATAATATCCGCACTCAAGGACATCATCTGCCACAGAGGAAGAGAAATGAAACGAAAAGAGAAAGATACAGAGAGAGAGAGAGAGAGATAGAGAAGAGAGCAGTGAGATATATAGGAATGGACATGATGGACATTGTATCACTTACATGCGCCAAATTGGACTGCTTTGTCGGATCCTTCAGTGTCGGCAAGTGGGCACTGAATTGACGGCTTCGCGTCACAGAACGGGCCAATTTTGCGAATTTCGAGAGACCTAAAACTGGAAGGAATAGATTAACCGCTACGATAACGACAAATACACAGACAACATCAAGAATACGAATAAGAAGCACAAATAAATAAATAAAAAAGAAAAAGAACAAGAACAACAGTATATATAGTTGTTGCATATATACATATATAAGGAGAGAGAGAAAGAGCACAAAAAAAAAAAAACAACAAAAAGAGACCATAAGAATATGGATAGATTACAGACATAATAATAATAATAATATAATAGTATGTAAGTATCATTTATATATATTTTTTTTATGTTATTATATTTATATACAAACGAGTATTCAGATTATTCAGATTATGTTTATATGTATGCGTATGTACATGTGTGCGTGCGTGTGTGTGCATGTGTGTGTGCATGTTAATGTAGGAGAAATAGACATAAAAAGAGAGATAGAAAGTAAAAAGTGTGATCAAATTGGTGAAGTTGTGTATAGATAAAGATACGTAACAAGTAGCTTAAGAGAGAGATAGATAGTAGAAGAGAGTAACATAGATATAGAGTGTGAGGGAATGCATTATAGCTGTTTTTGTAAGTGTATTGGTGTAATAGTATGTGGGCAAAATCAATTTACAGTATTTTCTTTTTATTCAATTTCAAAATATATATGTATGTAGATATACTTGTAGATATGTATGTTTGTATATACATGTGTTTGTGTACACATAAGTAAATAATGTATATATGTATGCATTCGTTTTTTTATATATATACATATATACTGACTGTTAGAAAATTGAAGAATTTTGATTGATTTTTGGTTTCTTTTTGATTAAAACTCACCACCTTTGGTATCCTCGCTGTCGATGGGCTGCTTCAAGGCCGTTATATCTCGAAATGTCAACAGAAATAGCACAACCAAATCCCTTTCGTTGCGTATGGGTGCCACTTGCAATAGAAGCCATAGCGGGGTTTCTATAAAAATGCAAAAGAGAGAGAGAGAGGAGAGAGAGAGAGAAGGAAGAAAAATGCAATGATGATATTAGAAATTTTTACCAATCCATAGTTAGATTAAAAACAAGATGAATGGACTATCTTTGATAGTACCGAAATTTGTATACCCTTGCAAATTGTCTTTTTGACAATTTTACAGAATTAAACATAATTCTTATTAGGTATATAAAACTATTAAAGTTAAAGTTTAAAATTCTTTGCTTAAGAAAAAAAAAAGGTTTTTTTATACTAAATATTTTTTTTGGGTTCCCTTGTTTCCTCAGTAATTTTAGCATATAGTCGATCGACTTTAATGAAACTTAGTAGATATTTTATTATTTATATCCTATTTACTTATACTTAATTTTGTAACAATTGCTTTTTAAACAACCAAGTTATTAAACTAAACCTATATAGTATATAATAACCGACTGATTAACCGACTTTGATCAAATTGAAGAAAATTATCAAAAACAATAAGTTCACTAGTTTAAGTTTCTATTGGAGTTATATGATATAGTGAACTGATTCTAATGAAACTTGGTGGATGTGTAAAGAAGTACATTTTAGTCATATACCAAATTTTGTGTTATTGGATTGAAAAATAAGAAAGTTTAAGATTTTTAATCCTATTCTTAAATGTACGTTCCTATGACAGCTATATGATATAGTTATCTGATCCAGAAAATTATAAGATACTTATAATACCTGATACCTGTGCACAAAATTCATGTGTAAAAGTTTAAATTTAAAAGGGCCTCGTATAACAAATTGACTTAACTCAGCTCATCGTGCTGATCAAGAATATATATTCTTTATATAGACGGAGAAATGAATATACCTTTTTTGTAAGGGTATTAAAAGAATGTACCAAAATCAGGTCAGTATAGATAAACGCACATAGATTTTGACACAAATTATTGATATGGAATAGTTGCTGGTTGTTAGTTGAAACAATGTAAGGAAAAAATTGATATTTATATGTGTATGTGTGTGTGTATGATTCCGTGTACACATCCTGTAATGCCTACAATGTGCGCCAATGCAATCGAAATCAACACTAATTGCATATCAAGATGATTATAATTACTCTTTAATTTAATGCCCAAATATACAATTCGTACTTCCGTTTTCAGATTATCCTGTTTTTGTGCCCTCCGCTCCAACCCTCGCTATTGCTACCAGCAGCAGGACGAACATAACACGCTAATTGAGAATGGAAATGTTCTTGGACCAAGGCCAAAAATAGTAACATCGGAATTTGCCAGCTGTTACACAAGCCGACAGTAAGACAGACGGACAGACAGACAGACAGAAAGACAAAAAACAAGCAGTCCACGAAGTCCAATCCAAATGGCCACCAGAGACACCTGTCAGCATATTCAATTTGCTCAGTATTCTTCTTCATTTTCTTTTCTTTTCATTTCATTTCACTTCTCTCTCTCGTTTTTTATGTCCTTTCTTTGTGCTCTTTTTTTTTTCTTGCTGGTTCTGCTCCTGTCGTTCATCATAACATTCTTGGCAAACCAATTGATTGCCTATCGGCAATTCCGCCAAACACACACACACACACACACATACACACGCACACAAACAGCTTTCAGTGTCATTTTCCCTTCATACTTTTCTCTGTAATCAAATGAAAACCCAAATTGATGGAAAGGTGATATATTTTTGCTCTTTTGTATTTCTGTTTTCCTCTTGCTGCCAAAAGGAAGAGTTATTTACAGTGTTAACGAATTGTTTTTGTGAAAATTGAAAATTGTTTCTAGTAAAGCAAATAAGTTCTAGTATAGCAAACAGTTTTCCTCTTTAGATGAAAAATCAACAAGTAATTTATTGCCCATAACAATTAAGCATTTTTTTTAGTACTTAATGCTTAATCCTATAAAATGGAAATAGAAATTTCATATAGAAAAATTTTCTTGATTTTCAAGTTACAAATTTCATTGTATTTGGCATACACTTAAAACTGGTTTTTCCTCTTGGCCAAAATATATATATATATACATATGACTAAGCCAATTAAAATCAATTTATAATTTCAATTTTGAATCCATATAAATGAAATCTGTTTCCCTTATTTAGTAGGGGGACTAAAAGTAACAATTCAAAGGGTTTCCTTGAATCGCTTTTCTTTTTTGCAGTTATCTTTTTTCTTTATTCCAATATGCATAAATATGTATATATGTGTGTGTGCGTGTGTGTGTATAAGGATCAAAAAGGAAGTGAAAGGATTCAAAATTTATTTCATATTTCAAACAATATCCACTCAAGTTTACTTTATCACCCATTTACGAGGGCTGTGTAAAGAGTAAGTAAAAATAACATATATTTCAGGATTTTGTTTATATTTTTATATCCTTACAGAGGCTGTCATAAAAATCGGAAGAAAACATCAACGTTTATAATTTATATACGATTACGTTATCTCAAATCGTTCAATTTGATCATTTAGAAGTATATATATCATATAGCCACCAAAACAATAACGAATCGTTTGTAGTAGAAAATTATTTAATTACTTTTCTGAAATAAATTTCGGACAAAATTCTACACTATACAAATATATACACTATATTAGTCAGTTTTAATCAAATCGGTTAAAGATATTATATATAAATTTTCTTATTTTTATACAATATTTGTTAGAAATATTATATATTATATTATATAATATACTCCTTTAGAGCGTATATCCAAAGTTCATTAATCATCCGTTTTTCATTTATCTATCGGTTTCTTTGCTATTTTTAAATCTTTAGTTTTAAACTTTCGATATGAAACTCTTTAGATAAGCTTTTTAGAGTTGTACACATGCCAAGAGTAAGAATTGTTTGGATCGGACTTCTAAAAGGTATAGTAACTATCGGAATAATGGGCAGAAAATACAGAAATTTTATTAAACTCTTGCGTATAAAGGCTATTGGTACTTATGCATCATTTTACCAAGTTTAAATCAGATCGAATAAATATATAAAACTATAAAAGAAATCTTTAAAAAAACAATATTTTGATATTTATATATATGCAAGGGTATAGAATCTTTCCTACAAATAAAGTTAGTTTCTGAGTTGCTTACATTGGAATTATTTTCGTTAGAAAAGTTTGTGGACGACTGAACAAATAAGATGATTGGTTTAAAAGGAAACATAATGGCCATTTGTTGGGTTAATACTTTACTCTAAATGATTGATAACTGATTGTTGATACCCTTTAGACTCTGTAACTTCTACAAAAGTAGTTCTGGAATAAGAATGCATGTTTAATGCAAAGTTTTTCTAACTTAGCTCTATTACTTTTCGGCCTGCCCACTTGTTTAGAATATCATATATACATATCAATTTATTTATTTATATATAAGTTTATATGTAGTGTAAGCTGGCTATTGATTTATGATTATTTAATGGACTTTTTCATTCCCCTTATTTTTTCTTTCCTATTTTGGCATATGCAACAGGAAGGCCCTTTCACAGCTAAAAGAATAAACACTGCAAGGATGCTGCTGTATGTGTGTGTATATGCATATGTGGGTGGGGTTATCGGGCGTATTGCCAACATTTTTTGGGAGCCACCTTGAAAAATCAATTGTATACCTTGAGTTTGTGCCTTGCCAAACTGCGATAGGGCGCAGCCACATTGTATATCTGTAAATTGATACTCGAATGGTGTTAATTCGATTAAGATTTGATTGATTTTGCCTTCTAATTTCTACTTTTCTCTAGCTGAATACAAATTTTAAATAGCATTTGATACGAGCTTGTCTTACATACTTTTCTTCTTTAACTTCTTATGATTTATTCCAAAACAAATACTCACTATTCTTTTTGTAAAGCAAAATTTCAAATTGATCCTGTTGCTGATTCTCCAGCGTATACTCCAAACGTCCCACCGTCTCCTTATCTGTCAGCTCGCCGTACATGAAGCCGCATCTGAATAGTTTGGATCGTATTATTAAAATAAAATATAAAAAGAAAAACATGGAATTAATTATCAATATTTAAATTCTCTTCAATAACATAGAACATGCCGGACAAGTTGATTAAGAAGCATAACATATATATTGCATATATAGAAAATAAGTTAATCGTCTAATGATTTTTTTTTTCTTTTTTTCTTTTAAATGATAAGCAACATCCTTACCTGATGTGCTGGCCTATTTATGTGTGTGTGTGTGTGTTTGAATTTTTATTTTATAATATTTTAATCGATTTTTCTCTGTGTTGATTGAGGTTTTTTTTTTTTTTAATAAAAAGTTTAACTTTTTTTTATAGATTAGTTGATTGACGCACACATGCAAATGAAAGTAAAATTTCCCATGGTCAAACTTTTGATTATCAGCTTTCAGTTTAACTTTATGTATCCCACATAGATGATAAATCAATTAAGTTACCTTTTCAAACAACAATTTTGATGGTCTTTGACAGACGGGTAGACAGACAGACAGACAGATAGATAGATAGACAGGCAAGCAGGAAGGCAAAAAAGGATGGTCATCCTAGTGGTTAGCCACTGGCCATAAACAAAGCCTATATACTATATTTTAAATGTCTATATTAGCTAAAGGGACAAGCTGCATTGAAGGAGGAATTTCTTATATAAAAGAGAGGAACTTTTATTTAAACAAATCTGATTTCTTTGTATAATCAATTTGTACTTATGAATAGTTAGATAAAGGGTTTAAAATTGGTTAATCTAAATAGAATCCTAAGCAATTTCAAATTAAACAATAACTCAGCTTTGATTCTGTTGGCCACAATATTCAACAATGTTTTGACTTTATAGTTTTACTTTTGAATAACTTTTTTTGAATAGTTTTGAAATTGAAATTCGATTCAATCATTGTAAGCTATTGTAGTCGTATTTTCTATATATATAGAACACTTAACTAAAGTTAGTTTCACTTACAAAGAAAAATTATATATAAATAAAAATACTATAAAGTTTGTTTTTAATCAAATTGCTTTCAATATATGTACCTGAAGATATTTTTTAAGCAAATATCTATAAAATTTTTTTATTTTTCGAAATGCAACATAATTTCCCGTGGGTTAAGTTCAACAAACTATTTTATGGAACACAATGGCTGACCTAGCAAAAAAAAAAAAAAAAAAACAAAAACCGGAGGGGGAAACAAAATCGGGTTACAATGCAAACAAGAAATTTGTTGGCTCCATTTGGAGGCGCCACCAAATGCTGCAAAATGGCTAAAGTGAAGAAAATTTCGCGCTAAAATAGCAAACGAAATGCAAAATACAAGAAAAAAAAAACATGTAGAAAAGAAAGCAACAATAAAAAGTGATTCCATTTTTTTTGGTCGATCCTTTTTATATTTTTTTTGTCTGCTGCTTCGCGCGACCACAGCCAGCAAGAACAGCGGCAACAAACTAGGTCAAAGTGCAACTCACTAACATGACAGTGGGGTAGGACAAGGAAGTGAAGAGGAAATGAAAATGTATCCCCAGCTAAGCGCTAGATTGCCATTAAAACTTCGGTCAGGCTACAAGCTACACTTGGGAGAGGGGTAGACAATGGGGGAGTGGTTTTATATATATATATATATATATATATTTTTTTTGCACCTTCCGTTCGTAGGATAAATGAGTATAGTAAATTTGTCAGCATATGTGCACTAAAGAGAAGTAGGATGCACTTGGGATCAGGTTTAGTATGCATAACGTGTATGTATAATAGTTAAAACACATTTATGTATTTGGTTAGGGTATATAATTTTCGACTTGTGCCAGAGTTAACGGTTTACATTTTTTTTTTTTTTTTTTTTTTTTGGTTCTTGTTTACTTAGCCGCTATGGCAATTTTTGGCCTGCAAATTACAAACAATTCACTGGAGATTCATTGGATACGTGGGCTTCTGGGACGCTTGTTGTTGATTTATGAGGTCAGGAATGAACGGGGACGCCAAGAAGGAGGTGGTAGTGATTAAGGTTACTGGGTGGCTATACAGGAATTGGGCCTTGGGTTTATACGTTTCCATGTTTTCATATTACGTTTTTATCTATTTGATTAACATGCAGCAAGCAAAAAGCAAACTTGAACAATATTGATTTAGTTAGTCTTCTATATAATAATTGTATTTTTTCTTTAGCTTTTTAGATTTAGAAATTTAATTTCATTTGATAAACAGTTTTTTTTTTTGGTAAGTGCCCACGGGAAAATGTTTGCTTGCCAACTAAGCGGAAAATTGTTGCCAATCTCTATTTCTCTTTCTCTCTCTCTTTTTCTTTGTAGTTTCATACCCTGCATCTCTAAGAAGGCATAACAGAAATGGCATAAAGTATGCTACAGTAAAACTCAAGTCTCTAGAGATACTTAAATTACAGCAAATGAAATTAAGTATCTTACATATTTGATATATATTCGTATATAATTTACTTTGTATGTGGTTTGAATAGCAGTTAAGTGCCAGGGGGGCACTAATTATACCTAAGGCTTTAATATGAAACCAGTGGCCCTCTGACCTAACTGACCTGCTTCTGACAGACAGATTGTTATTGTTTCCATTTAGGGGATATCTTAATATTTTCACCCTCAATAGTAGGTATTAAGAGGGAATTTTCCATCATGTTAACCGCAAAATTCTTTTCTCCTATCCCCCGTCTCTGTGTGTGAGATGTAGATGTCCTGTTTTATATCCCCCTTCCAACGCCAATGACTGGAATAATGTTGTTGTTTATCTGCTTAACGGATTATCCATCTCCCAGTGGGAGTTCATTGCTTTTTATAGCCAACGGCGTATGCAAAAGGCAATTGGCTGGTACCATTAAAAATCCATTGTCGACTTAATGCACTTTACTACTATCCGATTGTCAAAAGTGGTTAATGAAAATGAACGGTAGTCAGGTGGTTTAAAAAAAAATGAGAATAAAAAGTAAAGCAAAAAACTTCTGTTGCCAGCTGAAAAGTAGGCAACATATTGTAATCTTAACATAAATATGATTAAACTTGTCAGCTGAAATGTGGGCAACAGATCTTAATTTAAACATAAACATGTCAGAATGTGAAAATATCTTCTCCATTACAAAACCCTTTCCATGACCCGCATATTATATACATATATGTATGTGTGAGCTGCTTTCCCGATATATGCGATATAGGCTTATTTATAAGAGTATATATATATATATATATGTATATATGTATATGTAAGTATGTATATATGTAAAGGATAGATAGATAGAATAGCAATAGATAGCATCAGCAATATAGAGACACTGACTATAATAACAGGAGCAGGAGCAGGAGCATTAACAGCAACAATTGAGCGGAGTGAGAATAAATCGGCAATACGTACACATACCTGCACGACTTCTGCATGACCTCGGCTCGATTATAGCCACTGATCTTGCAGAAGGACTCATTGCAGTACACAATTGGAAAATCAACGATTTGTGCATTGGCCAATAAAAATGAGCTGTCCGCTGTAAAGAAACAAAATGACACAATAATTAGAAATAATATTTAAAAATAATCTAACTATATATAGAGAAAAAGAGAGAGAGAGAGTTGAGTAGTTATTCATATATATATTATAATTCCCCAAATATCATAATAATAATAAAGGATTCCTCTATTTACTTTAGATTTTTTTTTTTTCTTTAAATAAACAAATAACAATGTTTGATTTGAAGTGCCAAATTTCCGTCGATTTTTATTCGCAAGTCAAAATATTTGCGCGTAATTGGAACATTTCAAATGTTGTCATTCATAATCAAATTCGTTTTATTGGAATCCTATCCGTGCCGCTATTTATCCTTTGGATATTCTATATGCCACTCAGTCAACCCAGTTAGTTGACTAATAGCGGTTGTTGTTGCCATGTTATGTAAGCCAATTCGGAGCCAGGCAGAAAGGTAACATGTGTAAACCACTCGCTGGCATCGCATAGACATCAACATCGACATGGACATGGCATCAACGCCGACTCTGACTCTGACTTGTTGTTTGCCATTTATTTGCCTTTTTCATGTGGCCCATTGATTCGTTGTTTTCGTTTTTTTTTTTTTTTTATATTGTGGATAAGAATTTGTATGCTGGTATGCCGTAGGATATAAAGGATACAAACAATGCCTTGTGTTAGCAATGTATATGTGTATCAAACGAAAAGTATTTTTATGGCCAAAAGGCTCAAACATTTTTCCACATACTACGTAATATGCTCGTAAATATTGAATACAACAACAGCAAAAACAAAAAAACTTAACAAGAATCAAAAACAAGCAACAAAGTTCTGTGATATATTTTTTGCTAAAGATTCAACGAATATTTTAGCCAGACTCAAAGTCTACAGCATTTTCTCTCTATTAAAATGAAAATAAATAAATAAATAAAAATAAAATATATATATATAAAATAAACAAATATAAGATAAAATAGTTTTACTTAAAGTTACATCTGATTGATATCTTATTTGTTTGCTTTTATCTAGCATATTAAGATTTCTTTTGAATTGATTTAATTTTGATTTTTGTAATAATTTCAAATTAAATATTCTCATGTTTCTTCAATAAAATAAAATATATAATATATAATAAAAAATATATTAAATATATATTTAAAATATACCTTGAAAAAAGAACTTACTTAAATATTTATTAATAAAAGTTTTAATACTTTAGATTTATATGGAAAGATTAAAGCAAATCCAAAATAAAACTATTTCTGAACAGTCTAATTTCTAAGGATTATATATATATATGTATATGTGTGGTGTGTAGTTCTTCCACTAAAAGTTTTCATTTAGATATCCTTAAAGCTTAAACAGTTATTAGTTGGCATTGTTTTACTTGATTAATTTGGCTTACACAGCTTATTAAAAATATAAATATGAATACATGGTAAGTGCTTCCATTGCTGTTTTTCATTTACTGGGCCAAAAGGTACACTTGGAAAATAATACAAATCCAAATGAGTAGCTATATTTCTAAAAACATTATTTTTATTTTTATATTTTATTTAATTTTTTTAAACATTGTAAACATTTACATTTGGCAATAAACTGTCTTTGCCTTTCCTTTTTCATTTGTTTAAATTTTAAATACAATTTTCATCTATAATTTGCAAATTTAAGCCGCAAAATGATTGATTTCTTTACGATACATAAATCATACTTTTTTGCTTATTTTTTCTTTTATTTTTTTTTTTTTTTCAGTGTAATGTAACATTCTTTTTTACAAGGATACAAAACCCACACACAAAATGAAAACGCAAAAGTTGTAATATTGTGACATGCAACACAGTGAAAATAAGTTGACGTTGTTATTATTGTTGTTGCGTTTTTTTTTTTACGTTCTTCTCTTTTTTTTTTATTGACATTATATACATATGTTGTGTATATGTATGTATATATGTACATGTGAAGTTTATAGGTAAAGAGCAGGTGAGCTTCATATGCAAATGTATGTATGTGTGTGTGTGAGTGTGTGTGTGTGCGAGGGGATCTGGAGTCAGAGCCCATATTGGCATCAACATTACCAGGCATAGACGTAGTTAGAAATTTATAAACATTCTGGTTTCGATGCTCTTTAATTAAGTAAATTATTTCTTATTTTTATCTTTAACTACTGTACTAAAACTCTCTCCTTTTCTCTCCCTGTCTCTGTCTTCCTCTCTCTCTCTCTTTTTCTGGCATGTAAGAGAATTAGAAATATGAAATCAGAAAACGCATATAAATCCGTAATAGTTAAGCATATATCTCATATTTTTTGCATAATTAATTATATTTTGGATTCAATATTTTTAACATTTCTCCAAAAACTCTTTAAAAAATTTAATTAAATATTATAAAACTTGAAAACTTTGAAAATTAATCTAACATTTAGAAAGAATAAAAGAAAAACTATAAAAAAAATTTCCAAATTAATTATTAAATAGTTTAAATAATATATAAAACTCAACTTAGAGCAATTATCAATTCCTGCTTATAGATAGATTATATATATTATATATAGGTAGATTCTGTGTTTTTAAAAATATAATCAAAATATTGTAGAGTAAGATTTAATTATAAAAACGAAAAAAAAGGAAAAAAATATGTTTCCAATAATCGAAATGCTCTCATCTTGTTTGTAATCATTTCATGGGACTAACTTCGGTTTGGGTTTTTTTGTCGACACTTTGCAACTGCAACCATGTGGTTGGGCCAATGAATATGTATGTGTGTGTATATTAATATGTATGTACGCTTATACATGCAATGTCTGCTGGGAAATGTAAAATGCATTTTTATGCGGCGCATATATACATACATATGAATATATATATATATGTATAAAAATATATATATATACATTTATACGCGACAGCAACAAGGACAACAATATCAACAGCACCATCAACAGCAACAACAACGGCAACAACAGCTTTTGCTACTTTGTAGTGTCAACAGTTGCCGTGACTGGAAAAATGGGAATAAGAGAGAGAGAGAGAGCAAGTAAGAGCAGCAGAACGTGAGAGAGACATTGAGTTAGGGGGAAAAAAAAAAGAATAGAGAGTTGATGCGGTTGATGGGCACTTGGTTTTGTTGGTATGCCAAAGGAATGAAAAGGGGTTTGGGGAATGGGAATGGGAATGGGAATGAGAATGAGAAACATGGTCTGGGTCATGCCATCTCGTTACGCTTTTGCGTATGAATGTTTTTATGGTGTCGCTTTAGCTAGATATAAGATAAAGTAAGCAAGAGCATGGTGAGTCGCTATTAGGGATAGGGGTAAGAAAGAGATGGCGGAAATATGCCACAGCTGAAATCAATGCAATTTCTATTTCAATACCCTACCACAAGAAAGGAATAATCATTATCACACAAGACTAACAATTTTATAAGGTAAATATATAATTAAGTAAAACTTTTTAAAAATTTTATAGAACTATTAAAAGTTACTTCAATTTAGTTAATTAAAAAACAATTATGAAACTTTATTTCGTTTTTTTTTGAAGGGTTTTCAAATGTTTTTAATCTTTAAGTAAAGTAGTTTTTAAACAAAGTAGTATAAAATTTTAATTTAATTATTTGAAAAATAAAATATTAAACTTAAATATGTTTTCTTAAAAGATTTTTGAATGTTTTTAGTTTTTAAGCAAAAAAAAAAAGTAGATTAAATGTTTCTTTTTGTTCTTTTGATTTTCACATTTTAAGAAAGTGTTATCAGCATTCGAATAAATGTACTGTAAAGTCGTTGGAGAATATAAAAAGAGTAAGGTAGAGAGAGACAGAGAGAGAGAGTAAGGTCGAGAAAGATAGTTGCATTGGAGCCAAAAGAATGACGAGGGTCAAAAGATAGGTAGTGACTGCACAATAAACATGATGACTACAGGGCAATAAGAGTATGTCTTTCTCAATCTCTCAATCTGTGTCCGTCTATGCATGTCTGTGTATATGTATATATATATGTGTGTGAGTGTGTATATGTACATTTAGCTCTCTGTTTCTATTGGACTCTTTTGCCCTATTACGCTAACTGGCATTCAGAGTTTCGCGCTGCAAAGTTTTTGCAATTTACCTTGGCCATTTACTTGCTCTGAATGTCCTTTTTTTTTTTTAAGCTCTTCTGTAAAAGGGAATCACTTCAGCTAGCGCATAAAATAGCCATAATATTTATGTGCAAGAAAATTCCCATTTAAATTGAAAATACAGCACTTAAACTACAAAAAATCAATCAGTATGAAATGACAACAGATCAGTTAAAGCTATTAAACTATAATATATAAAATGTATATAATATTGTATGTATATATATATATTCGTTTACGATACACAGGAATTCGATTATGTATTCATAACCAGTTTTAACAGTTTTTCTTAAAAATATTTTTTTAGGGGAAAAATTTTTAAAAAGTTTATACATAAACTAGTATCATTAGGAAGTATATAACACTAATCATAACTACGTGGCTGCAAAAAAGAAGATTTTTGGTCCGATTGTTCCTATTGGAATTATAGCATATAGTCGGCGGATTCTGGTGAAACTCAATAGACCCTTTTCCACATATACCAAACATATACATATCAAATTTTGTAAGAATCGTTCTTAAAATAATCAAGTTATTCATCTAAAACTATTTTCTTGACTAATCATTCCTATATGAAATAACTTGAAGGGTCTCGGAGGAGACCGTATTGATCTAGACAGATCGATAGACGGACATTAATATGTATATACCTTATATAGCCGGATATGCTTCCTTCTATACGTTGCAAACTTCTGACCAAAATTAATATAATTTTGTTACCAAGGTATTAATTAAATATTTTCTTAAGATGAAAATTCTCTCTCTTTTTCTCACACAACTAATAAACAATAATGAAAAAAGGTTAATTTAACACAGCTCATTGAAATGAGTTTTTTTTTTTGGTTTATTTGTGTCCTTGATTCGTATAATTATTTATGAGTCCGACAAATAAATTATGTATTATAAATGTCAACATAAACAACCTTTGCTTTTCCTTGTCGCACTACCAAGACCACCCTTCATTCGTTGGACCTCCCTCAAACAAATGAACTGGCAAAAAAAAAAGGTTGCCCAATGGCCGTAAAACAAAAAAAAGACAAAAAGGAAGACAACAAAACAACAAAAACCCCGCAGACAGCGAAAATTAAGCGGGTATAAAAAAACGCGACAGGCTAATTAATGAGATTTTGATTTGAACAAAAAAGCGAACCAACGAAGGAAAAATAAACATAGAAAAAAAAGGGAGAGTGAGAGAAAGAGAGAGAGAGAAAGGGACATATAGAGGCAGGAAGATGATTCGAGATGGGGACAGAGTGAGCATAATAACAAAAGGCATTTTAATTACCGTCTCACAAAATGAGACAATAATTTGATCATTAATTTTGTAAGTGTGACCGAATTTGAAACCGACTTTTCCACTTGCCACATTTCACTTTCATCTTCATTTTTGGTTTTCCTATATAATTTTATTCCTTTTACTTAATTTTTTTTTTTTTTTGGTGACAATTCGATGGAAGATGTCAACGTGAATTGAAAATGGGCGACAATGTTGGTGGTCGTGTTTCTGGATGATTGATGATGTCCATCAGACCGCCCCCATGCCCAGCCCTTCCCGCTGGTTTGACCAATTAGCCGTTAGGCATTTACAGTTGTAAGTTTTAGGCCAAAAAGTTCAGTCTGAGGACCTTGTCGTTGATTGATTTGGATTTTTGTAAGCTCTCGACCACAAGCTAGGCGGCAATCCCAAACAGTCCAAACTAAGTGGATTTGTGTTTTTATTTCCCTACCCCCGCCATGTACCCTGTACCCCCTACCACCTCATCTACTACTCCCTCCTTTTCCTCACTCTCTCTCTCTTTGGTTTGCATAGGAATGTACAAAAGAGGGTGGGTTGTTGGTATTGGGCTTCAAGGCGAGTTCTTGGTATTTTGGACCCTCGGCAGGATATAACAAAACTAGTCCATTAACTAAATACACCCACATATACATATACATAGACGCCCAACCACCCACACATGCACACACACACACACACACACAAATACAAACACACATGCAAATGCGGCTGCAATTTTGCAAAACATTCATTTCCGCATGACTAACGCACAGTGGTACGAGATATTGTAACAAATTAATGCCTTGAAAATAATTGAAAAATATTTATTTAGAAAATAGAATTTATTTATTATTAAAAAATAAAATATTTAAAAAAAACTTTAATAGAAGAGAATTTTTCAGAAAACATTTCGAAAACTGTGCATAAATAATTTGTGCCACTGTGATGGTTCTCGTCCTCGACTTGTCTTTTTTTCTTTTTTTTTCCCATTCGTCCTTTCCGTTTGCTTTTTTTTTTTTTTGTTTTTTTGTCCGCCTGTTAAAGCCATTTTGTGTCATTATTTTTTGTGGTTTTGCATTTTCCAACTTGCCGTTTACTTGCTTTTGTTTCAAACTTGCCGCAAACACACTTAGCCACTCTTTCACCCACATACAGTTACACACTTACTCACACATACACATACATATACATATATACAGTTAGTATTGTGTTTTTATGACATTAGTGGGAGCCAAGAGACCGTCCTTGCCGCCTTTTCACACCATCTACATACTCCGCCTATTCGGGCCTGGCGATTAGGCCACAGATTGCCAGCTGGCCATGTCATTTAGTTGCGCTTTGCTCCTCATTTCGCATCCCCTAAAACCCCTGCCACTCACTCTGTCTCGTTTCCACTCACTGGCCAGTTGTCGCCTAGTCGAGTGCATAAATTTTATTGTCAAAAAAAAAAAAAAAAAAAAAATAAAGGAAGGAAAGGAAAGGAAATTGGGTTCGGCCTGTGAGCATTGCGATTTAATTACATTAGCCAGAGCGTCAGGTGGAAAATGCAAAGCATAGTGGCTAACAGAGAGAGAAAGACAGAAAGAAAGAGAGACAGAGAGAGGCAGAGGCAAGCGGGTAACCATGTTGATTAGGTCTTGCCTCTTGTACATACGACTCCTTGGGGCATGCTTAAAAAGAATTGCAGCAAAATTTTCTTGCCAACTTCACCTCTTTGTAGCACAAAAGCATTCATAATAAACTTTCCTTTCAATCCCCACCACAGCGCATTTTCCGCATCCGCTTGCTAACCATATTGTGTTGTGTTGTGTGTGTGTGTGTGTGTGTGTGTTGTTATGAAATTTGCATAATTAAGTGTGAACCGCGAACCAAACCGACGTAAAGTTAGTAAGTCACTTTTTATAATTAGAAATTATAGAGATAAGCAAAAACCAAGAGACAAAAAAAGAAGAAGAAATATTATAACAGAGAGTGAGAGAGTGACAGAGACAACAGCAAGAAGATGCGACAGATATATATAAAGAGATAGATAATGGCTTAGAGTAGCATTTAGATTAACTAAAACAATGTGTAAAAACTAAGACTTAAATAATTTATAAAATATATTCCCAAAGTTCTTACAAAGTCCTTACAAATATTTCACAGGTGTTGCACAATCAACTTAAATATATAATATATATATATCCTATATATAATATTTACATATACATATATAACTTTCTATGACTAACATTATAAAAACGTCAAAGTCACTTTGCTTAAACAACAACGATTGATTTTGCCTTTAGGCCGATTTTCACATATATCCATTACCACTTTTGGTTTTGTCCTTTTTGGTTTTCCTTTTGAAGAAAATTCCTTCACACACACATTTTTCTTTTGTTTTTTGTTGTTTTTTTTTTTTTTTTTGCGGCGTTGTGTTTTTGGGTTGAAGACTTTTGGCGGCTGAGCGACGACGCCGAGGCTGATGACGCTTGGCAACCAGTGAAAAGCAAATTGGTCAACCCACTAACAAATGTACAAGCACACATACACACACATACACATATATATATATATATGGATATACAAGTGGCAGAGTAGTCGGCGCCATTGGTTTGCCACGCTTCGCAGCTTTTGCTTTTGCTGATGGCACATTAAAGTTTCTTTCGTTCTCGTTGTCGTCATTTCCTCTTTTCACTATGTGCATCATTGTGTGTGTGTGCCAGAGTATGTGTTTGTATGGGTGTGTGCGTGCTGATAACCAAAAAGCAAAAAAGAAAAAAAAAAGGAAAACGAAAACTAAACGAAAAAGTTGATTGCGTAAACTTTCTTCAAACAACAACAGTAACTGTAACTGAAAGCTTCAAACTTTTCATTTCATTCCTTTTTTTTCTCCTTCATACTATGTTTTTTTTTTTTTTTTTTTTTTTTGGGGCTAGTTGGGAAGTGCAAGGCGCGAGTTTTAGTTGCGTGTGTGTGTGTTTGTGTGTATATGGTGAAATGTATCTTTGTTTAAGTAGTGTGCGTTTGCCTGTGCGTGTAGGTGTGTGTGTTTGTTGTTGCTGTTTTGCATTTTTTGTTTTGTTCGTTGCGTGATAGCCAGGGTGCCTCCTAAAACTATGCTACACTCTTTAACCAAATTACCCATCTAGCTGAACCAAAGAACGGACAGTAACAGAATATCCGTGTGGGAATGCGTGTATGTGTGCATTTTGTGGTTTTGGCCAACAAAAGCACTAAAATATCGTTGATATTTAGCACGCAAGAATTGAATAATTTCGACTATGAATACATTTACTAAAGCTTAGATTTGCCATAAGAAAAAAAAAAAACAAAACACAAGACAACCAAAAGAAATAAACAAAAAAGTTTAACAATTAATGACACACAATTATAAATGTTAATTGTCACTAGTATTATGGCTGTACAATTTAGACAAATATTGTTATTAAACAAAACTGCCTGCATATAATTAAGAACAATTTAGGTATACAACAAATTTTCTTTGTAGCCTTAAGTACTCAAAAAAATATCCTTCTAGTGTCAAAAATCTTTTTCAAATAGGCTTAGGTGAGCAATTGGTTAACATTTTTATGCAATTTTTATAGTTTTCTTCTTTTTTATTAAGTTTTTTAAGTTATTTTTTTTCGTAGAATAACATTAAATTTAACGAAATGTAAGAAAAAATTCCATATAATATATATATATATATATATTTTTTTTGAATCCTTTAACTTTGTTTTATCTTTATACAAATAGGGGGAACAAAGTAAACAAATTAAGAATCCATATAAAACATTTAACTCTCATTTAATGTTGTAATTAAATAAAAATTTAAATTCTTTCGTTTCATTTATGCAAAATAAATAATGCAAACAAAAAAAAAAATATTAATTTAAAATGGATAACAATGATAAAATGTGGTAAGAAATAACAAAGTATGTTAAAAATTTGTATAAATATTTCACACATACATATATATATATATATATATATATATATATATATAACTAATTTTTTATGTATAATGAAATTACTATTTACCACAAAATAAAAGTACTTTTCTTTTAGTTTGTCAGTAATTTTAATTTGGTATATATGTATTATATAGTATTAGGTGCATTTGATGGGATCTATCTGGGATTAAGCTGTACGCTCATTTTTTCTGAACTCATCATTAACCACAACCACACACACACACACACACACACACATACATATACACAGAGACACACATGAGATGACCTTACTATACATCTATGCTTTCATTTTGGATGAGAGACCGGGCAAACACCTGAATGTCGACCCACACTTTGTTGCCGCCAATCTATTCTCATTATTTCCCCAACCTTTCCATAAACAGACAAACAAACAACAACACATATATATACGCACACACCAACACATAACAGAACACAGTAGTAAAATGAAAAAAAAAAAAAGACAACTTAATCCAATTTGACTGACCAGGGGTAATACATGGTCTTGGACAAGGCACCTGGTACGAACACTAGCCCCACTTTAGCCCTACTCCCCCCACACATACACACACATACACTCACACATTAGCTACTTGGTTCTAATGTTTGTCAGGACAGAATAGAACTGACAACATAATCATGTTGGCCATTGGCCGAACACATCTTAAATGTCGTTTTACTTAATGCTAAGTGTCGTTTGGCCCCTCTACCATGCTTTCATATTCAAGAATTTTCGCTCTCCGACCCTCTTCACCTATTGCTATATTGTCTTCGTCTAATTCAAACACCAGCCATTTGATCACATGTCGATAATGTTGAGAATTCGTTGGCAGACTTATTATTAGAAGTGAATTATGATTGACGGGAAACCCCTTTATCCAGGTCTGACATGAGCTTGAAAATGAAATGCTTATAAATTAAACAAGTTAAGGTTGGGGCAGACAAATGTTACACCTGGTGCTCAGGTGACCCTGGCATTGAGAAGGCCTTTTTAGGGCTCTGTTTTGATTTTGAATGGAACCAAGCGAAGCCAAAGGCAAAGCCAACGAAGCAAACAATCGGACAAAGGTCAAAATAGTATATAGTCAAATTATAAATGGGGTTCGACTACCTATATACCCATATGGTTGCTAATCATGCGAAATCATGTGAAAGAAAACTCAATTTTATATATCCTACCCTAATTTTTGATATCGTGACTCTATTGCCACACATTTTCTTAGATGGTGTTTGCAATAAATTCACGTTCTGCTTTATTATTACACTGAACAACAAAATTGTGATTATAAAGATGTTTTGTATATAAAGTATATATGGGTATATATAAAATTTAAGTGATAATATATAATCATATCTTCTTAAGAATTTGTTTATTTTTTTTTGAAAATATTATAAATATTGGAATTTCTGGTAAATTATTCCATTTTAGAAATGAAAATTTTGCTGTTTAGTGTGATTGTTATAATATTTTTGTATCAAAAGGAAATTCTTTGCTTTCATTGCATGGAGGGCAATTGTGGCAACATGGCGTATGATGAATGCTCCTTTCACCGCGAATGACATAAAATTGTTGGCGGTGGCCATTTCGGTACGGTTTGGTTTGGTTCGGTTCGGTTCGGTTCGCTTCACTTTGCTTCATGCTCTTGACTGAATGACTGACTGACTGACTGACTGTTTGTAAATGGCCGCGTCCATGTCCAATGTCGTTTCAGTTGAGTCACAAGAAAAAAAGAAAAGAAAACAAAAAAAAAAACACGAAAGAAAAAACAACTAAAAAAACAAAAACAGAGTGCGGCGGGAGCATGGATTATTATTATTCTTTGACCTTCTCGTGCGGCTTTTCAAGTGGATTTAACCCACCACCACCACCGAAACCCCACCCAAAACGAAAAACCAGCAACAACCACAGCAAACACGCGCATTTCCGGCCACCACCAACAACAACAACAATAACATGAAAAAAAGCCAAGGGAAAAATAAAAAAAAACAAAAAAACAACAAGCAGGTAGAAGAAAAAAAAACGGGTCAAAGACGCAACAACAACAAATGTTAAGTGTCGCAAACTAAAAACGCAAGCAAAGCAAACCCAAACAGAATGAAAAAACACACAAACACACACACACAGAAAGAGAAACAATATGAGAAACGGGCGGAAAGGAGGTAGATAATCGATAAACGTAATGGTAAACTCCTTTCTCTCTCTTTTGCTCTCTCGCTCTGCCCTCTGTGTCGCCTTTAGCCAAATGTTAATTTACACAAACCAAATGCAAAAGCAAACAACAATGAAAAATGAAATCAATAAATAGAGCAAAAGGGCAAACGGGCAAACGGGCCTGTAATTGCAATTGTTAACAGTTGCCTGCACCATATAACCAAAACATTATCCCCTTACGGCATACCGCATTTGCCATTCAGTTTATAAGTTGTTGCTGTTGCTTGTTGCATGTCCAATTACACATTAATATTTCAACTTAGTTGTTGTTATTTGACGACGACAACAGCGATAAATTTTTATTTTGATATTGGCAAAAACAAAAATACACATACATAAATATGATGTTTCTTTTTCTATATACTGATTAATTTTTTGAAGTATAAACTAATTCTAATAATTTCATAATAATAGCAAATTTAGCTATTTTTAATATTAATTTTAGTTTTTATTATAAAGAGCAGCTTTAGTGTTGGGGATTCACTATTAATATATATATTTAGTTGGATGCGTATTTAGAATGCAAATTATTGTTTATTTTAGCCATAAAATTAACTTATTTTATTGTGTTTGAAGTTTAAGCCATATGTATTTAAATATATTGAAATAGAATTTCATTAAATTTCTCGAATTTAGCTGCTTAGTTTAATATTAAACAATTTTAGCTCTTAACCAACACTAATATAACATGCCGCACAAGCAAAAACTATAATGTTAAATCTTAACAGTGAGAATAACATAAACAGTAAAAGAAACATGAGAAAATGTGGAACATGGAACATAGAATAAATTTTGAAATCTTAGTGAAGTAAATCAACCTTTTTGAATGTAAATTTAAATTTAAAAGTAGTGTATTATTAAATTTTGGCTACAATTTAAAATTATTCAGAAATAATGTATATAAAAATGCAAAAAATTTGTATCCAAATTAGTCTTTTTTAGGTTTTTTTTTATATATATATATTTGTATATTGTATAGGGTACCTTGTAGTTGATGTACTTAAAAAAAAGGCTAGTCCATTATTTTCCAACCATCTTGTTTATTCATTGGATAGTAATTGGCCAAACTACTCAAACTTTGACCTATTCAGACACTCACTTAACTCATTGCCAGCGAAAAGGGGCCAAGATGGCGAATGTTATACAAATGTTTGGTTTTGGCCACATGTCCTATGCCTAATCAATTGTCAACAGAACTGAGACAACAAATAAACAAACAAACAAACAAAGAAATACAGAAACACTCAGAAGTATTCATACACACACACACGCGCACACACTAACGCTTACCCTCAAAGTGGGTAAAAACATTTTGGGCAAACTTCAAAGGCAAACAAAAAGTATGGCCAATTGGCCATTTCATTTTGTTGTTTTGTTTGGCATAGTCATTTTAAGTCTTGCTGACGAAGATCAAACACCGAGCTCCAAAAGTCGAGCATCAGTAGCCAGCAGTCAGGGACACTCCGAGATAAACGTGCAAAGGCAAACCGCCAAAGTGACAAAAAAAAAAAAAAAAAAAAAAAAAAACGCCAACAAAACGTAAAAGGAAAAAAAAAGAAAAAGAAGAGCCATACCAAAAATGGCAAACAACAACAAAATAAAGGGCAAAGGGCAGTTCCTCTTTTTTTGTGTGTGAAATGGTTGGGATTGGTGTTGGGATTGAGGTTAGGGTTTTGTGGATGGGGTTATGGGACGCTGCGTGTGCTGCCAGATAAACCAGTGAAAAATGCTTGCCATTGGGCTCTACTCTTGTATTTTTCTTCTTCTTCTTCTTTTTTTCATCTGTGTTCCCGTTTAATGAGTTTGCGGCCAAACAGCAAGAGCACAAAATTTTTTTTTGGCCTATTTGCCACAAAATCGAAGCATTGGGCTACTAGATGGCTAAAGACTTTGCATAAAGTCAACTAATTAAAATTGGACTGGGGCTAAAGGCCTTATCCTCAACTTTATACTTTATATATTATTTTATGCCCTTAAGCTTTCGGGCCAATTTGTTAACGTTGGCATTTCTAAGCCAGAATCAAAGGAAGCAACAAAATAAAATAAAAAAAAAAAACCGAAAGGGAATGGGTATTCATTGACCCAAACAAACATTCTTTATACATATATATACAGATATACATATATATTTGCTTCTAAATTTTCCTTTACATTATTTTTTTTTTTTTTTTTTTTTTTTTATTTCGTTTGCTTAGCATAATGATTGAAAATCGGACAAACATTTGGCGTATGTTTTAGATTTATGTACCGTGTGTACCGCCTACTTAACATTGACGTTGAATGTTAACATTTTCACTTTAACTTCCACTTCCATATTCCCACTTCTGCTACTACTTCTACTCTTATTCCTCTCTCTTACATATGTATACGCATATTATATATGCTCCCCGTACATGCGATTTAATATGCAAATGTTATTTGGGGCCAAAAAAGGCAAAAAGACGAATATATATATATATATATAAGAAAGGGCCTAAGAAATGTATACAATATGTATATATGAAAAAAAAAGCAAGAGTGTGAGTTAGGTTAAATGGAAATCGACAAATGGTTAGTGGAAAATGGTTTAATGGCATTGGTCATGAGTGCCATGAAAGGAAAATTTGATATACAATATAACAGACTTTGTAGGCTCTATCAAAGAATTTGGCCAAAAAAAAAAAAAAACGAACTAAAGACAAACCAATTTATAAAACTTGAAATGAAATAATTAAAAAAAAAATTCATATTTTATTAATATATATAATGTTTTCTTTTTTTATTTTTTCTTTATTTTGGTAAGTGTATTTGGTAAAGGAATGCATAAACAAATCAAATGGCAGTACTCAACGCCATTAGAACAATTTTCCTTTAGGCATTTTCATTTCCAAATGTTACGAGCTCTACCTTTCTGTGTGTCTGTATATATATATATATAAATATGTGTATGTATGTGTGTATACTTTTTTATTTGTCTTTGGCATGAAAATCACATTAGAATCTATTGCACGGACCTTAGCACACCTCTTGACTTGCCACATTTTCATTCCGACCATCTGGAAACGCAATTTTCTCGCCTTAGCATGTTACATTTCCACTTCATTCATCCGTCCGTCTACGTTCTCGTATCGTGTCCGTGTCCGTGTCCATGTCCGTGTCTGTGTGCATTTCCTTAATAATTATGTTTTCACATTACACTTTTGCAAGGACTTCCTCTAGAACAGTAGCCAGACAGTGGCACGTCCAAAAAGCAACTTCCCACCCCTTTCATATTTTTTTTTTTTTGCCTTATTTTTTCTTCTCTTATTCCTTTCTTGCTTGTTTTCATTCTGTTTGGCTGAAAATCCTTTTAGAGAAGACTTTATGTCTCATTCGACTACCAGGTAATCCGCTTTTGACGACGAGAGAGTCCAAAAGCAAATGAAGTCAACTTTGTAAAGTCTCTCAGCCACATGAATATGAAATCTATGGCTATTAGTAAACTTTCTTTTCAAAAAGGAAAACAAAACCAGGTAAGGAAAAAATATAGAAGCTCTTGGTAATGCTTTTTCCTTTAAAAGATCAGATTTTTTGTTGTTGAAAAAAAAAAAATGTTTAGAGCATTTCAATAGATGGAAAAATAAATAAGTTTTTAATTGGCCAAGTTACAAAGTTTTTACCAAAATTGAGATTAAAAACAAATAAAAATTTTATAAATTAGTTATCTTTATAAAATGTTCAACATTTTTCGATTATCTAACTGCTTCTATTTATATCCTTTCTATATTGAATCCGCTTTGAAATTTGCTTTGGCAAAAGTTGTTTAGACCAGTTTAAAAAGCACTTCAGTTTCATTTTGGTCACTCTGGTAACTCTGGTCAATATATCTGACTATTTTTTTTCTTCTGTCAAATAGCATCAGTTTGGTATAATTGGGCAAATGGAAACCCTAATCGAATTGTGGTTAGTTATAATTTTTCCATTTCCTTTACGACTCGTCAACAGGTTGACAACAGGCAAACAGAAAGAAAGAACAGAACAGAAATCACTAAGAGAGATAGAGAGACAAGGTAAGGGGAGGTCAGGGCTAGTAAAAAAGTTTCACCTGGATTTATTTCTCAACTATATTTATGGCTATGCCCATTGGCTATTGGCCATACGTATGTATGCCAGATTGCCAAGTTTCCTGTTCGTTCTCATTGACAAGTTAACGGAAAAATGTTTTTACCAACGTTTAACAAAAAAAAAAAATCTTTCTTTATACATAAAAAAATTTAAATAGATTTCTTAAACTATATATATATATATATATATATTTTATATATAGTTAGATAAATGTATGGATTTACTGTACTCACGCTGGGAGTTGGAGCGCCGGATGATGTTCTCAAGGAATGTATTCTGCGGCGCAACCAGTCCACGTCGTCCGCCAGGCATTTTGACGTCTACACGCTAAGCTAAGCTTTGACGCCTCGCCTCACCTCTCCACCACCGCCTACTCCACCTCCACCACCTCCTCCTCCTCCTCCTCCGCCTCCGCTTCCTTCTATTCCTTCTCCTCTACGTTGACAGTGGCGTAATAATGAGAAAAGAATTGGCAGATAGACAACTGATGGATAGATGATGGATGCCTTATATCCTTATAGTGTCCTCTTTGGTGGTGGTGGTGGTGGGGGCGACGTTTTTTTTTAACTTCAATTGATATTTGATTTTCTTAATTTTTTTTTGTTATTATTATTGTTGTTGTTGTTTTTGTATATATTTTTCTTCTGCTTCCTTTTATGATTTTTTTGATTTAATGGCTGGGCTGCTGGACGGCAACTTACCGGCGTCGTCGATCGTTCATCATGCTATCGCTCTCACTCTCATGCTGTTGCACACACACACACAAACAGCAACATACTCACACCAAATCATTAAATCAATACACGATACGACGATTAATACAAGTTGCCGCCAAAGTTGACCATTTCACCCAGTCTTATCGGTTACATATGGCACTGTAAATAGATAATAGATAACAAGAAGGATAAGTAATAAGAAAAATGCAATAAATTAGAGATAAATAAGCAATTCGATGAATAGGTAGAATATTGTGTTATTATTTTATATAAATTTTTTAACTATTTCACAAATAATAAATAGATTTTCTTTATCTCTAAGAGCAGAAATGTTTAAATGTCTTCTTCGGAAAACAAAATTTTGAAAGTTTGTTATTCTAAGATGATGATTTAGTTGAAAGTTATTTTAAAATTTGAGAAATTAGTGATACGGAAAAAATTTTCATTTTGTTTAAAAATTTTTCATTTTTATATACATTAAACAATTTAATTTTTCTTTAACAACCTGAATATAAGTAAACAAAGTTAGCTAAAAAATATTTTGAATATTAACAAATTTTAGAAAAATAATATTAAATTTTTAATAAACAAGTTAAAAGTCTTTTTTTTTTTTTTTAAATTTATTTTATATTTGTAATCTCTTATTATTATAAATTTTTAAAATTTAGAAATCAAAGAAATGTTATTATTGCCAGGCTCCTGTGACTGAAACCAATTTTACTTGGATTGAGTGGAAACTTAAGTTATAAATTTGCTACCTATGAAAGGATAAAATATACACTTATAACTTCTTATAAAATGTATATACCTATATACATATATATATATTTAATGATATTTATATGAATTTATTATCGTAATCTGTCTTTCTCACTCTTAAGCATCATATAATTATTTTGTACAATTAAATTTTACACAAAATAAAGGAATTTAAATAATGGAATTTAAATTTAATTTTTTCCACCTTTCCACCTTTAGTTGCTTCCTTAATACTTACAAAACATTAAATAAACTAAACATTTTATCTAATACATAAAAGTATTTTTTAGCTTAAGGCCAAGTAGCTATAGCTAAAATAAAGATTCTAAGCTATTTGTTAATGCCTCTCAAGCACATAATAAATAAATAAACAAAATAAGAAAAATATTTTAAAATAAAGCTTACAAAAATGAAAAAGGAAATAATAATTAAATAAATTATTTAAAGAAATTAAAAATATAGTTAAACTTATCTTCTAGTTAGAACTTTAACTTTGCCTTAAATCAACGAATATTTAATAAAGATTTATTGATAAGCAACAAACAGTAATTAGAAATACTAAAAACTATTTCAAAAATTAATTTCCTTTCTTAAAAAACTAATATTCATTTATATATTTTAAAAATATAACAAAAACTTACTAAGAATTTCATTGAGGGAACCATAAAAGCCTCGAACATGTCCTTAGGAAAATAATAAACGAAACTAATATTAAAATATTCCAACATAAAGACTTAAATAATAAAAACAAAATCTTTCTTTTTAAACTAAAAGAATATTTTAAAAAAATATCATAGATCAGTTGAAGCATATTTACTTATTTAGTATAATTTTCAAATGAAATTATAAAACAATTTTATAAACTTTTATTTAAAAATTGTTAATTTTAATTTCAAGTTGATGACATTAATAATGATGCATAAACAAAATGAATATGGATGAGCAAAATATATGTATATATATTTAGAGAGACAACCACATGAACAGTGTAAAGTGAATGTTTCGTAACATTACGTATACGCATAGTATGACACATGAATGCCCACTTGCATTTCTACCTACACAACTACAGAAACCACACAATTTGAATTCGATTAAATGGTGGTGGCTGCCCCTTCTATTTCAAATGTGTGCATTTATGCAGAAATTTTTGCAAAATTTGTGTAATTAATTATGAAATCAGAGGAGGCAACGCGGCGTATGCGCAATATGACCTGTGGCCGTTTTAGTCTGACTTTATACTGTAAATGGTACATCCGTTTCTGCTTTTATCTGAATTTGTGGACAAGTATTGCATTATGAATATGTATGTATGGTACACACACACACACACACACACAGACACACTCTATATATGTATATACACACATATTATAATGAACAAGAATTCTGTTTGTTTTATTTGCCAATGTGCACAATTTCATTTCAACGTACCCAATTACCTCTCCCCGCACACACACACACAAAGTGAAGTGCACATTATTCCACTAGACCTTCACGTTGGTAGTTACCTAATGAGCAGAAATGCAACTGGATCTAGTTAATTTTGAGTTTCTCGGTGGCTTGGCAAAATTGGCTTTACCAATTATGTAAGCTGATTTACCTATTAACAGCCATGAAAAGCGACTCACGGAAATGAAAATAAACTGTACGTACTAGTTGTAATTTTAGACATTTTCTAAGTGGAAATCTTCTTATACATTAAGCTAATTACAGAGCCCAAACTGACTTCATGCTAAAAGTCACACAAAATTAAAAATCGCCATGAAAATTAGAAACTTGCAACACTCGAGATGCAAAACAAAAAAAAAAAAAAAAAAAAAAACGAAGCAAAAAGTGAAAATGCAACTGAGTAAAAATATTTGCGGAAGGTGGTTCATGTAGACAAAAAAGTCCTAAAAAAATTGCAAAAATATGCATACTATTACACTGAGAGAAATAGTTAATAATTGATGTCATTTGGATATATATTTTTGTTATTAAACTTTACCAGAGCAAAAATTGTCATTAAAATTTCAAAGATAATATTAGAAATAATATAAAAAATATTATTAATAAACCAAATTGTAAATTGAAACCATTTAAAATACAGGAACTTTTTAAATAATTTTAATTAAATTTTATAACTAACAAAATCTTTAATTACTTTATTTAAATATTTATTTATATTTATTTTGAATATATTTATTTAAGAATAAATTAACAAACAATTTTTTTCATTCTTGCAGTTGTTTTTTTTTCTAATAATAATTAGTTTTTATTAATATAAAATTTAAATCATTTTTAAAGTGTCTTAAAGTTGTTAAATTGTTTATTTAAACTAAAAGTTTTTTTATTAAATATTTAACGAACTCAAAATTATAGAAATTTTGACCTAAAGCAGGAAAAAAATATAGAAATAAATAAATTAAAATTTTTCTTTGATAATTTTTTTAATTTCCTAATAGATCTTTTACTTTTTATATTTTTAATTTATCTTAGAAAATTATTTTAATAGATCTATTTTTTTAAATTTATAATTTTTCGAAGAAATTTATAAAAAGAATTAAAATCAATAATTTTAATTTTTACTTTGTTAATGTTTTTAATTTCCTAATAGATCTATCTATTGTTTTTTTTAAGAAAATTACAAAAATAATAAAATGTTATAAATTAGTTTTTATTTTTAATTTTGCTTTAATCGTATTTCTAATTTTTTAATAAATCTATAAACATTTTGGAATTATATCCTAATACCGTACTTAGATCTTCTCTAATATGGTTATATCTTTTTAACCTGATTCCATCACATATCAAACCTGTCTGTATATATATCTGTGTTTAAAATTGAATGGGGGGAAAAAAATTGATTTATTGTTTTGTAAGAGATTAAAAAACAAAGAAGATATATGAACATGATGATCCCTATAAAAAATAAAATATTCTCAATTTCATACTATTAATTCTTAAGCCAATATAATGTTGCTCTCTCTCTCTCTCTCACTTTGCTTCTCTCTCATGCCTTTACTGGTTTCCCTTTTACTGATGTTGGTCTTGTATTCTTATGTTGATGATGTTCATGCTGTCTTTGGCATCGTTGATGCTGATGTTGCCCGAGCTCAGTAATCTTTAATTTCATTAAAATTCAAGCCACGCCAACATGACAAGTCCTTTATCCTGCCCGTATTGTTGGTGCTGTTGCTGCTGGTGGTGCTGGTGCTGCTCCTGCTGCTGCTGCTAGTGCTTATAACAAGCGCACTTCAAGCGGCTTCTCCTCTCAGGCATTTATGAATTTTCTTCTCAAGTTAAATGCGTTGCCTGAGCAACAGTAGCAGCAGGAGCAAAACAGCAGCACCAACAACAATTGCAAAGCAACTAAGGAGCTATAGCCAGCATCTGGCCCAGTGGCCCAGTTGAAGATACAGAGCATACAACAACAACTACAACTAAAAACCAAAGAAGAAGAAGGGAAAAAAATAAACTTTCTTGAATCCTGCATCTTTGTTGTGGTTAACAGGTAACAAGTTTACTCATTATGGAATTAATTAACTGTAAAATTTAAACTTTATTGTTTGCCAGCAACCAAAAAATAAATAAATACTATTTACCATATGATAGTTAAATAAAATAATTGACAAATAAGCAAAATATTAACTAAAGAAAAGTCAATAAAGTTTTCCATTTAAATGTACAATAAAATTGCCTTTGACTCAAGTGCTTTGGCGTTGAAAACAAACTGACCAATGGTGTCAAACATACTAACAACCGACGGCTACTTCACCTATTTATTATAAATGAGACCTCTTGACATACTTGACACGCCCACCCCGACCACACACACACACACACACAGACATACACACACACACGGATATAGACACCCATACAACATGCAAGTAAAGTTGGAATTTGTGGGTTTATTGCGACAAACTAAAACTGAAACTACTTTGGATTCTGGTGCCAGGGCCTGCTGACGTCGTTTGGCTACCTGCTGACCAAACCGACCACAAAATGACGCTCACCTTTATTCATAAAAAAAAAGAGAGAGAAAAAAAAAGGGAGGCAGCGGCGGTCGTCAACGTCGGTGGCAACACCATGTAAATTTGATGCAAGACATGGAGTCTAAGCCTAAGCCTTTCCTGTTTCCCTTTTGCATTTTATGGCTCATTCAAAGTACGTCATAAAAATTAACATGACATGAGGCCTGGAACTCTGGAATACTGTAGAACACTGGGACAAGTGTTGTATTGTTTAGTTCCAAATGGGATTGCAATGATATGTTTGTATGTATGTATCTGCAATTGAAATTTTAGCCCTTTACCATTTTGTTTTTGTTTCGGTTTCCTTCTTTTTTTCCCCCTTTTTTTTTTTTTTGTTTTTGGTTTTTTTTTACACACGGCAACGCCCTGAATTTGTTGCCATACACCCACCTATCGTTACCCTTACTGTGGTGCCTCTGTCACCTCCCACTTCTCACTTACTCACATTTAATTTCCGGTGAACTGCGTTTCGGCTTCAAATATTAATAGAGCTGCCGCATTATTAATGAGATTGTGTCATCAAGAAAATGAAGCCGGCAGCATCCCAAAAAAAAAAAACCAACATGAGAAAGAGAAAGCAAAAAAGCAAGCGAGAGGGGAGAGAGAGAGAGCTACAGTAACTCTGAAACTCTGAGAAACTTGTTTCATTCCCCAACCATTCCAAACAGTCCAACCATTCCATTTCATATCTCTTGTGTCACTTGTCTACTTTTTACCATTGCGGGGTCGGGCTCAATGCGAGTATGTAAAGGTTGAAAGAAGGGGTGGGAGTCGGGTGGGGTGTTATGCTGCTCAATGTTATTCAAAAATTTATAAACTTCTCCTGCTCTCCCTTTTTGCTCTGTATTTGCTCTAATATAAGCTCAGTCCAAGGAGAGAAAGATTAAAAAACAACAACAACAGCAAAGAATAAAAACAATAACAATTTCGAGAAAATGTAAAAGCAGAGACAAATAACGATATTTTAATATCTATATATATTTATATATATATATACATTTATGATCTAAGAGTCACACTAGCTATTATCATTAATTTTCTTCATTGTTTTTAGATATATATATAAAGAATAAGTTTATATTGGAGGTAAATATATAACTAGTTAGAGCTACTAACATAAAATTCTGCTCGAAAAAAAGAGATATAAAGAAATATATTTTATAGAGTATTAATCGATCTGACAATTCATCGATAAGTTATCGATTTTAAAACATAAAAAGAAATATTTGACTTTTAAAATTTCTCCATTCTTCTATGATTAAAATTGATCGGTTAAGAAATTTTATGCAAATAAAGAGTATATAAAGATCGACCTACTGAAATTACTATAATATTCTCTTTCATTTTCTGTCTCTCTTTCTCTTTCTTTCTTATATTGTATGGCATTCCATATAAACAGTTGTTGTAGTTGTTCAGTTGAGCTAATTACTTAGTTTTATCCATGAATCTAGACACTATCATTTTGTGGTCATCTATTTTGAGTCAGTGCCCATTCAGTTTGTCATTTTTTGTGGCATTTCATTTAATTGCGTTTGTCCAATTTAGGTGGGGCGGGGGTGGTAGAGGAAGGGAAGTGTGTTGATAGAGGGGAAAACAGTTGCAATCACCTAACTACCATGCAGTATGGTCGAATTTTGCAAACGTTCATCCTACTCATATATGATATGGTTTCCATTACACACACACATACACACACAAACACACACACACACATGTTTTAGCCTTGTTTGCCATTGTTCTGGTTGCAGCACCCCGTATAAGTATAATAAGTTTTGGTTATTTGTTTTCAGTTTTTGTTTTTTTTTTTTCTCTGTCTCTATCTCTGTTTTCTTTTTTTTTGTCTTCCTTTGTCTTGCCACAATTGTTGCAACAATTATACAAACACAGACTGGAATACAAAAAAAAAACAACAACAACAACAACAATGAATCTAAACCTTCCTTTCCACCCCTATGTCAGTGTCTTCTGTAGTCCCTCTGGATGAGCGGGGGGTCTGTGGGGTGAGAAATTGCTTGGATAAAGTGAATAAGACAATAGACAATGGTCACAAGCTACTCGGAATTTGTGGCAAGAAGACAATGAAAAGCATCTGCATGATATAGTTATATATATTCCAATATAAATTGAATAGAAATTGCAAACATACATATATACTTGATTGATCTGGAAACAACAACAAAAAATACAAAAATATTTTATATGTTTTACATTGTTAGTTTAATAATAAATAAATATAAACATATAAGAATAAATATTTATAATGTTTTTTAATCAATATAAAAAAATGTAAACAAATTGTTCATATAAAGCGTTTAATTTCATATTTTATTCAGCAGGCAACATGTCGTATGAGTAATATTGTCTAATATCTTATAAAAAAGAAAGATGAAAATGCATGAAATATTATTCTTACTAATTTAATGATTATATTTTGTTTGGTATAAGCTGATTTTCAACATTTTGGCTAATTTTTAGAATGTTTTGTTAATTCAGTCAAAGTCGCACCTAAATCGTAAGACGGCAAAAGGAACCCATTCCTTGCCTTGGGCCAGGTTCGGTTAATTGATTGACATTTCCTGTCGTTACCCAAGCACAAGACATAGGCCAACCAATGCCTATCTTTATCTCTCTAATGCCATCTCTGTCTCTTTCTGCTTATTTTTGTTTTCTCAGTCAGTCAGTCAGTCAGTCGGTCTATCTGTTTGTCTGTCTGTCTGTCCCATCTGTATGCAAACATTCTTATATAAGAAATGCGCATAAATACATATACTTAACCTTGATTTTGCCAAGTCGACAGGGCCCAAACCCTAGGGCCCTGCCCGGGTAGGCTTTTGCGTGATGAGCGCCACGCCAAATGGAGTGGCTGGGGACAAGTATACTCATTCCCCTTCTCCTTTTCTTTTTTTTTCCCCCCCCCTCCACTTGTATTTTTTGTTTTCTTCTTCGTTTTGGAGCCACCTTGGACTGCCTTGGACTGGCATCCTAAGTAGGCCAACAGCAGTAGCAACGGTGGCAATTGATTAGCCAAAAAAAAAAAAAGAAACCAGGCCCCAAAGTGAATGGGAAATGAAGGAAAAGTCTCGTTTAATTCAGAACAATTTGGTTCTGCTGAATATGAAAGCATTCCCCAAAATGAAAAAGGACAAAAAACTCTTACCAACTTTAATCATATAAAAGTTCTATTAAGAATTTCTCTAGAAAAGGAAGTTAAGCATCCAAAATTGCATACAGGGTGACTAGAATGTCTCACTAACATCACGCTTAATTGATGTAGAGCACCCGTTAAGTTAAGTGCTGCGAAATAAGAAATGGAATAAGTCATCTATCTATCTATTTGTCGGTCTGTCTGTCCTTTGATCTGTTATTTTAAGTCATTGCCATTTCGTTCGCTTTTTCTTAATTTATAGTCAGTTGATGTCCTTCTGCTTTTGCTTCCTGTTTCGCATCATTTCAGTGAGTGTCCTTCATATTCCATGAATTATGCGTTCTATTTATCTTTGGGCTTTTGAGACGAATCATTTTTATGCCCATTTTGTAGTTAATTAGCCGGCTCAACAATGGTTCTGCCAAGTTTTGCCATTTGGCCTTTTTTTTTATTTTTCAAGAGGCTAATTGAAATGAGTATGCATTATGAGAGATGCTCATTCTCAATTAGTCATTCATATTTATTCATTTGGCCATTATCCTACTGATGAATATGAATGCTAATTCGTATTAATATTCCAAAAAGTTTTTACAAATTTCATTTTTGTATTCAGTTAAACATTTTCATTCTTTGCCTATAATTAAGCCAATATTATGGATATATATATATATATATGTAGATATGGATATAAAGTCAATCGGTCAGTTATCTTATACTATTCACACTATTTATTCGGTAATCACAAATTAATCGAGAGTGACTAACAATTGGTTGAACATTTAGGACCAATGCACACAGTACTTTGCTTTGGGATGTGATTTGATTTTATTGTTGCGGCGACTTATCAGCTTTGCCCCTGCCTTTCCTCTCTCTCTCTCTCTCTCTCTCTTTAAGCTTTTAGCAAATTCAATTTGATCTCTCTCTCTCTTTCTCTCTAGCTCATTTGCTTGTTCGCTGTTTATCGATTAATTTACTCTAGGCCAGAGTCAACGGCAGAGAGACAAGGGCAGAGCTGGGGAAGGTGCTCTGCATCCCTATCCAATTAGACTTTTGTGCCCGAAAAACGTGCAATGCAATAAAATACACACACACACACACATACACAAAGGCAGACAGACACACAATCATATACATATATACAGTATATACATATATATGGATATATATATATATATATATATATATATATGTATGTATATATACATTTATCCACCTGGGCCAAAGTCTTCTTACTTTTTACCTTCTTCTCGACCGTCGACCGTCTTCTGTCTTCTTCTTAGTCGCGGGCTACTCTTTCCTTTGCCTTGCTTTGCTTTGGTTTGCTTTGCACGCAAGGTCAGTGCAGTGCAACACATAATTTTACTCTGCTGTTGCTGCCAAACACTTTGCATGGCATTTCTTGCATGCAAACTTGCCCTCCCCCTCACTCTCTCTCTCTCTCTCTCTTTCTTTCTCTGCCCCTAACTAAACACTATTTCGCTTGTTTCCCTTTTTATTTTCTTCTTCTTCTTTTTTTGCAAATGTATCCATATCCGTATCCTTGTGCCGCTTACAACTCGTGAACTAACTGTAGCTCACTGACTCCAACAGCCACGCCCATATAACGCCCCAATGTAAGCTAAAAATAGAAGCGCCAACAACCGGCAGCAGCCACAAATCGTCCTATACAAATCTCCCCCCCTCCCCCACACACATACACACACACACCTCTTTTGGTAAGTCCCTCTTTCTTCATAAACGCCCCTCAATGACCCCAAACCAAATCGAAAATCGAAAGTGTGCCAAGAAAGACGAAAGGCAAATGGCAACAAAAGGAAATTGTGTCATAAAAACTTTTTCGATTGCGCGACGCTTCTCTACTAGCAACACCACTAACGGCAACAACAACAACAACAACAAAAACAACAGCAACTCACTTGAGCAACTTCAGCAGGGCCGGCCTTTGTCTTGCCTTGGGTGAGGAAATGGGGGTTCGAAAAATAGAGAGATTGCCGAAGGAGAGGTGAAATTTGTTAGCCAGGCCAGACGCCAGGAGCTGAAAAGACTGTCCAAAATATTTCCATCTCGTTCTATTGCTCTTGTTGTTGCTGTGCTGGGAATATTTACTTGTCATGGAGGCTAAAAGCAAAGCTCACGCCAAAAAATATTGACATAGTAAGGAAAACTCTCATACACACACTCACACACACACACACACACATGTTAAATAAACAATAGGCTAAAGCAAAGAAAAACAAAATCGAAGAAAAGCAACGAACGTTGCCTCATTCCTAACCCTTCTTTTACCATATTACACACGTTCCATGTCTCATGTCCCTGTTGCCCATCACTTTTCCAATTTTTCTTCTTTTTTTTTTTTTTGACAATAAATGTAATAGTTGTACAACGTCAGCCAAAAAGTATGCTGCGACTTTTAGGCAGACGACAAACTGGCGTCTACAGTTTGAGAGCCACTATTACGATTTAGCTTACATTAAGAGGCCAATAGACAACTTTAAATCGAAATATAAAACAACAAATTTGTTACGATTTAGGCTATATATATACTTAAATAGTGCTGACTCTTGGATTTATCAGTTAGTTAATGGTAGTATTTAAATAAACAAATCAAACTATTTTCAACATTTGCCAAAGAATGTAAAGTGATAAAATTTATATTGTTTTCAATGAGAAACTTTTGTTTTCAAGGCCTTAGATTAACTATTTTCTTAGGCAATCTAAACTTTCTTTTATTTTTTTTCATTCTAACATTCTTTTCTTATATTGACTTGTCTAAACTTAAACTGATCTCAAATATATATATTGCTACACATATCATAAAAAAAATTAAAACTAATTGATTGAGTAAACAAAAGATATGTTTTATATTGTTTATTTGAGTTTTAAGTTATAAAATAAATTAACCAAAAATTGGAATTATCTATATTAACTATATATTCGTAAATATGTTTTATGAATTTATTATTACAATACTATATAGACCCATAAGATTTAGCTTTTCTTGATTTAAAGCTCTTTCTTGGCTGAAGTAAGCCAAGTTTATTGATATTAGCTTATTTTACAATCCATTTGCGAGTTAAAACAACTAATCAAAGCTTCTAAAAAACAATCTATTTTGGCATATAGAAATTTTACTTCAAGTTGATTAGTCTTCCTGGGAAAAGTCGATATGTTAATGCCAATAAATAATAAAGCCAAGAAACAAATATATAACTTTAATATTATGATAAATATTTCATAAAATAAAAAATAAAATAATATTATTAAATAAGATTATATTAAACACAGTTTGAGAGTTATTATTAAGTTTATTTAATAACAAACTAAACCCTTTTTTTGGTTTTTGGTAAATTAAATTTTAAAAAGAGTTTCTAAATAAGGAAAAATATGTTAAATAGGAATTCAAAATCTTCCTTTTGTTATTTAGAAAATATTTTATCTTTAACAATAATTATATATAAACAATTTGTATATTAAGATCCTTTTTATACACTTTTATTCCACAGTTTAGTTTGACTATGTTCTATTTCTAGGATATCTTTGTGTCGATTCATTTTATGTTTTCAATTTGTATTTATATTTTTGCTGGCGAGGCTCTTAAAAGCTTTTTGGAGCTGCCCCCCAAAAAAAAAAAAAAAAAAAACGAGAGAAGGAATAAACAAGAAGAATTCATAAATTAATGCGTGGCATGTTGTTGGCTATTAAAAGCAATGAGCAAGCAAGCACATGAGGGAGAGCCACAAAAGCCTACCAAGAGAGAAGCTAGGGTCCTACACACACACAGACACCACACATATACACTCTTAGACACCACACACACATACACTTAGATATTTACATAAAAACAACATCAAGCAAAAAGAGCAGAAACCAAAAAGCCAAAAAGCAAAAGCCAAAAAAAAAAATGGAAAAATAAGGAAAAATTTACATTTTCTGCACGTGCTCGACCGGCTTTGACTTCGACTTTGGCTTCAGACTGAGCCTGACTGAGCCTGGAATCTATGCCAGGCGTTTATGGCATGGCGACAAAGCGGCGAGTGGTCCACAACAACAACAACAACAACAACATATACCACACACTACACACCGCACACACACATACACACAGTTATTGTCAAACTGTGGGAAACCAAGAACAAAACCAGTCAACATTTCACCATTCTAGCATTTTACATATGTAATTGTCTCCTGCCAGCAAATCTCATTGGGCTGACTAGGCGTACCAAAAATGGGATTGGGTTTTGATGGCCTCACTCTGTCGCTGTTGTATGGGTGTAGTAGTGTGTTTAAAGGAGAGCACAATGGGGGCGGATGGGAACTGTTAATAAACTTGTTTTGATACGGCAACAACTTGACACAAGGTCAACGAGAGGACAAGGACACATAGGTCAGCAGGTGGTCCAACTTGACTCGTTTCGATATGAATTTTCTGTTATTCCTGTTCCTGTTGCTATTGCAAAATGCTCTTGTTGCATCTCTGCGTATGCAAAAGCCACATTCCTAAAAGGCAATAGAAAAAGTTCCAAAAAAAAAAAAAAAGGGTGGCAGGAGGACATACCAACCAGTTGACCATCGAACGGAAACGGAAGCGACATGGCAAAAACGGATGGCAAATAAAAAAAAAAAAAAACATAAAAAAACATTTGCGGCAAAACAATGTCAGATAAAAGAAGCAACCATTAGAGTGGTGGTGGTGGTGTGTGTGTGTGTGTTGTGGTGGAATTTCCCCTGATTTGAAACTCAATCGAAATTTTTGGCAATATTGTAAACGTAAAGCATATGTAATCCTGTATCCTGTACATGTATACATATACAATCATGTTTTGCCCACAAAAACCAAGAGGAAAAGAAAAAAAAAAAGAACCGTGGGCATAAAAAACCTTATAAATATTTCATTTTAAAGTCCCTTCCTTTTTTTTGTTCATTGCCTAATGTTGAAGAAATGTTTTTAAATAAAATATTTGCAAACCAAATATATCAATACATCCTTTATCAATGTTAACAGGATAATAGTCTGATGATAATAATTAAAAATATATAAAACAAAATAAAATAAATAAACTGAAATCTTTTTTTTTATAGTTTCTTTAGCTGATTTAGCCATTCATTTTGCTATTCAATTAAAATGAAATATAGAAAAATTATTAAAATGAGATTTTCCTAAAGTTAAATTAAGTTTTTCCTTAAGTTAAATGTATTTTGGGTTTTCTAAAATATATAAAAAGTTTTTAATATATCAGCATTTGTTTAAAAATAGCTGAAATATGTGCAAGTAAGCAAATTATATTGCTTCCTATATCTACAAAAAAGTATTTAAAGGTAAATTTAAGAAAGTTTTATTGTTTATTTAAGCGTTTTTTTATTGTTAAGGTTAAAGTTACGTTACCAAGTTACGTAACACTTTTGTATATAACTCTATTTAAAGTGTTTTCAATCTCTGTTTGATTAAGGCGCATCGATTAAGGTTTTCTTACTTATATATAAATATCAATGGTCACATTGTTGTTGTGAATGATTTAAGTTCTTGTATGAAATATATCAGTAAAGGTAAATATTTTATGTTGCCTACTTTGAGGCTCTTAATAACAGCTCTTACGATTTACTGATTGCCTCAATTGCTCATGCCGTTGCGGATGGCAGAATCCGGAACTTTTGCTGATTGATTAGCTTTGTTCCTGACTTTTGATGGACTGCACAAAACAAGGCGTAAACCAATGCCAAGCCTCCCAGTGAATAATTTGGTTTAAAGACTTGCCTTCTCTTATGCAACATATGACACATTAAACACATACACAAGCACACACACACATACACCAACCATATAGGGTATATATATTAACATTAATGCCGCTAACTAAGCTACAAGCTCATATTGCAACAATGATTACAAATTTAACAAAATGTGAAATGTAAATTTTATGCAAAGAGAACATTTGTTTTTCTGTTTGTCTTGCAATTGCTTTTAAATATTTAAGTAAGCTTCATCAAACACGAGTGTATATGGGAAAAGAGGGTGAGGGGATATAGGGGGGGAGGGCCTAGCATCATCATCAATCTTTGTCAACCCCGTTTGGTCAGTGCTTGTCAAACTGTATATATATATATATATATATTTATATGTGGCTTTGTATGTTTGTATGAATGTATGCGTGGTTGACACTTATGCAACCGCAAAAGGCACAATGAAGCATTTATTCTAGGGGGTAAAAAAAAAGAGAGAAACACACACACACACACTCACATACACACAGTTACATAGTCACATTGAAAGAGTTTTGCCATACCAAAGCTGACATAATTGCTTAGCTGGAGCCAAAAAATGGTAGAAAGTGTAAGTTGTATGGCATTTGGGAAAAGTGAGTGAGTGGATGCGGGATGAGGGCTTGGAGTTGGTCTTTCATTCTTTTCGGCTGACACACATTTCACTAACAAACAAAAGCACGCAAATTTAACTTCGTTTCTTGCCCCACCTCCCCCCTCTCCTTTCTATCTACCACCTCTCTGAGCCGTTTTACTCCCACTTTCCCTAAATATCTCCGCTCAGAACTTTGCATTCCCTTCGTCGTTTCGATTCGTCCAGTTCGTCGTGGGTACATCGGTTTCACCAACATCGTCATCGTCATCATTGCCATCGTCGTCGTCGTCGTCGTCGTCGTCGCCGCTGTCGCTGTCGCTGTTGCCGTCGACTGCCTGACTGACTAACAACAATTACAATTAGAAAGTGTGTTTATGCCGCTTGCTTCGTATCACTTTCGCATTTTCTTCTTCCGCTACTTCTTTTACTTCTTTTGCTTATTCTTAGTCTTCCTCTCAGTTCTTTCTCACTCGCTCTCCTGTCTCTCTTTCTCTCTCTCTCTCTCTCTCTCTCTCTCTCTCCCTCTGTCTCCCCTTCTCTCTTTTTTTTTCTGTTTGTCCCTTGGCCAAAAATGGAAAATTCAACTTCATTACACAATGTTCTGCTTTGCTTTTTTTTCTTACCTTGTTTTTTTTTTGTTTTGTTTTGTTGCTTTTTGATTGCTTCTATTGTATATATGTATGCATATATATATTTTTATATACATATATATATATATATATATATATATATATGTTATATGTATGGATGTTTATGTATTTATGTTCATAGGATATTCCCTTTTATCTTTCGGCTCGTTCACTGTTTTCCTTTTCAAAAATTGCTTCATACAATTTTTCTTTATTTGATTTTTCCTCTGGAAATTAGTTTGGACGCGTTTTCCGTATTTCACTCTTGCTTTTCATTTGCACTGAGAAGGAAACACAATAAACAAAAACACAAAAAAAGGGACGTATAACAACAATAACGAACAAAAAAAAAAAAAAAAACCAATAAATTATTATGATCGTTGTTGGAGGATGTGTGCAACAATTGCCGACAATGCGACTCCTTCGTCTCGCATACACCCTGGTCCTTGCCTGGTGCTGCTGCTTCTGCTGCTTGGTTCTGGTCTCAGAATGTGGCACGTGCGCGCCTTGATTCTTGTTTTTTTGATTTGCCCCGTTATCCACTTTCCAAACAGAAGCAGCAGAAGTGGCCAAAGAGTCTTAGTTGAACTTGGATTTATTTTTAATTTGGGTTTTTTTTTTTTTTAATTTATTTTAATTTATTTATTTATATATTTTATTTAAATTTTTAAATATTTTATTTATTCTCAGAGGCAAAGTCCATGTTCGGTTTTCTTTACAAGACGCGAGTTGCGCGCCACTACGCACCTAAAAGTAGACTACAAACTCGTGTTCAATTGCATTGCTTACGTTTCTTTTACGTTCATTTTAAACGTCTTTACGTTTAACATTACGCCATGGAACAGCAGAGACCTCTACAGTTGAAGTTGAAAGCTCAGCTTAAAGAAAAGCTAAAAACAAAAGCTTATTATCGATTCGAAGGAACTGAAATTAGTTGGTAATAATAACCGACCATTATCTTTTTAGCTTGCATCACAACTAAGCAATAAATATAATTCTTTAGATGACCAATTAAGCCTATCTTATTTTCAATAATTCTAGGCGGCGCCATTGATAACAATTTCCCCAAACTGTAAATGACTGGATGGCCAACCCCCTTTTTTCAAAACTACCCCCAAAAAGTGAAAGGGAGCCTTCAACAGTTGCCACACGTACCTTGCTCGAACAACTACGTAATGAACGGAGAATTAAGCGCCCTTTGCCTCTACTGCCCAGCCAGCCTAAATTCAATTAAAATAAATACTTTGAAACGAATCAAATACAAACAGCTTGCAGCAATTCCAATGCAATGAACAACTAAATTTTCAACTTAAAAACAAAAATAAAAACAAAAAACTAAAATAAAAAAAACAAAACAAAAACAAAAAGAAGAAACGCGCCTCAAAGCGAGTCAAACTGGTTTGCTTGGATGAGTGTTTCTGTTGCTGCAACAAAAAAAAAAAAAAAAATAAAAAAAATAAAAAAAATAAAGAAATAAATACAAACGAACAATTTAGACGACTTTGAGCTTGGGTACAAAGTTCAAAATTTGTTTTTTTCTTTTCAAGCAAAACACGTAAAAGACAAATGCAAATAAACAAATGCGACGAGTGAATGCTCTACATATCTAAATTAGAGTCGCCAACTGTTGATCCAATATGCAAACACTCTGACTATACATACATACACACACACACACACATAGAAAACATGGAATTTAGGCCACGAATAAGGAACAAAAATATGAAACTAAATTTATTACAAGTAAGCTTTAAAGATTTTTTTCAATCTGATTCACATTTGCATGTGTCCAATCTTCTTAAGATTTAGTTTATTTTGTTTTGATTTTATTGTCCTTTTACTAATATTAACTTGTATTAAGATGGAATAAGATTTAATAAACTTAAAGGTAAAAAAAATATACTTAAAACTCGTATTAGAAACGAGATCGTATTAGAAAAGTACCGTTATGGTGCATCACGTACTGCAATCGTTAGCATTATTGTGTTTAATTTCTTAGAATCAGGCGAAACATTGCGCTGACTAAGACCTTATAGTGCACACGGTATGCACATGTGTGTAATGCTTGATAAAAATGCACTTGATAAGTAAATGAAGAAAATAATTTGAGAGAGAGAGAGAGAGAGAAAGAGAGAGGAAATTAAAGCAAACGCCTTGACTAAATGCATAATGCGATCGACTAATAAACACACCCACACATGCGTACACGTACGCACTCACACACACATACAACCACTATAACATCAAGACACTCTGCATTGCATAGAGAAAACCTGTTTTAAAGCCCTACCTGCATTTCGTTTGCCTGTAAAGTCACTCTCACTGCTTTAAAAATAAATGAATGGATAGCTTTTCTTTATATTATAATACATAATTAAACTATACATCCTCAGCATTAGAAAGAAGAAAATGTAAATCTAAATATTTTATGGCAAAAGAAAGAGAGAGAGAGGGACGATCGAAGGTAGCCTAACAAGTCTGGCCTTGAGAGATATTTATTTTGTTGTTGTAACATTTCTTTTTTCTTCTCCTTTCTCATCATCTTCTTGTGGATACCCATCCTATATGGCATTTTCCAGTCCAAAGGCAAGTTTCTCCATTTCATTTCCCCAAGCAGAGAAGAAAGGTGAATGCACTCACAATCCATGGAATTGTTGTTGGGGCAGAGGCTATCAAATTCATTTTTGGCTCCATATTGACTGTACATTCAGATGAATGCAAGTTTTTCTTAACCAAAACTAATGAAACAATATACATTGGTCAGAACAGGTGTTTTGCCATTTTATAATGTATAGACAGTCAATTGCGTCAACTGTAAAGGAAATAAAAAGTAAGAGACAGAAAATATTAATAATGACCCGTAAACAATATGACACAGAGGAGTACGAAGTACAAAATTTTTGTGATTTGACTTAGTTTCTCCCAACTGATAACGAAAAAAAAAAAAAAGAAACGCCTTGTCATGCTAACAGTGTCGAAAAACATACGCAGACAATAATGATAAGATGAAGAAGTTAATCTATTAGCTAAATAGACTATTTACAGCAGTAATTTCTATATATACATACATATAACAGTACATATGTATGTACATATATTTGGCAGAATGATAAATGACCAGTGCATGTGCAACAATTTTATATATAACTACATATGTACATATGTATGTACATACTTACATACATGTGTAAAAATATAGTATCTTTTTCCTTTACTCAAAATGCCAATTAAAGTGCATTCCTACGCATGTATGCATCCATGTATATACATACATATATGAACTATCAAAAATTGCATAACATTGACAGATCATTAAAATTTACAGTTACAGCTTTAATTGAGAGCCGGCCGGTGAGATAAACAGCTGAGTTGAAATAAGTAAGAGCAAGCCCTCGCCACACCACTGAGTGAGTAAAAAAGGAAGGGAGAGAGATAGAGAGGGAAAGATCATGTAATGCAAGAAACAAAATAAGCGGCCAGACCGAAACAAACGCCAAATATAATCGTCTCTGTCTCTTTCTTCGCCTCTATCACATTCTTCGTCGCAGTCGCCGTCACCGCCACCGGCACCGCTACCGCTACCGTCACCGTCAACGTCTCCCTATCCGAATCCGTGTGGGCGTATTGGTATTGGTGTGCCCACATCACATTTGCACGCTTACTCTGCTTGGCAGTGCGACGCCAACTAACAGTCGTGCCCCAGCACTCGAGACCAGTAGACGTGTGTGCCGCAAAAGTTCCCCCCATCCCATAAAGCACAAATTAAAACAGAAGCACCAACAACTTAACCACAAATACGCATATTAAAAACCAACGATCCAGACAGCTAGTTAACTTACTAACAGTAAATATCAAAATGTATCCAGCAGCAGTACAATTGTTGCGCCAGCGCAGTTCTTCAGCTTTCGGCAGTATTGCAACGCGTTCAATTACAACAAATCGTCGGCAAAGAAACACCAATACGGCCAGTGTGGAGCGGGCTCAAAGTATCAGTGATACAGATAAATTTCTACATTATAATACCGAAGATGGTTACTACAAGACCTCACCATATGAACCGATAGTGGCACAGAATATACCATTGCATGAATATGTTTGGCGCGATTTCAAAAAATGGGAGAATAACACAGCAACGGTAAGTAACAAAAGAGAAGAAACCAAAAAATAAAAAATAACAAACTAAAGTGAAGTGCCAATACATTTCAATCAATCGAATAAAGACCGAATTAAAGTGTACTAAAGTACAGGCACTTCAAAAGGTGCTTGCGGGTATCGCTAAAATGTTGTAGAGACATGACTAAATATCGTTAAAAGTTGATCAAAATAATTTTATTCGACTGCACTTTGAGTTCTTTAAATTACTCATACGCCCACAATTTGATTTCAATTTAAAAAAAAAAAAACAAAAAAATTCCCTAGAAATAATCTTTAAAGATTTCAGATTGAAGTCCATCATAAATTATATATAACTTGTTGACGTCGATGCTAAGTACTGGCTGGCAATCGAAACGATAAAAATTTTGCATTTCTTTGTTTAATTAATGGCGGTTTATTGAACCTGAACCTACATCTATATATTTTTATTGGCGAATGTCTTGACCCCCTTCGTTTTGTCTAAACATTCTTTTGGGCACATCTCAAACTGATAACAAAAATGTCATAAACATTTATAATTTTAGTCTTTAGATTTCATTAGCTTACTCGTACATACATACATACATACATACATACATACATACGCACATATTTGGGTCATTAGTACTTATCAGCCGACAGTAGTGAGAGGCGTTGATAATAACTTGGACTTGGTCATATCTCAAACTAAAATAACAGCACTAATGGCAACTGATAAAGGTACACTACTCCTTTTGATAAGAAAGAAAGTGAAATAATAAATGTAATAAAATGAAAGACCACCAGCAAGCCACTAGAATTTACTCGTTTATTGATAAGAATACATAGTGTTTTGTATAGATAAGAGAGAGAGCGCCTGGAATCCGGATTCTGTCTGGTATTAAAATGAAGGAAATCATCTGAATGCCCCTACATCTGTTTCCACTTGCATAAGCGACCTTCGCAAAACCACTGATTATATATATATATATATATATATATATATACAAACTTGCATATTACATTTGTTTATAAACGTGTTTGTACAAATAATAATATACTTACATACAATATGTATGTATGTATGTATGTATGTATGATGTATATGTATTCTACTCTGTTTACAATTTTCACTTTTCACAATGTTAAATGTGCAATTGTTTATTGAAATTGATTGCGGCAAAAAGCTAGACAATGCTCTTAATTAACGCCAAAGCAATTATGGAACAGTGCAAAGTTCGGATTTTGTTGTTCAAGTCGCCAATTAAATATTGCAACGTAATGGATATCAAGGTGTTTATACAATCGTTAAATAATTAGATAGTATTTTTTATACAATTTATATATTTAATATTCCTGTGATACTCTTATCAAGCTTTATCAAAACTATATATAGAAAGAAACTGATAAAAGATCTATCTGCCTTTTAGCTTAATTAGAGGCTATTGCATTTGCATTAATCGTAAAAACAGAACAAAAAAAAAAAAAACAAGAAACTTTTTTAATGAATATTAAATGAAATACGGTTAAAAGTCTTTCCCGTCGTTATCCATAGCTGTCGGTGTAATTCATTTTTAATTGTCTAATTTAGATTGTTTTGTTTTCTTTACGGGGCATCAACAGTGTCAACAAATTATATATGTACAGAAAAACAAATATATATATATACATATATATAGTCAAAACATTTAAATACCCTTTAAAAACTAATTCAAAAGACTTTAGTTTTCGAAAAGTTCTCTTAAAAGGTTTAGCAAAATATACAAAAATAATATATTAAATATTATTTTAAATAAAGTCTTAGATTTAGTAAATATTAAACGCTAGGTGGAGCCAAAATGCCCTTACTTGCAATATCAATTGCTATTATAATGCAAATATAACATGCAATAGAGTTTGCTTATATAGAGTATCTATAAGTTGGTTTGCTATATTTAATTTAATAAAAATGTTTTTGGCTTTTTTTTTTTTTTGGACCGGCCTCCATGTGCTCTCTTCATTTGCTTGTTTTCTTCGCTCTTCAGAAAAAAAGTCAACAAACGACATATAAACGCTCAATCATATACATATACATATACACTTGTATATGCTTGTATCTATAGGTGTATGTGTGTGTGTGCGTGTGTATGTATATTCACACTCGTTCTAGACTTTGCAGACTTTGTACTTTGCCCCACTGAACTTTGATCAACAGCATCGTAGCAAGTCGACCGAAACCACAACAAATTTTTCTGATTTTATTTCAACGTGTTCATCGTGTGTATCTATGTATGTATGCATATGTATGTAGCTATGTGTGTGTGTGCGCGAGTGTATTTGTTGGTGTGGGAGTGTCAGCGACCGTTTGTCTCACTCTCTATCTTTATCTCTATCTCTCTGTGTGTGTGTGTGTGTGTTTTTATTTTAAATTTGAACAAGTTAAAAACATTTTTTTTATTGTAATTTATATGTACAAACAAATGTACATACATCCATACATACAAACATACATACATACAGATGTACACATGTATGTATATTGCTTTGCGTTGTTCTACAGTTTAGTGGGACTCTATCTCAGCGTCTAGTATGGGGTTTTTATTTATAATTCCTATTTTTATATTTATGCGATTTCTGACTGCGCAAATTTCATTGCAAAAAGCACACACACACACTGAGATACAATGTTTTGTATGTTTTTTTTTTTTTTTTTGCATGAAAGGGGTCCAACCACTTTGCAAATATTAAATATACATATGTATATTTGTTAAACGATGCATAAATATACATACATACATACATACACTAATACATTTATATATGGTTTATAACTGCGTATCGACCTTCACCCTGTTGAGGCCCCAACAAGGTTAAATGAATACGATTAACTGTGTGCTAAAGGTTACTACCTGAAGCAACTAACTTACTTTGACTAACTAATATAACAGATACTTTATTTAATCAGCTCTCTTTCATCTTAAATTTAATATAAGTTAAATAACAAAGTAGATTATCTAAAAATATCATAAAAAGCACAAAGTACTATAACTATCTTATCATAGTTAATGATTCTCAAAGAAAAAAATTCTCCTTATTATAAATAATGATTAAAAAATAATATATGTACATATGTTTTTATTCAATGTTTCAAGTGTTTTGACTAATGATTTAAGATTGTTTTTAGGCCAGGTGCTGCAATATAAGTACAGCTTAAAACCCCTATAATGAATTCTCACTGAATTTAAACTTTATTATATTGAAATTATATACAATATATACACTGAAAACAATGAAAGGAATGCTTAATCTGTGTGTCTCTAAAATTACTTTATTATATTAAAAATTGTATAAAAGTTCATTATAGGGCATTTTGACTGTATAATAAACAAGATTTCGTTAATTATTAACCGACTAGAATGTAAAATTTGTGTTATAAAACGTTAAACCTTTGCAATTTCAGTGTTGATAAGCATTAAATGAGTTTTGCCCTCAAACCAAAGCATTTTTAAAGTTTTTTTTTTTTTTTTAAATATCTAATCAAAATTTTTATATTCATTTTTTTGTTTTTTATTTTCTTGTTTTTCAGGTTTGTGTAATTACGGATCGTCAGTATACATTTGCTCAATTGCGTGATGCTAGTGCCGCACTCGCTGTACGCCTACAGACCAAATTTAAATTATTTAAGCCCGATGTCTTAGCTGTTTGTTTGCCCAATTTACCGGAATATCCTATTGCTGCTTTGGGTGCAATTGAAGCGGGCCTAGCTGTAACGACAGTTAATCCTATTTACACACCTGGTAAGTGGGAGCGATAAGGTGGCTTAATTGGGTCGTTAAACATGCCATAAGGTGTTCAAAGTCGAAAGATCACAGACTTGCATATTAACTGATAATGGACTTTCGTTTTCTTTTAACTGATTGAACAATTTTAGATGAGATTGCACGTCAGCTGACCTTCAGTGATGCCAAGTTCGTGATAGGAACAGCTCAGGGTTATGGGACTTTGCGAGAGGCGTGCCAGCTGGCTGGTAAACAATTGCCAATTGCCGTAATCCGTACTACGGCCGGTGAGTCTCTACCCGATGGAGCTATTGACTTTTATCAGTTGATAAGCACAGAGAACATACGATATGACGAACTGGTCGTTGCCAAAGATGCCAGTCCAGATGATATGGTATTTTTGCCATTCTCTTCGGGCACCACTGGATTGCCAAAGGGTGTAGTCCTGTCACACAATAATATAACCAGCAATTGTGAGCAAGTTCAAACAGCACTTCCTCCAATGAATCCCGATGTACAGGATACTCTGCCGGGTGTGTTGCCATTCTTCCACATTTATGGTTTAACTGTGGTCATGCTCTCCAAATTGGGGCAGGGATCACGTTTGGCCACCATGCCCGCATTTAAACCAGATGATTTCATAAAGTCCTTGGATACATATAAAGGAAGTATATTGAATCTCGTGCCACCCATAGGTAAATAGAAAAAGAAACCAATATAAATTATACAAAAAATGACTTACTTTGCTTATATTCGCTTAGCTCTCTTCATGATCAATCATCCCAAATTGACACAGGAGACGGCTCCGGCCTTAAATGTCGTTATGAGCGGCGCTGCCCCTATTGGTCAACATGATGTAGAACGTTTTTTGAAAAAGTAAGTTTTAACTCCGTCACTTTTCAACATTCATTGTTTAAATATAATTCCTCTGTGGCCAGATTCCCTAATGTGAGTTTTAAGCAGGGTTATGGCATGACTGAAGCCTCACCTGTCATTCTCCTGACGCCGCATGGCAATACCCGATTTGCTTCTACCGGCGTTCTACCAGGAAGTACTGAATCTAAAATTGTACCCCTCGATGGAGGTGATATGAAGGGTGTGGGTCCTCGTACCACTGGCGAGTTGTGTGTCCGTGGTCCACAAGTGATGTCCGGCTATTTGAACAACGATGAAGCTAACGAAGTAACTTTCTATCCGGGCAACTGGTTACGAACTGGCGATGTGGCTTTCTACGATGAAGATGGCTATTTCTATATAACCGATCGCATGAAGGAACTGATCAAGGTCAAGGGTTTCCAGGTGCCACCTGCTGAACTGGAAGCTGTTCTCCGCGATCATCCGAAAATTCTAGAAGCCGCTGTATTTGGTATACCCCATGAGTTAAACGGAGAGGCGCCACGTGCCATTGTTGCATTGAGGCCAAATGAGAAGGCCACCGCCGAAGAGATAGCTAACTACGTAGCTCAGCGAGTGGCTCACTATAAGAAACTGGAGGGTGGCGTCATCTTTGTTGATGAAGTGCCAAAGAATCCCACTGGCAAGATATTGCGCAAGGATCTCAAGGCAAAGTATTCGGATTGAATAGATTGTAAGGATCTTTAAATTGTTTGTTTAATTTTTTTTTGTATACCATCTTCTCCACATTCTGTTAAATTTTTTTTTTTTTTTGTGTGTTTGGATAAGATATTTGTTGCCTCAATGTTGGCAAATGGCCGGCGCCATATCTGTAAGCAACATTGCATTTACAAAAATCTGTAGAATATATATACTATATATGTATAAACACACATATATATATGTAGTCTGTAGAAATAGGCTTTTAGTAGTCATTTTATTGGTCCATAGTTTTTAAGATGTAGAATATTCAGAACTCGTAGACTAAGATTAATTATTCACACAGACATACACATAATTCTAGTTACGGACCACAAATTACCACAGAGCGGACGATATTTAACTGTTAACATACTTATACATATATATAATATATACATACATATACACATGTTTTTTTTTTTTTTTTTTTATTATTATTCTTAAGAAATCCTGACTTATGTGTTAATTGTATTGTGAAACTAATTTTTCAAAATAAAGACAAAATGACCAAGTTAGACACGTAAGGCGGTTCAAATACATTATTAATTATTTTGCAGGTCTTTCTTCTTGTTTTATATAGCCGCACTAACAGCAACATTGCGCAGCAACAATTGCTTGCTCCCGTAGAGACTAGTCCTGACAGTCATTACAACAATAAGAACAATTAAAATTACAAAAATAAAAACAAAAAACTGTTGAAAGTTTTTCTCAATTTCTGCAAGGGGTTGGCTATCAAAATTGGCCAATAAACACAAAAACCCTTGTAACTCGGCTATTTGAAGGACTATCAAGATGTCCTTTGACCAAAAGATAGTACTTGGTAATTACCGTCGGTTGAAAGGTCCTGGAAAGTTCTTTAAACAGCTGAGAAAAAAGGACTTTTCTCTCTACCTAAAAACGCGAATATCTCGCGAGACCTTCAAAGGATCAGGACGAAATACATGTCAAATGAATCTTATAAACAGAGACTATCTCCTTGCCAAAGGACATTGCGATAGTCCTGCGAGAAGCCGAGATATCGGCGAATATGTGGGTTTTTTCATCGTCTTTCTACCATTTTTGGGCTCGCTGAGAAATAAATTTTGTGGGGTATACTTTTGGGGTGCAGTAAAGATTCCGTGAAAAATACAAGTCCTGGATTCCTAGATGACCCCCATTTTTTAGGATCTCAATCGATAGAGACCGTCAAGGACATCCTAGGAAACCATGTCCTTTCGTCCTGCGGCAGGATACTCTAAAACAGGGAAAAAACTAAAAAGGATAAACTTCTTAAAGCTATAACACCGCAGGACGATTTACAATTTCCACAGGACATGCTTTTTTGTGATCTCCAGGAGCAGGACTATCGATTTGAACCCAAAAATTTGCAGGATATTATAAAAAATATCCTTGCAATTTTTTTAAGGGGGTTAGCCATCAAAATTGGCCAAAAAACACAAAAACCCTTGCAACTCGGCCGTTTTAAGGACTATCAAGATGTCCTTTGGCCAAAGGATAGTACTTGTTAATTAACGTCGGTTGAAGTAAAAAGGTTCTGGAAAGTCCTTTAAACAGCTGAGAAAAACGGACTTTTCTCTCTACAGAAAAACGCGAATATCTCGCGAGTCCTTGAAAGGATCAGGACGATACATGTCAAATGAATCTTATGAACAAGGACTATCTCCTTGCCAAAGGACATTGCGATAGCCCTGCGAGAAGCCGAAATATCGGCGAATTTGTGTTTTTTTCATCGTCTTCCTACCGTTTTTGGGCTGGTTAAGAAAAAGACTTTTTGTTGTAACAAAATTTTGACAGAGCACCAAAATACCAAAATAACACTACCTTTGTTTCTATTATATTTCTCCGGTGTTGCTATTTCGGGCGCTAATATAAACATACATTACAGTAAAATAAATTACTTTCGGTTTGACTTTACTTCTCAATTTATTTATTTACGACAAAATACACAAAAATGTTTAGATTTGATTTATTATAGTTATTACTGTTTTTTTTTTTTTTTTTTTTTTTTTTTTAGTTATGTTGCACTTTTTCAATTGTTGCTTGTTTGTTGTTTCCTTGGTTTTGCCCGCATTTACATACATAAATATACAGTTAGAAAATGTTGATCAAAACATAGTTTTATCTCTCTGTTTTCTTCTTTTTATGTGGTGTATGGATGTATGTGTGAATGTTTTCGTTTATTTTTTGTGTTCTGTTTCATTTATAAGTATATATAATTTATATATTTAATTATGCTGCAATTGAATTTGGATTTGTGTTGTCATATATTTAATTAATGTTAATTATACTAGCAAAACGAAAGACTCGAACAAGAGTTGGAAAATAAAATTGTTAAAGAACAAAGCAAAAGTCAAAAAATTGCTTTAACTAAATTTAAGTTAAGATACATATGTGTATATGTTATTTCTATAATTGCAGTTGTGTTTGTTTTCTTTTTTTTTTTTTTACTAAATATTACAAAAAAAAAATGCAAAGGACAAACAATTGTAAACAAACAATATATATATATATATATATATATATAAATTATGTATAAGAAGAGTATTTTTGTAAGTAAAGTCTTACAAAAGAAAATTGCATGTAAAAACTTCGATTGTATTATGGTCAAGGGTGAGTGTGATGTGTTTTCGTGTGTGTGTGTGTGGTTGTATTTCTGATTGGAAGAGCGGCGACTTGGCGGCGGCATCAATGAAATCAACAGTGTTGCAAAGCGTTGCAATAAACTTGCTATGAGAGAGGCAGTAAATATGTATGTGAACTTTCAGTTTACCAAAATTGGTACAAAGAAATCACACAATGATTATATAACTTTACAACACTGGCAAGTATTATGTGCGCATGTGTGCATGTTCTTGTTGAATACATACATATGTACATATGTATGTATGTCTTGTTGTATATATATAATATGAATGTATATTTAAGTGTATATATATATAAATATAGCTAACACTCTGCACAACATCATTTTTTTTTTGTAGTTCTAGTTTTTTTTTTTCATTTCATTTTTTGTGGTTTTTTTTTTTTTTTTTTTTTATAGTTTTTATTTTTTTTTGTTTTTGTTTTTGGTTTCATCTGCTTAAACGAGAAAAAGGCCACAAAATGCGTTTTTGCGTGCGAAATGCATTAAATTTGTTAATTGTTATCGATTTGGTTTTGATTGAACATCGGAGTACATTTTGCCTATGATGGATTGATGATGCTACCGCTCGGCGTCTCGCTCTAACAAATGCGTCCTCTCTTTCTCTCTATTTTTCTTTCAGTGTATTCTTTCTTTCTATCTCTATCTATAATTTTCTTTCTCGTTTTTGCAATTCCTTAAGAAAGGAATGGGTTCGGGGAGTAAAGTGTATGATGTTACGTCGTGATCGTCATTGTGGCCATTTGTTCATGGTGTGGATACAATGTCCATAGATTTCACGCCTTAGCTCCAGGTATTTTAGATAGAACCTTTGATAAATCCACACCAGTCAATGCATTTATTGATGGCGGCAATTGAGCCACCAGACGTGTAACATCATTGGTTATATTATCGTTGCCTCCAATAAGAACAATCTCGTCGGTCTTGGCCAATGGAGCAGCCACTTCGGCAGCAATCTGCATAAAATAAAGGTATAAATAAATTGAATTATTCTATTATATGATCGCTTACCTTGGGTAGAGATTCGAGAACAATGTTCATAATAGCGGCATCGCCATACTGCTTATAGACATGAGCCTTCATTCGCATTCGTTCGGCTTCGGCTTTGCCCACCAGTTCGATGGCATGAGCCTCCGCTGAACCAATTTTCCTAATACGTTCCGCTTCAGCTCGAGCACTTTCAATGGTCTGGCATCTGGCAAGAAAACACAATAAGTATTAAAGATTAAGGGTTTCATGTTGAGACTCACTGTTTTCCCTGGGCCATGGTCTGGAGACGATAAGCTTCGGCTTCAGCTGGCAATTTCACTGTACCCATCAATTCGCGATCCTTACGTTGGACTTCCTGTGACTCAATTTCAATCTGTTTACGTCTCTCAACCACCTCGATTTGTATTTCTTCGTTACGTATCTTTTGACGTATTTTCGCTGCCTGAAGTTCATAGGCCAATTGGGATTCCGCCTTAGCGGTATTGATCTCCTGATCGAAATTCGCCTTCTGTAGCTTATACATGCGTGTATTATCCTCGATTTTCGTATCTGTCGAATATTTAACATCCATGGCACTTTTTTCACATTCAGCTTCACGTATGCCAGCATCACGATTGGCTTCAGCCACACCAGCATCGGCATCACGTTTCACCACCGCTGTCTGTGCTTTGCCCAATGAAGCCAAATACTGGACATCATCGTATACATCCTTGATGGTAAACGAAAGGATCTCGATGCCCATACGACCGACATCAGGTGCTGCCACTTCGCGTACCAGAGCGGCGAACTGATCGCGGTCTTTGTACACTTCTTCGACTGTAAGCGTTCCTGTATAATAAAAGTTAGAATTTGTATTTCATTAAGCAAGTCAATTAATCGATTAAACTAATAACATGTCAGGGTTATATTAATGAAATTGCCTTGCAGCTGGAGCTTACCGACGAACCACCAAGCATGTGACGCCCACTATCATGGCCACCTTAAATGCACCTATCCATACAACAGACATTCCGTATGCGAAACGACTACCAACTGTTCAGTTTTTACTTTTTGTTTGTACAAAGTTTTTTTTTTTTTTTTTTTTTTGCAAAAGCCCCACAAAACTTAATGGGTTTTGCGAGGTTATCAAAAAGACAAGTAGCGTTGTTATATATAATATGTAGTGTGTAAATGTCAGTGTGTCTGTGTGTGTGTGTGTGTGTGTGTGGACGCACTGGACACTTATCGCTACAGTGTCTTTCTATCTACAATCTGAACAGTAGTATATTACTGTTGACGCTATATGCCGCAGTCTTATCTAATTCTTACGCGTCATCAAATACCTTTATACTTTTTCTCATTATTAATTTTTTTAACGAATTGACGTCACTTTGCATTAGTTTGACAATCATCCAAAATTACATTGATCTGATCGATTTCTATTATAAAATACAATAACACCTTCACCTCACACACAATATAGTTCATTTGTAACCCTTAACAAGGTCAAGGTTACAAGGCAAACACATGGCACTTTTCACACGCAATGGAATGGTATATATATATGTATATACAATTGTTATATTAGTTATTTTCAGTGACTAGATTCCGAGACATTCTACTTAGTAGTAGTATGTCCATTACGTGAGACGTTGGGCTTACAACTGACAGTGACATACGAAGACCGAGACACCTACAGTGAGACCGGGACTGAGACTGAGACTGAAAACTGAGGCAGAGAGGCAACTATAGACTGGAGACTACAGACTTTTTGGTTAGCTATATTGAAATTGTAGTCATTGTAATATTGCTTAGCAGGCAAATTAATAACGCCTTGAGATACTTGTTGTTGTGGTTGTTGTTGTTTATATGTCTGTGTAAACTATTTTATTGCTGTGCCGTCACTAGAAACCATTAAGAAACGAGACTCAATTAAGTTTTTTTTTTTAGTAGAACCTGGTTCAATGTACTCATCAAACATATGTAGATTCAAGTTTAAATTGATTAAAAACCATAATCCAATTGCCAAGCAAGGTCAAATTAAATAGGGGGCTGGTCTAATTTGGTTTATAGCAAAGTTTTCTATATTCTTCTAAGTTGCCAGAATCAAATAATATTATTTTAAGTATAGTGATATAGGTGTTTGGTCCTAAAAAACGGTAGCTATTATATTATATAGATCAAAACTTATAAACTAAAACACCGCTTTTGATGGTAAACATTATTCATGACCAATCGTTCTTAACGAGAACTATATGTCTATATGTTATTTGATCTTTATTTTGATTGAAAAATATGGATAGAAGCTAAGAGATCTGTTTCTCTTAAATATATCTGAACGTACTAATATGTATTTCTAATATTTTTAAGCTTTACAAACATCTGAACAGAATAGATATACCTTTTCTTGTTTGCAAGAGTATAAAAAGGGTCATGTTAACGATTTTATTTATAGATAAGTTTGTGAAAACTAAAAAATCAATTTTGTTTTTAGGGGTTTCTTGTTCAGTCAAACGTTCTTTAGTGTTGCAAAGTTTAGATTGTGTGGTATGTGTTACAGTTAGGTGTTTCTGTTTGGCGTTTTACAACACACAAAACAAATAGAGGTTTTTACAATTACATATATTGTAAAGCGTTATTATGAACGATATGGCAAATGAAAATATTAACTAAAAAGTAATTTTAAAACAAACACTAAAGGTGGCAAGACGTGCAGATTTCTCTAAGATGGGAACCCAAGAAAGGTTTCAATATTTTAAAGATACTTAAAGAGATTTCATAATTTAGTAGCCTCTGACAATTCAATCATTAAACGTTTCCATATAGATTTGTGGCACAACCAGAGAAAGTTCAGTATAAAATTAAACACATATATAACAACATCTCAAACATAAGGAAAATATTATAGTTTGGATTTCTCGTTACGAATACAATACGAAAATGACTTTGAACCGCTTTAATCGCAATGGACGTGACTTTTTACAAGAGAATAAACTGAACGTGGCTCAGTGGGAGGCCAATGGACGTTCAAGTGCTTCTGCAGCCGCCAAACGCATCAATCTCTGGCGCCCTGTGGTCCTTCACTATACTGAAAAAGTGCGGCCACATGGACAGCGACAGTTGCGCAATAGGCAATATGTGGCACCACATGAGTCAGCCAAAATGCATTCGGGATTGTCGCATCCATATGGTTTTCATCAGGATGAGAGTATTGAGCGTCCGGGCAGGCAAACTAAGCAACATAGTGGACAGAGGGATGAAGAGAAAATGAGGCAGGGCGGCGGCTATGCTGAACGAGTAGAAAAGAAACAAAAGCCCCAGGACGAGCAAAAGCCGCAACATCAACAAAAGGTGCACCAACAGCAGCAGATGACACAAACCCAAACCCAAACGGAGAGTATAAAGGATTTCCCGAAAAAGACGTTGAGCAAGCGTGAACAGAAAATTAAAAAATCAGAACAATCGCCGCAAGGTGAACCAGTGGTGAAAAGGCTATCTGACATTGGTGACGATGATGCCCTCTCGGTTTATTCGTTTAAATCGAAAGCTTCGCAAAGATCAAATATATCTAGAATTTCCAAGAAGTCGCAACGTTTAATGGAGAATGATGAAAATCCAGATGCTCCTCTAAGTGCTCGCAGCAATGCTTCGTTGAAGACAATCAGATCATCGGCAACTGAAAAGTCGGCATACAGCATCAAGTCACATGCCACCGTTAAGTCAGAGGATTCGGTCAAGTCGCAGGCCACAATTAAATCTCACATCTCAAGCAAATCGAATGCTACGATAAAGTCTCATGTCTCTGAAAAATCAAATGCTTCAATAAGATCCGAAAAGTCAAGGACTTCAGTTAGATCCAACGCCTCAATTAAATCAGACAGATCAAAGGCTTCAATTAGATCCGAAAAGTCAAGGACTTCAGTTAAATCCAATGCCTCTCGTCTTACAGGTGGAGAAACGCCAGCAAGGGACGAGTATAAGCAGATGCAAAATGAACGACAGGCTGCATTGAATGATGCCCATTTCAAGTATTCTAAATTGATTGACGAGTATAACCATTTACCGGTATCGGAGCCAACGTTGCGTGTACGTAATCGAAAGATGGCAATCGAACGTGAGCTCGATCAGCTGGACTATGACATTAATATGTATGATCATACTCATATGTACTACAGACGCTAACATTTAAAACCATTGGGATTCGTTTTCATTTTTTGTTTTTTTTCGAGTTTTTGCCGATAAGACATATTATTTCAAAGCGATCAAGTTTCATTCAAAATTTGAGTTGTATGCTATGCTCGAACAACAAAAATAATATATATATATATATATTTATCGAATAGTAAATTAAAGAGCAGTAGTAAAACAAAGTACTTTTTTGTAAATCTTTACTTCATTGGGTGACAAACTAATAGATTGAAATTTATATATCCTTGCGAATTCTCTAATTGGAAATTAAGTGTTTCAAGGATCATTCAAAGTCACCTCTGTTTTAGATTTTTAAAGAAAAAGAATTCCAGCAAGTTATTGTATTCTATGCTGGTATGACAACTCTTTTGTTATAGTTAAACAATTTAAAACAAGAAACTTTTATTTTCCAACAGCTGTAAAACTGTAGTAAATTTTAGCAGTGAATTGCAGGAATTGCAAAAAGAGTTAATTTTTCAATGCAAGTTAATTCGAAAGGGATAAGATTTCCAACAACCTGATATTTCTTTGTAGAGTTTTCTACAACAATTGTTAACAAACAAGAACTCTAGAAGTTTCCAAAAATATGCCCAAGCGAATGATTTAAAAGCAACCATCAAAAAGTATGCAACACTTTTTTTTGGTAAGTTTCTTCTCTTTGACTATGATAATTTACATATGGATGAACATATTCATATACATATATAGGAGATTTTTAGTTAATTAAAGCCATTGTTATTCCAAGGCAGACTTTTACATGTGCAATGTATGATTTTACACCAATAAATCAATAATTTTGTAGTTTATATTAGAGATTGTTAAGATAGTTTTCTTGATCTTTATCTTTTGCATTTTGGTTTAAATTAGTTACTATAGCAATAAGCAGTTATTTTGTTAACATTTACTTACCCAATATGGCACGCAAGTGACCCTCCAATGTTTGTAGAATTGTTTGCTTGATCTCTTTAACACTTTTGCCCAAAAATTGCTCACTGGCTGTGCCCAGCAGCTCGTCGGCCTGATGATGAAAATAATAAACATTCATCATCTGTGTGCAAAAGTGTGTGTTTGTGTGCGTTCGTGTGTTCGTATATATATATATGTATGTATGTATTGTGTGTTTGCATGTGTTATATAGATGTGTGTGTGTGTGTGCATGTATATGATTATCGATTGGTTAGGGTAAAATTATATTTTATTTTTTTATTTCAAGCCCAATAATATAAATTTTATATATATATATATGGTTATATTAGTTGTTGTTTTATTTTACCCACAACCACACCAAACACACACACACATACACACAGACACATACACACATAGAACGCCCACACATACATATGTGCATCCATAACCACAGAGAGACACGCACACACGCACGCACACACACACACACACACACACATGTAGACATTGATCAAAGTTAACATATATAACCATAGCAGTAACGGTAAATGGTAGCATTAGTAGAGCAGATTAGGCGTAAAGTTCAATCAAAATGATGTGTGTGAATTCAATTTTGATTGATTTCATTTACAGTTTTAGTTTTGCGGATTAGTTTTGTTTTTTGTTTGATGATGAAGTCGAGGTTGAAGTTGAGACGAGTCGAACGATCGCAGGGTAAATTGGTTGGTTGGTTGGTTGATTGGTTTTTTTTTTTTTTTTTTTTTTGTTTTTGGTATGATAGAGAAAAGTAGAGAAAAAAAGTAGAACACAAATGTCAACATTGTACGATTTTAGTTTTTCTTTATCACATTTTTTGTTTCATTGTAACTTATTGATAAAATGAATGAATTCTAAGAGAATTTTCTTTTAAATTTCATGCAGCGAAAAGAAAATTGTACAATTTTTATTATATTAAACAGAAAATTATGGCAAAATTTACATTTAAATTAATAAATAATTGTGCGCTTATATGTATGTATGAATGTGTGTGTGTGTGTGCGTTTGTCTGTATTTTTGATCTGTGTAGTTGTGTGTGTGCATTCTTTTGATATTATGACATTAATACGATTTAGAAAAACTATATCTATATATAAATAACTAAAGCAAAGGAAAAAAAAAGAAACCAAGGGACAAAAATCAAAAGAATACTTGAAAAAAAATACCCAATTTAGAAATTAAGCCCATAAAAAAAAAATGAAACGAAAGCAACATAAACTGAATAAACATACCTCGGAATTGTTATAATCTTTATTCTTATACGAAGATGACTGTAAAAATCAATTGAATATCATTCAGTATCCGGGGAATGGAGATGGGAATATGGGAATTTGGAGAGAAAGTATAATTTTGAATATCGTTAAGAATATAAGATTCAAATTGAGAGTTTCTACTAGTATATGTGGAAGCGAGATGCATTTAATTGATTGATCTATTAATCACAATTTTTTTTTTATTTTTTAGACAAAAGACAAAATGTGAAAAACGAAAGTGAAATGTTTGCAATAGAATTATGTTAATTAAGGTGAGATTTTGTCAAGGAACTATTCATTTATGTGTATTTGTATATTGGCTAAAGTTCTTTATAAAATTCATTAAATTTTATCGAGTGCCTTTTGTGGAACTTGTGTGACCAAATTGAATTTCAACTTTACCAAAAGAAATAAACTAAAAATTTTAATAACAAATAGAAAAACATTTTGAAAAATAATGAAAATTTTTGACGATTTCTTTTCACTGTGAAAAGGTAAATTCTAACTTATAGAAACTAATTTACCTACAACCAAAAAGGGACTATTTATTAGAGTCCTGATCTAATATAGTTAGCTATCTAAATTTGCATTTTGGCTTATTTTATATTAAATATACGATATTCACAAAAAATGATCAGAAAAAACCTGACCAAAATAGTTTTGAAATGTTTTTCAATCTTTTAATTTTAAGCCTAGTAGATAAAGTTTTAAAAAAAAAGACAGTTCTAAAGGAACAACGAAAAATACTTTAAATTTTTTTCGCATATATATAGACAGACTATAAGTTTCAATTTTCATATTTTAAATAAAATATTTAACAAAATTTATGTTTCAAGTCGCCAGTTTCTTAAACAAATGAAAATCATTGTGATTTAATAAATATATTATGATATTTTTTAATATTAAAATATTAATATAATTATCGAAAAAACCTATAAATTATAATAAACTTTAAATCACAATATATTCTTTTCCAAAAATCAAAACAAAATATAAAAAATTAAATAAATTTATTAAATAATTGCACATTTCATTCAAGTGACATAAATAATGTGTAGAATATATGAGTGATATTGATATATATTTTCTACAATTGTACAGATCTAGTTTAGAACTAAACTTACTTTGTACTGGATAGATCTAAGGCGATTGCAAGGCTAAATTCAAATTATTGTTTTGTAAGAAGAAAGTTGCTTGGAAGGGCGGGCGAATCAAAATAGTTACAAAAAATTTATACAAAAAAAAAAAAAAAAAATAGAAAGCCGTATATGGGTTAAAAAATATACGATAATTTGATATATGTATATATATTGATATATATGATAGATATATGTATATATTATATAGAAGCAACTCTACATTTTGCTACCAACTGCATGCTGTAAGGCTAATAAATAGTTTATATGGAATATTAATTATAGGTAATTATGAATCTTGCAATAAACTTGCATTTAATAAAAAAAAACTCAAAGATTCAAGCTTCAATTGGTAAATTGTATTCATACACAACTCAAATGAGTGAAAATCAATAATAAATTAAATTAGCCAAATATATTGAGATATTATAGAGACAATTTAAATGATTACTGTACCTTCATTATTTTGCATTGCGCAACACCTGTAACGGTCAATGGCACACCCTGTGCTGTCTCCACATTCTCGCACATGGGATTCAATGTCATCACATTGAGGGATAATCGTTGGACATCTGTGACAAGCCACCAGGCCCAAGCCCAACCGCCGACAATGGTACGCTTCTTAGTGGAGCCGCAGCAACCACCTGAAAAGGGAAAATGAAAACGTCAATTAATTAATAAATGTGCCATTTAATTATTGAAAATATGCAGCCACACTATTTTTCATCATACAATTGTAAAGTTAATGTTAGATAAAGCAACACATTTATCTATTTGCTGATGTCATTTGACCTAAAAAAACTAGGTGTCGCTTAGGGGCTGTGGCTAGGTCTGGGTCTGGGTTTGGGTCTAAGCTTTTTGGCCAGTTGACCATATGGTAAGAGTGAAAGCATTTCGCTGGCTTTCTGCATATATTGGTTTAAGTGTGTGTGTGTGTGTGCACATGGGAGAGCATTTTCGTGTTGTATGTCTACGTGCCGGCAAACACGTCAAAAGATTGATTAACAATGATCATCATAGTGTCCAAGTGTCAGGCATTGACAAGCCAAACAGGAAGCAATTGCCATTTGAGGGTATTTGGAACTTGAACCCCAACGGCCACAATTGGAAAGGGCTAGCTGCGCCAACGCAAAAGACCAAAAGAGAGAAAAAAAATTACATTAAAAGAGAGCGTGCTAAAGATCGTGATAGATGGTGAGGTGAGAGACAGAGAGAAAGAGACAGAAAGCGTGAGAGAGAGAGAGAGAGAGTGAAAGAGACTTGAAACCCCCCATTTAGTTTGTGTTAGGCTCCTTCTTTAGCATTTCTTCATCATGGCTCAGTTGGCCAGCGAACGTCGCACCGTGCGGCCGCTTTAACACAAAAAAAGCAGAAAGAAAGTACTTAAAGAAAGCCAAGAAATAACAACAATAACAACAACGAAAACCAACAAGTCGGTTTGGGGTATACATTAAAGCCAAAGAATATTTCCTGGAATTTTGCACAAATTTTCAATCGAGTGAGTAGAATACTATAATAATAATAATAATAATTATAATAATAAAGAAAATGAGATCAAAATTCCAATAATCCAAAACAATTAAAAAAGTGTCAACCAAAAAAGTGTGCCAACAAAAAGAAGAAGAAAAAAAGCAAAGCAAAACAAAACAAAAAGAAATCAAAGTCAACAAACAGAATCAGGCTCAAAAAAAACAAAAAAAAAAGAAGAACTTTGCGTTAAGTTGCCGATGCCACCTACAAACGAGGGCGGTGACAGAGACTGCGACAGCGACAGCAACTGAGACAGCGGCAACGATAACGACAACGAAGAAACGACAACAACAGCGACGGTACTACATATGTTTGTATGTATATACATAAATACATACATACAGACAGGCATACGCACGAAGCTTTCTCAACGAAAGTGATTCATAGCATAGGCTTAAAGGTGGCGGGTGTAGTATACATGTATGTATGTATGTACTTCAACTGTAACTGTAACTGTTGTTGTCTGTTGTTATGCATTTCTCTTTAGCGCTATTTACAAAACTGTTTAACAGCCCATTTCTATTCCCCATGCGAGTACCGCAACTTAAACGCGAAAAAAACTAGCAACACAAGAAGTCAACGACAATGTCTCTCAACGCTTGTACCTTGAACTTGATCAAAATACAACTGCAGCAACAATAACAACAACAACAACAAATAAAGACTGCCAACAAGCACATTCAACTCTTTAGATTCCCAACCAGTTTGCAACAACAAAAGCAACAACAAGTTTGTAATTGCCATCAGCAAGAGGCACAATAACTGGCCATAGCTTTGCCCAGCTGAAAGGAGGAGTCTCTTTTACTTCAGGCCCAAGTCTTAGACTTGAGCCGAAGATTATGCAAAAAAAAAAAAGTGACGACAGGAAATGTTTTTTTTTTTTTTTCTTCAACGTTGCATTTTTCTTCTTCTTTTGTATTTTGCCGTAATTTAGAGAGGTGGTTCTCCTCCTTCTCTCCACCAATGGTTACAATTGTTGCATGCAACACTTTAGTGAGAGTGCAAGCTTAGTGAGAGAAAAGGTGTATTGTTAACGTTTTTTTTTTCTTTTTTTTTTTTTTGGTAATTTACAATAAGATTTCACTTTTATATGGGAGGAATGCCTACCACTCCCACATCATTCCATTCAATCACCCCAAACCAAAACAAAAACACACGTGCAACAATCACAGTTCATTAAATGAGAAAAAAAACCAAGCGAGGCAGACGATGAAAAAGAAAATATTCAAAAAACAAGATGCATACTCATTATGCAACGAAATTTTGTTTAATCTATCTTTATTGATTTTTTAATCGCAGTAAAGAAGCTTCACTAGTTAACTAAAGTTATGCCTAAAAGTGATTCCGATTTTTATAAAATTTGTCAATATACATATATGTACTAAAACATAGATATAGTAAAAAAAGACCTAAAGATAATTCCCAAAGTTCGTAAAGTTCGTGGAAGAACAATGGATGGACGGCATTAGATAAAAACTTCGTCACTTGAAAAATACAAAAAACACTGTACTTTGCTTAAAAACTCTTTGAAATGCTAAATGCATAACTCAATGTGATAGGTATTTAGAAAAGTTTTTAAAATGTACGGAAAATCTTGTTAAAATACAGTTAAGCTTTCGTAATTTCATAGTTTACTCTAAAAAAAATGCTAGGCCTCGGCAAATTTATTATGCCCTAACAGATGTTATATAGAAGAAAGCAGGTGCAATTCTTTGAAATGCTAAATGCATGACTCAATGTGATAGGTATTTAGAAAAGATTTTAAAATTTACGGTAAATCTTGTTAAAATACAGTTAAACTATCGTAATGTCACAGTCTACTTTCAAAATAGTTGCTAGGCCCCGGCAAATTTGTTATGCTTTAGCAGATGTTTTTCGCTAACGATATAGAAGAAACCAGGTATAAAAGTTGTATATTCGATACGCTTAATACCTGTGACTTATCGCTATGGAAATCAAAGTTAAATTTAGATGAAACTCCGGTAAAATGTGGGCCAAAGTGTATGCATAACCATATGTAAGTTACGAAATCAACCGACACGTGATTCGTGATCAAAATATATTAGTGTGAAAAGTGCTCTTAGGGTTTTTGTGGGTTCAACCGATAACCCGATTACATACTTTCATATGAATGTATGTATATATATATATACATATGTATATATAAAACACGACTTTTCATTACAATAACAATTATCATTTCCAGGCACGTAGCTAGATTGGAGGATCGCCAATTGAGGTCCGAAGACCCAAAACTTTAACAAACTTCAAATATGAGTTCGGCAATTGCGGGAGCTGCATCAGCAATTGGTGGAGCTGTTACGGCGGCCACTAGCAACAGTTGGTTCATCCCTATGCTAATGGCGGCAGTGGCCTATTTTCAATATGAAGAGATAATGGATCCTGAATCAAAACCAAGCGATGTTAGCGGTGATGATATACTAGATCATTATGATTTTATAGTGATAGGTGCTGGATCTGCTGGTGCTGTGGTAGCCAATCGTCTTACTGAGGTGGAAAATTGGAATGTTCTGTTACTAGAAGCTGGTGGAGATGAGACTGAACTAACTGATGTGCCATTAATGGCTGGCTATTTGCAGCTATCGAAAATTGATTGGCAATACAAGACAGAGCCATCGGGTACTTCGTGTTTAGGTAAGTCAATGGGCAGTATAAATCTTAGTTTTTAATTTGTTTGATTAATATATTTAAATTTACGTACAGCCATGCAGGGTGGACGTTGCAACTGGCCACGTGGCAAAGTGCTTGGCGGCAGCTCGGTACTCAATTACATGCTTTATTTGCGTGGATCGAAGCATGACTATGATAATTGGGAGGCCTTAGGCAATCCCAGTTGGTCGTATCGCGATGCCTTATATTATTTTAAGAAATCTGAAGATAACACCAATCAATATCTGGCCAATACACCATATCATGCAACTGGCGGTTATCTAACAGTTGGTGAGGCACCATATCATACACCCTTGGCTGCCAGTTTTGTGGAGGCCGGCGTTGAAATGGGCTATGAGAATCGTGATTTGAATGGTGAGAAGATGACTGGATTTATGATTGCCCAAGGCACTACCAGACGTGGCTCCCGCTGTTCCACATCCAAGGCCTTCCTACGACCAGCGAGACTGCGACCCAATTTGCACATATCAATGAATTCTCATGTGACACGCATTATGATTGATCCTGTTAGCAAATTGGCATTTGGTGTGGAATTTGTGAAAGATCAGAAACTTTATCATGTGAGGGCTACCAAAGAAGTGGTACTATCAGGCGGTTCTGTTAACAGTCCTCAATTGTTAATGCTTAGCGGTGTGGGTCCCCGCAAAGAGTTGGCCAAACATCGTATACCCCTGATCAAGGAGCTTAGTGTGGGCGAGAATCTTCAAGATCACATTGGATTGGGCGGCTTGACATTCCTGGTTAATCAGCCAGTATCGATAGTAGAGAATCGATTTCATACAATGTCCACTGTACTCCAATATGCTGTATTTGGCCAGGGACCATTAACCATTCTTGGTGGTGTCGAGGGTCTGGCCTATGTGAATACAAAATTTGCCAATAGCTCACTGGATTGGCCAGATATTGAATTTCATTTTGTATCCGGATCAACGAATTCCGATGGTGGCTCCCAGTTACGTAAAGCTCATGGACTTACTGATGCCTTCTATCGATCTGTTTTCGAGCCCATTAACAATCGGGATGCCTGGAGCATTATACCGATGCTATTAAGGCCTCGCAGTATGGGTAGCGTACGTTTGCGTAGTGGTAATCCTTTTGATTATCCTTATATATTTCCCAACTATTTGGCTGATGAATTCGATATGAAGACCCTAATTGAAGGTGTTAAAATTGCTGTTGCCCTATCTCGGACAAAGGCTATGCAACGATTTGGCTCTCGTCTATCCAATATACGTTGGCCAGGCTGTGAGCAATTGACTCTCTTTACGGATGCGTATTGGGAGTGCATGATAAGACGATATACATCGACCATTTATCATCCAGTTGGTACATGTAAAATGGGTCCATATTGGGATAAGGATGCAGTGGTCGATGCCAAATTAAGGGTCTATGGCATACGTGGCCTAAGAGTTATTGATGCCAGCATTATGCCTAAGCTTGTGTCGGCCAATACAAATGCACCAGTTATAATGATAGCAGAGAAGGGCAGTGACATGATAAAAGAGTTTTGGATTAAGAATACAACTGTCTGAATGCCTGTAAATGTTTGTGTGTAAGTGAGTGTGTGTATGAGTGTTTGTATGAATCAAGTGAGTGTTTTTACTGTATAAATGTTGTAGTTGTAGTACTTAATTTGAACTATATCTTCTTTTCTACTTCTCTTAAAAGTTTCTTTTTTTTTTTTACTTTTATGTATTTATTGTTAAGTGAACGAACCCCCTGTAATTTATATTTAATATTAAAAACTATGAAAATGATGCAATTAAAAATTGTGTAATTTTCTTTTTTAATTTAATCTTTTATCTCTCCTTTCCCTTCACCTCTCTCTTTGCAAGTCAACAGAGTTCGTTCACAGCATTCCTGAAATATATATGACTGTGATTACGTATCGTACATTATATATATATATCTCATATAGATATACACTTGGTAATATAAAATTATATTATATTTTATTGCCACAAAAATACAAGCAAAAGCAAGCCAACACAATGCCGGCTAACATTCAAGGCTAAATCAGTTAACCATGAACGTTCGAGAGGGTCAATTACTTGGTCTGTTTTGGTGTTTGTTGCTCTTTGGTACCACTGCAGCGGCAAATTCCTTTTCTGTGGCAAGCAATGGCATTGGATTGGGTCTAATGGAATCAATAGTGAATGCACTGAATACCTCTAGCCTGGATCTGGTCAATAATGCGGCCTGGCCATTCCCGAATAGCCCGTTGAATCCGATATATGACTATATAGTTGTTGGGGCTGGCAGTGCTGGATCTATAGTTGCCAGTCGTTTGAGTGAGCAATCCAATGTTAGTGTCCTTCTTTTAGAGGCTGGTGGTTTGCCTCCTTTGGAATCAGAGATATTCAATTTAAGTCCTACACTGCATAAGGATAGCAGATATATGTACTTGGATGAGGGAGAACCAAATGAGAATTGCTGTCAGGCAATGGAACCACCTCATGGTTGCTGCTGGGTGCATGGACGAATGATGGGCGGCACGGGTGCAATTAATGGTAACTTTTTTGTTCCAGGAAGTGAACATAATTTCCAAAATTGGTATTTAAATCTAAATCTTACGGAATGGAGTTGGCCTCGTGTACGAAATGTTTATCGTAAATTGCTGGCAAAACTTAAATTGACATATTTCCCATTGGATCCTTTGACTGGAAAAATTTCGGAAATGATTTATGCAGCTGCAGCAGAAATGGGTGTACCACGAATGAAGCAACCCCTCGCCGCTGGCAGTTCCTTTGGTTATACTCATCATGTGCCAGTGACCATTAATAAAGGTAGACGAGCGAGTAGTGCTCGTCTCTATTTGGCCAATGATGAAATAGCTCAACGAAAGAATCTGCATGTCCTTTATGGAGCCCAAGTCGAACGTGTATTGCTTAATGAGAAGAATAATCAAGCAATAGGTATCAGTTACTCTTTGAATAGTAATTCGAGTCTTAGTTCATTAACAGCTTTGGCACGGCGAGAAGTTATTGTTAGTGCTGGAACTATCAATTCGGCTAAACTATTGCTCCTTTCCGGCATTGGTCCCACTTCACATCTGCAAGGAGTGGGGATACAACCCCGTAAGAATTTGCCAGTGGGTCAGAATCTTCATGATCATGGCATGTTGCCACTTTATTTACGCTTTAGTTCTAATCAATGTGCCATTAATAGTAGCATTTATCCAACAATCAATCCATATGCTCCACCCTCTTTTGCCCAGTATTTGTTGCAAGGACACAGTGGTCCTTTAGCCTCAGGTTTCTCCATGATGGGCTTCATTAACTGTAGTTCACCACAAAGTAGCAGTATCCAGCCAGATGTCCATATTGTGGCGCATACTTTTATGGCTCGTGGTGGCAAGGGGAGCTTTGAATATCTTGGCTTTCGACCTGAATTGATTGCTGCCCAACAATCAATTCTTCAGGAAGCAGATCTTTTACAAATAATGGGTTCTTTACTCTTACCCAAATCACGTGGCACTGTTCTTCTACGTAACTCTAAACCCAATAGTACACCGAAAATCCTTAATAACTATGGTCAAGATGCAGAAGATCGGGCGACTTTATTGCGTTATGTTCGTTATATCCAACGAATGGCAAAGACACGTTCATTTCGTCGCTGTGGCATGAAACTCTGGTTACCTCCATTAACTGATTGTGATGATTTTGTTAACGATTCAGATGACTATTGGTTGTGCTATATACGATATTTCTATATAGGAGCTTGGCATGCCGTTGGCACTTGCCGCATGGCAGCAAATGATGATCCTCGAGGTGTCGTTGATTCCCGATTACGTGTACGAGGGATTCATGGATTACGAGTGGCCGATGCTAGCATAATGCCAGAAATTACGGCAGGAAATACGAATGCACCAACACTGATGATTGCCGAACAAGCAGCAAATATAATACGTGAAGATTATCAATATGTATAAATAAATATTTTCTTGTCAATGCCTAAAAGTAGGCCATGTTATTTTTTCTTTCTAGATTATATGTACTATTTATCAATCAACAAGTTATAGCCTTATCAAAATGTATATAAAAATAGAACAATATATATGTATATACTTGAAGTATATAAGTTAAAATATGGCATAGAGATAGATGTATAGGCAGTATAATAGGTTCTATATAATAGAAACTTAGATTTGATTCTTCTTTGTTTTATAGTTTATACCTCTGTCTGCCCTAATTAAACTATTTAATATTTATATTAATGACACAAACATAAAACAGGAGCTTCTTTTAAAATTTCTTCTATATTAGATCAACAGTTAGATTGAGGTATTCTCATGGTGACAATTCTGAAATTAACGCTAACTCATTTTGGTTTTATTTCAATTGCCGCCAAAAATAATTATTAAAAAAAAAATTCTAGAAAAATTTATATCTGCTCAGTATTCTTTAACAAATTGTTTATACTGTTACTCATATATTACAGAAAAATAGGAAAATATTTGAAAGAAGAAACGTCTATAACTATATCTATTAGAGTAAAAATGACTATTTATTACAATAACTAAGGTTGAGCTATTCGATATGAAAAGAAATAGTTTAACTTGAAGATCTGCAAATTTACCATATAGTCAAATATGTATATATAAGGTGACTTTAATTAAATAACATTAATTAAGTGTAGCGTATACAAAAGCCATTAACACTATATATACTTTCTTTTTTTTTTTTTATAACGCAGCAAGTAAAAGTGAAAAAAAATGCAAAGCTAAATTGATTTTGTAATGGATGCACACACCAACAAAACATTTATATACACATACATATACACCTGTGCATATAGAAATTAGCGTCTATATGGGAATTTTTTTTTTTTGAGCGTCCAATATACACACACACACACACACATGGCTTATCAGCGGGCAGTTTTCTTTTTTTTTTCGTTTTTTATGCGCTTTTTGTTTTGATCAAGTCGTTTGTTTACCGCCTTGTTTCTTGTACTAAATATAAAAATTAAAATATATATATATAAACAATTATAATTTTATATTGTATGATAATGTATATAGTCTTATCAGATTTCTGTGCTAAATTAAACAATTTGTTACTAAACGAACTTGATGACTTCGCTCAGTGTAAAATGAAACTGAAATTTTCGCTGCTTTTTCAGCGTTTTCCATAATTATAGGTAGAAAATATTGTTGTGTCTATAGAGATTTGCCCGATCAGCAGAAGATTGTATATAACTTGGTATAGTTGAGTTTAGTTAAGTACAAAAATTTCGGGCACTTTCAGTTTTGTCATTTCAGTCAATCAATTACCAATCATGACGACAGTTAATACATTTGTGACCATGTGGCGGTTCCTGCTAACATTGGGTCCTTCGGCTATGATTATGTTAATGCTTAATACTGGCATACAGAAGGATAGATTAGATATTGTGGATGAGGAGCATCGTGTGCGTTCAATATATATTGAGAATCTCAGAGAGAGTTATGATTTCATTGTGATTGGCGGTGGTTCGGCGGGTTGTGCGCTGGCAGCTCGTTTATCGGAGAATCCGGCATGGAGTGTCTTACTTTTGGAAGCTGGCGGAGATGAGCCGGCTTTATTGGATTTGCCACAAATGTATCCGGTATTTCAGCGTAGCCCATGGGATTGGAAATATGTGACTGAGCCAACAGATCGATATTGCTTGGCCATGGAGGATCAACGTTGCTTTTGGCCAAGGGGTAAGGTACTTGGCGGCTGCAGTTCCATCAATGCAATGATGTATGTGCGTGGCAATCGACGGGATTATGACCATTGGGCTGCACTTGGTAATCCTGGATGGGAATATAATAATATTTTGCATTATTTTCGCAAAACCGAGGATATGCGTGTCCCAGGCTATGAGCATAATCCGTATCATGGACATGGTGGACCGATTACAGTGGAACGTTATCGTTCCCCATCTCCTCTATTGAACATTTTCATGGAGTCAGCCCGTCAATTGGGTTTAGTTCATCCCGATGGGGATTTCAATGGACGAACTCAAACAGGATTTGCTCCTCCACATGGCACTCTAAGAGATGGTTTACGTTGCAGTGCCAATAAGGGTTATATACGACGAAGTTGGCAGAGACCAAATCTTGATATTGTACTCAAAGCATTTGTGGAGCGGATTATAATCGATCCACAAACACATCGAGCTGACGGAGTTGAATTTGAATATAATTTACTTAAATTTCAGGTGAAAGCCAAAAAAGAAGTAATTCTATCTGCTGGCTCATTGGCAAGTCCACAACTATTGATGGTCAGCGGTGTGGGACCACGGGAACAGCTTGAACCATTGGGTATAGAGGTGATACAACATTTGCCCGGTGTCGGTGGTAATCTACAGGATCATATATCAACTTCTGGTGCCACCTATACCATTGATGCCCATCAGCCGGGCCATCATTTGTCATATGTTGTACCCGAATTGCTAAATGCTGAATCTGTCCTGGCATTTCTTCAAGGACGCGATAGCTTCTTCTATGCCATGTCCGTTAATGAAGTGATGGGATTTGCCAGTACCCGCTTTCAGAATCCCCAATTGGATTGGCCAGATGTCCAGCTATTTATGGGCAGCTATAGTTATGGAGCAGATGGTGGTATGATTGGACGTCGTGGTGCTGCCATTACATTGGAAAACTATGCAGAAACCTTTGAGCCAGTTATCTATCAAGATTCATTTGTTATTGCCCCCCTGCTGATGCGTCCACGATCTAGAGGATTTGTACAATTGAAGTCAGCGAATGCACGAATTCATCCACGTATTCATGCCAATTACTATGATGATCCCTATGATATGGCCATTATGGTAGAGGGCCTAAAACTGGCCCATCGTCTCACCCAGACACCAATAATGCAATCCCTCAATGCCACATTAAATATCTATGAGTGGAGAAACTGTCCAGAGGTGGAATATCTAAGCGATGCATTTTGGGAATGCTTGGCTAGATATTATTCACAGACCATTTATCATCCGGTTGGTACATGTAAAATGTCACCCAATAATGATCCATCTGGTGTGGTTGATCCTCGTTTAAGAGTTCGAGGATTACGTGGCTTAAGAGTCATTGATGCCAGCATAATGCCAACTATACCAACTGGTAATACAAATGCTCCCACTCTAATGATAGCTGAAAGGGGAGCTGATATGATCAAAGAGGATTGGCATCATTATCCGGATGGTGGTTGGTCATAAATTAAGCAAAGTTAACTAACTAAATAAGACATATCAATTTATTTTCCCCCACCCAGCCTTTTGTTTTCTATGAACTATGTGTACTAAACTAATAAAAATGTTATTTCTAACTATAAACCTGACTGAACAAGGAACAACACACATATATATATATATATATATATATATATATGTATCTACATATTTTTGTATATATTAAAGCACTATATAAAAACTAAATGTTATCTGTTTTTATTAGGCAAGAGAATGTCTAAAAAAAGAACTCTTTAACCCTTAAAACGACTTATGGGTTTAGTTTTTGGTTTTGTATAAAGATTTATGGTATATAGATCCATATATGATCCTATAACATAAGTTAAGAAATAACTTTCATCAAATATTTTTTTTAATAAATGATTGAAATTGATTTAAAATATATCTTAAACGGTATTTTATTTTAAAAAAAATTGTAAAAATAAACAATTTATTAAAATGTATTTGGTTAAACTTTTTGTTTAAAATAATTTCAAATTAATTTCTATTTCAATTAAAAATCATTCTACTGAATGTGTGCTCTACAACCGATGTGTTTATATATATAATCTTTCAGTATAAGGGTTAAATAAGAGATATGAATATAATGGCAAAACACTTTTTATCTATTAGGTACAGCAAATAATGATTAACTTGGCTTGAATGTTTATGTTTGTACAGTTGTTAATTCGTGTATTATTTTTGTTCTCAAACATAACAAAATGTTTAGTAGACAGATTTTGTGTTTTTTGTAGTTCTTTTTTTTTGTTTTATAACTATGAATTACAAACAAATTATAGCCATAATAAAGATATCGCTAACAAAAGGCCACGTATGGAGAACATATAATACAATTTTCAAATTGTGGAGTAAGTTCGTCTACTTGACAACTATGGACAAGTCTGTAAATGTTATCTTTTAACAATTTATAATCATATTGGAGAGACATGGGCGTATAATTTTTGACTATTTCAATTGAAAATGAAATTATTGATAATTTTCTATGATGTATTTGGTCTAGTTAAAGGCTAAAGAAAACGAACAATTGACTAATGTACTTTTAGTTATAAGCTATTATATACAATCTAATATATTATTGAATATTTTTAAATATATATATATATAAAACATTACTAATAATTAACGGGAATCGTTATTATAAAATGCTTAACATTTACTTTTCTATAAGGTTTTTTCTTAGGTTAGCATATAGTTGATCGATTCCTTTCGAATTTACTTTTGAATCATTATTGCTTAGATTGGTAAAAGTTGTTGTAAGATTTCTTTAACCATTTATATTTGTAGAACAATTAATGTTTTATAGATTCTAAATGATTTAGTCATCTAATTCTATAGATTCTATATGATATAGTCATATAATTGTTATAAAATATTTGTTTTATAATTACTTGAATAAACCTATTCGTTTATTTTGTGAATCTAAGTAGACAAAGTTTAGAAAATTTTGAATTCACAAATAATATTTGTAAAATAAAGCATATAAAAAAGATATAGGTATATACCATACCACACAAGATATAGATAGAAAATTTTTTTTTTCTTACGATATTCTACTACACTAATTGGAGACACCTTCTATTGCAAGTGGAAAATATCTGTTTCTAAATTATAAATCTGTAAAACTAAGCAATTTTTTTTTACATATTATATATATATTTTTTTGATATAGATATATATGTATCTACCATAATACTTTTAATATACTATAATGCATCTATATTCTATAAAAGAAAGGAAAACCTTTGCTGTCTAATAAATATTTTTCATTGAATACTCTAAAATTGACTATTCTAAGTAGATTTAGTTTAAATTCTATATAGAGTAATATAATATTGATGCTTTTAATGATCTTCTAAACCATTTAAGTCTATTGTTAAATTGAAATTAAACTTGAATTTCAATTTTTAATATATTTAACAATCAGCAGCTCTCTTTTTTTCCGTTGTCAACTATAATTAGAATTTTTATCAATAGAGTATACTTGAAAATGCTCAATATAATGGATAAGATTAAAATTTAGTTCTAAAGAATTGAATATACAATGATGAAGCACTATAAAGATATGTGTATGTGTGTCTTTTTTTGGGTATACATACATATGTATATATATATATATTTTTTTTTTTTTTGGTTTGCAGTTTTAAATTCTTTTTAAGATATACAAACTTGAAACATTTCCCAGGCGAATTCTGACGACATTGACTCCGAATGGTTGGCAATTTGCAATAAATAATTTATGAACAGTTGCGGGGCGCTGAACCAAATGGCAAATGTCTGTTGCTGTTGTTGTTGTGGTTGGTGTTGTTGGTGTCGGTTTGCCGTCGTCATAATCAGCATCATTGTGTTACGAGTTTGACCAGTTTTCAACAAGAAAATATAAAAGTTTTCGAGATTTTTCACAACGGTTCACACAGTCAGTCAGTATACATTGTCCAGTCTTGATAAAATGACGCGCTTAAACTTTCAAATGCATTTTATTCTAAATCCAATTGTCTTAATATTGATTATTAATATATTGGGTATGATGATTGTGGCCCAGGAATTTCTAGAACTAGAGGATACGCCCTCAGCATCTGGACCAGAGTTTAGTGATCCTTCAGGTATATATCCCAAATAGATAGAATTTTATAATTGATATCTAAAAGATATTTTTTTTTATTGCTGTGCAGATTTAAGTGCTGGCCTCAATTTGGTGCCAGTGACTAATTTAATTGCAGCTGCTGGAAATGCCGTGCCACCTGCCCCCGTTCAATTTGTACGCACTGCCATGAATAGTGGACTCTAAGAAAAAAAAAAGATCTATTTAGATCGGATAAGAACAAGACACTGCCAATGCATATAGGGAGTTTATAAGGTGTGTTTGCTAGTGTGTATGTGCGTGTGTGTGTGTGTATATGTGTTGCGTTAAATGTCGAGAGTTGAAAACTTGTGCCAAGTCTTCCGGAAAACTCTTTAAATTGTTTTTTTTTGCTGTGTTTTTTTTTCTCTTTTTTCTATTTGAAAAATAAAGATAATGGTAAACCCATCAACAATAACTATGAATATAATTGAAAAATCCAATAATCAATATATGTAAACAACAATTGCCAACAGAATGGAATAATAAAGTGCCAAATCATTGTTGTCCCAGGTTAAATATTCCATTGCAATAAAAAGTACTTATGACTCTTCAGTTCAATAAAAAAAAAAAATAATTCATTAGATAGCTAAAGAAACACAAATTAACTTTTCAATTGGTTAGAAAAAAACAACAAATAAAGGTTGAATTCTACATATTTGTTTAAATATATATTATATCACTATTAATTTGTTGACTATCGCAAAAGTCAAACTTGTTTAAAATATTAATAACTTTAATAGAATTTTAATAATTTTAAAGAAAATTTTTTAAAAATTATCCCCAAATTCTTAAAATTTGTGATTATTGGGTATCATTTATTTAAGCATTTATTTATTTAAACAAATTGGCTTTAAAGAGGTTTTTCATTTTGAAATTATTGTTTTTTTTTTTTTTTTTATTTTACTTTTATCTAAGAAGTAAATAAACACTTTTCGAATCAACTCTTTATAAACTTTTTACAATTGAAGTCCTTGGGTTTGGTTTCCTTAATTGTCATATATATTTTTATTGATTTTTTCTTAAATAGTTATAAAAAGGTATAGTTAAAAGGTTTATGCATATATATATATACCTTTCTAAATACATAAAAAGAATATTACTTAGTTTTTTAAATAGAATCCCAAGTTCTTTTAAGGTAACCAAAATTTTCAGGTGATTTACTTGGCAACACTTCTACAAGCTCAATACTCAATGTGTTTTTTTTTTTATTTTTAATTAAATTTAAAATTTAAAAAAAAATTGTTTAACAAAATTTTAAACAATTCTTAACATTTGTATTAAATTTTGGTAACTCTAAAGTATAAACAAAATAAAAGTTCTCCCACAAAAAGAGATCCCAAAAATTTGCTATTATTTTGTTTTTTTTTTTTTTTTTTTTTGTTTTTAGATACTTCTCAGATTCCTCCCACCTGTAAGATAACTTGCTGTATATATACGCCCATTTCATGCTATAATCCTATATAGTTTACTTTACTTTTGTGATAAACGCAACTCATTTTACTAAATTGTCTTGTCAAGTGGCATGCTAAGAATGAATGCTTGAGGCGTTTAAAAATATACAAATATAATATTTTCAGGGAAAAGAAAGAGAGGGAGAGGAAAGGAGGGTTTTGCATTGATCGGAGTGATTCAGCTGGATTATTTTCGTTTTTTTTTTTTTGTGTTTTCTTTTTTCAAGTTCCGAGTTCAGACTGGACAACTGGAATTTGGCACGTGCCCATGTGACGTAAATTTTGCTGGTTGTTGTTGTTGTTCACTGCCTGTGCATGTAAAGTCAACAAAGGGTATAAAAAATAATGGGGTGTAGGGGGGAGGGTGTCAAGTGATGGTTGAATGGTAGGTGGGATGTGGGAGGGTGATCACTGATAAGTAAATTTGCTTATCGCACTATATAAAAGCGTTTCGAAAACGTTGGCGTTGTCTCAAAACAAAACAAGATGCTGTCGGAGTCGGTATTAAATCCGAATATTAGTAGCCTTGCCGCCGAGGTGGGCGCCATGTGCAGTAATCCGGGCGTCGGGGTGTGGAGTGAGATGATTGCAATGCTATTACAGGCATTACTTGTTGCTCAATGTCAAGTGTCGCCCTCATCGTATTGGCCACCAGAATATGAGGGAGATTTAAGTCAACCATATGATTTTGTGATAATTGGAGCTGGTTCAGCTGGCTCTGTGGTAGCCAGTCGTCTAAGTGAGAATCCCAATTGGCGTGTACTAGTTTTAGAGGCTGGCGGTGATCCACCAGTGGAATCAGAGGTAATTAGATATCGCAAGTAATTCCAAATGAATCTTTAACTATAACTGATTATTCCTTTTTTAGTTGCCTGCCCTGTTCTTTGCTCTGCAACATAGTAAATTTATGTGGAATTATTATACAGAACCAAGTGAAATGTCTAGTAAGGCTTTGCGTGATGGTAAATGCTATTGGCCACGTGGACGTATGATTGGTGGTAGTGGTGGGGCCAATGCCATGCTCTATGTTCGCGGTAATCGTCATGATTTTGATGGGTGGTCAGCTATGGGTAATACCGGTTGGAGTTATGATGAAGTATTGCCATTTTTTGAGCTATCGGTTCGTCCAGTGGGCAATGCTACACATCCTCAAGGATATTTAACTTTGAATGCATTTGAACAGCATGATACTGATATACAGGAAATGATCAAGAAAGGTGGCCAAGAGTTGGGCATACCAACGGTATCTACATTCGCAGAGGGTACAGAGACTGGCTATAGTAATGTTTTGGGTACAATACTGCGGGGTCAACGCATGAGTCCCGGCAAGGGTCATTTGGGTCGTGTATCGAGTAGACCCAATTTACATGTGATTAAGAATGCAAAGGTTACCAAATTGCATTTCGATTCAAGCGGGGAACGTTTGCTGGAGATAAGTTTCGAGCATCGTGGCGGTCAAAGTCGACGAGTGGGTGTGTCTAAGGAGGCTATACTTTCGGCTGGTGCTATTGATTCACCTGCTCTTTTGCTACGCTCTGGCATTGGGCCACGTCAACAGTTAACGGATCTTAATATACCAATTGTACGAGAATTGTCTGGTGTTGGTTCCAATCTGCAAGATCATGTTATTGTTCCCCTATTCATACGTCTCGACCAGGGTCAATCGAAGGCTGTCAGCCAACAGGAGATTTTGGATAGCATTTATGCATATGTTATGCATCGGACTGGTCCATTGACTGCCCATGGCGTAACCTCACTGGTGGGCTTTGTCAATACAAATTCATCGAATGGCAGTCCCTATCCGGATATTGAATATCATCATCTATTCTTTCCTCGCGGCCGTCACGATGTCCTTCAAATATTCACAAACGGTTTATCCTTTCAAGAGCAATACATAAAACATTTACACGGCCTGTTACAAGAAAGCCATTTGATGTGTATATTCATTCTAGTCTCACATCCCGAATCAACGGGTAAACTAACATTACGTACCTCCCATCATCAAGATGCCCCTAAATTGGTTAGCAACTATTTGACCAAGCCAAATGATGTAAGTACCGCATTACGTGGCATACGCAAAGTGGAGGCATTACTCGAAACTCAAGCATATCGGCAACATAATGCCGAATTGGCTCATATACCCTTACCAGAATGCGATATTCATCATAATGATGGGACATCTGATCGAAATGATGATTATTGGAAATGTTATACAAAATATTTTACTGTCACCTGCTATCATCAGTCGGGTACTGTTAAAATGGGTCCTGCCACCGATACTGAATCCTGTGTGGATCCCCGTCTTAGCCTATATGGTATTAGCAATTTACGTGTGGCCGATGCCAGCATTATGCCAGCTGTGGTCAGTGCGAATACAAATGCTGCCACTGTAATGATTGGGGAACGGGCTGCACACTTTATCAAAGAGGATTGGCAGGGGGAACAATATGGAAATCATCCCAAGAGGCACGTTCACGACGATGCCTTGTAAATAAATGGTTGTAAATAGTAGTTTTTAATACAAAAAACAAAAATAATTGATTAGTTAAGTCATGAATTGTGCACAATTGTGGGAAGGTCGTTGGGGCGCCAATTGATAAACAAGTTGTCTATCATTTATCGCACTAATTAATTGTTATTCATTATATGTTCTATATATAAAAAAAATCAATTTAATCAAACATATAATGCAACTATGAATATAAATGGCAAATCAAGATATTAAATGGATGCTGATGGAAAGAAAAATAAAAAACATATCTAAACATTTAGAAATAAGAATGTTTTATCGTTATCGATAACACGAATTTTATATCCTGTACTTATTTTATATCCTGTACCTATAGGGTAAAGTTGCTTAAATGTATGTAACAGGCAGAAGGAAGCATTTCTGGTTCCAACAGTCGAGTCTGTTCGTTTAAAACCCTAAATCTCAGAGACTTGAAGAGCTAGAGCAACCAAATTTGGTGTGAGCAACCATCTATTACTTACACAGATCAAGTTTGTTTTAAATATTTGCCACGCCCACTTTCGCCAGTACACAAGCGGGAGAACGTATAAGAAGAGTTGTATTAAAGTTATGGCATTCTTTATGGACACACTCAATAGTACGGCTAAAAGGTATCAGCCTACCAAATTTCTTCGAAATCGGACAATAAATATCGAAGATGTAGTGAAATACGATGTGCGACATTGCGGTGTAAGAGTGAGCGAGAGAGCATGAGCTCACTGTTGCGGTTTGTGTGAAGATTTGTCTTTTAAATTAATGAAAATTTTAAAGGAGTTTGATTTTATAAAGTTCCTATACGTGCTACAGGGTATACTCAAAGTCGGCAAGACTTGCTTGCATTATTGTATTTCAATTCGAAATATATTTATCCAGAATTTTTGAACTAGTTTTATATTTTTTTCTAAATTATTGTTTTTTGTATTTTTTAGATAATTTTTATTGAAAAAAATTTTTAAACTTGCCCAAAGAACTACAAAATTGAACAATTTTCAATAAAATATTTTTGTAGTAATTTATTTTTGTTTTCTTTAAGTTTTCAAAATTATTTTCCTTATTTAGCTTTTATATTATAATTTTTAAATTTAAGCGAAATATTTAAGCTATCCAATTAACGACAAAAAATGGTTTTCAATATTCTTTTAAAATTAAAATTTCAATTACTGTTAAAACTGTGTTTTTTCATTATTTCTTAGACCTTTTTTTTTTTGAAGTGCTGCAGCTTACGTGACTTTTTAATATATTTACTAATTTTAGTAAGACTGCAGTCAAATAAAAATTTATAATAAAGCTTAAAGAGAAGTAAACAATTTGTACTATTTACTTTTATTAATTTCCATTGTTAATTCTAGTAATAAAATGTGATTTTTTAATGCATAGAATAATGCATTTATACCATGCCGAATATCGTATTCCTTGTAACGAATATCGTTTTATTTAGAAAGTTTAAATCTTAGTTAGTTTTTTTTATAATTTAGATTTGCAATATTAAAATACATCTTTTTTGATTTATATTGCCATAGTTTGAATCATAATAAAATAAATTCACTTTAATTAAACATTTTAACATTCAATTATTCTGGGATTAGAATAATAGTTTTTAGATTAAGAGAAAAAAAAACCCCCGAAGGAAAGAAACCAGAGACCAAGCCAATTTGATTCATAGGCCATGAGATAAGTTTTACTAAAAAAAAGAACAACAATAAATGGTTTTGTTTTAAGACCAATAATTTTTGTTGTTCTTTTCACAAAAAAAAAAAAAAAAAATTCCAGGGTTTCACGTCTTTGCGGCCTAATCATAATGGGGCCCCTGTTGAGTGTATGCCCACCATGCATATTATAAAGATATAGATAAAGTGTATTGTCGAAATATAACAATTTTCCATAGTTTCATTTATCAAAGGGTGCTGCTGCTACTGATTTCTGATTCTGTTCGAGAGCTTATCACACATACAAACAAATATATATATATATAGAGATATATATGTATGTATATATATTGTTTAGCTTGCTAGTAATGTCACCTTAGAGCAGATGTTGGTTGACAGAACACTAGCTAATCTCCAATGATAAGGGCGTGTTGTGTGTTGTGTTACTAACCTAGAGCCTGCCTGTCCCGATCTTGGTTGTCCACCTCTCTTTTTTTTTATTTTTTTATTGTTATTATTATTATTTAAGATTTGTTCATTTCTTTTTTTTTTTTTTTGTTTTGTTTTTGGGTGCGTCTAATTTATGTGCAATGCAAATTGACAGAGTGGTTGGTGTTATTATTGCTGCTGCTACTGCCGCTGCTATATAGTGCCGCTTGAATACAAAATCGTCAATCTACAGCTCAGCCGGACCGTACAAATTCCGTGCGTTTAGTGAGCAGACACAATAGTCGCTAATTGAGGCCGTGAGCGAGAGGTTGCTTCTACGGCATATTCTTTTTAAAAATGGAATTTCTCAGTGCCCAGTGCGCTGCCCGTTCGGCGGGTCCGGCAAATACGTTAATGTCGTTGCTCCTGCATACACTAATTGCTAAATATTGTGACCTAAGTGGTGAACAACAATGGCCTGCGGATCATGGTGATTGGTTGGATCAGTCTGGCGGTTTTGATCAGGATTATGATTTCATTGTGGTGGGTTCGGGTACTTCGGGAGCTGTGGTAGCAGGTCGTTTGGCTGAGGTGACAAATTGGCGTATACTTTTACTTGAGGCTGGCGGTGATCCGCCAATTGAAACGGAATTCGTTGCCTGGCACATGGCTACTCAATTCTCCAAATGGGACTGGCAATATCATACGGAACCAAATGGACGCGCTTGCATGGCTATGCAGGGTGAAAGCTGCCATTGGCCAAGAGGCAAAATGTTGGGCGGCACAAATGGCATGAATGCTATGATCTATGCCCGTGGCACACGGGAGGATTTCGATGATTGGGAGCGACGTGGCAATCCCGGCTGGGGCTACGATTCAGTTTTAGAACATTTCCGTAAAGCGGAAGACCTTCGCTCCACCCGTACTGATTATACGCCCGGCGATCATGGTGTTGGCGGACCAATGGGTATTAATAATTATGTTTCGGACAATGAATTCCGTTCGACCATTCGTGAAGCAATGCTGGAAATGGGTTATGGCAGTGCTCCCGATTTCACTGAGGGTTCATTCATAGGCCAAATTGATATTTTGGGTACCCAGGATAAGGGACGTCGTATAACCACTGCTCGTTCCCATTTGCACAGGGATACACCAAATTTGCACATCGTTCGTCATGCCCAAGTTAAGCATCTAAATTTCAATGATTCACCCGAAAAGCGCGTGGAGAGCGTTACCTTTGTCCATCGCGAGGGTAAGGAGTATACAGTGAAAGCCAAGAAGGAGGTGATATTATCTGCTGGTGCCATTGGTACACCACAAATCCTTATATTATCGGGTAAGTTGAGAAATTTTTAACTATCAAAGACTCTACTTTATCGCAATCGCTTGGGGGTAGTAGATTTTTATCTTTTCGGTATTATTTTAAACACATATCTTGGGCCGGTAGACCAGTAGTTTTCCAATTCATGATAAGCATAGGTGCATATATATTGTACTTGTGTTATATATACCATGATTAGATAGCTAAAGAACAATTTATGATATTAAAATAAAGAAAAAAAGAACCTTTTTTGGCTAAGGTCACAAAAATTCGTTGTGAAGGTTACAAGAAAATGATTATGAGATTATCTTAGAGTATAGCAAATCTTATAATTTCATTAGATTAACATTATCTAAATCTTTAAATTATAATAATAATATTATAATAACATTATTATTATAAATCTCTTTTAGGTGTTGGACCTGCTGATCATTTGAAAAACTTGGGAATTCCACTTAAAGCGAATCTACCTGTTGGTCGCAATCTGAAGGATCATGCCAGTTTACCAGTAATCTTCCAAATAGATAAATCAACGGCACGTAAACCCACCGAAGAGGAGCTAGTGGATGCCATGTATAATCTATTAATGGGTCGTCATAGTAAACTTTTGCATCACGAAGCCACCGCATTGACAGGATTCATTAATACAACATCTTTGCATGGCCCCAATCCTGATATACAAACAACGAATTTCTTTAGCCTTATGCAGAGTCCCGAATTGAAGGGTTATGTGGCTGCTACAGGTTTCAATGAACGTGTTGCCAAGAGCATTTTGGCCGCCAATCAGCATACAAACACTTATATCACATATCTGTTGCATTTGAAACCCTTCTCAGCGGGTCATTTAGAATTGCAAAGTGCTGACTATTTGGATGCCCCACTCATACATCCTGGTTATATGACTGATGAACGAGATGTGGATACCTATATACGTGCATTGAATATCTATAAGAATTTACCCGAAACAAAGGCATTCGCTGAACGTGAGGCCAAATTGCATAAAATCGATTTGAAGGCTTGCAATAATCTTGCCTATCAATCGGATGATTATTGGCGTTGCTATATACGCCATATGACGACAACAGTCTACCATCCAGTGGGTACAGCTCGTATGGGTCCAGCCAATGATCCCACATCTGTGGTTGATGCTCGTTTGCGTGTGCATGGAATCAAGGGATTGAGAGTTATGGATGCTAGCATTATGCCCGATATTGTGGGTGCCAATACAAATGCCGCTTGCATTATGATTGGTGAAAAGGGTGCCGATATGATTAAGGAGGATTATTCTGCTCAAAGGCATACTGAACTTTAAAATTGATATTAATATATTTTGATATATCTATATTGATATTTTAATTGTATAAAATACAATTTCGTATTTTATTTTTCTTATCAAAAACTTTAAAAGTTTTACTTTTAAGCATATGTAATATCTTCTCTTTTTTTTGTTTTTTTTTTTTTGTTTTTCTTTTTATTGGTAATTAAAGAGCTTTGTTAAACGAAAACAATTTGAAAGACTTCAATTGTAATAAATCTAAAACTGTGTATGGTTTGAAACTTGGCTGAGTTAAGTATGCAATGAATGTTAAACTGTATATGTAGTACATAGCAAATATTGAAGAAGTTGTTTTTAGTGATTTTAAATTGTTATTTACAGTTTATTGGAATAATTATATTAAATCATGAATCTTAATTCTTTAACAATAATCCCTAATTGATATAAACTAACTTACAATTTTTCCTAAAAACAAGTAGGCCACCAAAATTTCAATAAATTGTGCAAAATTTTTTGAATCTTAGTAGGCCTTGAGAAAAACAAAAATTTTTAGATCCAATAGCCCGCATCCAATTGAACTCATTCGTATCGAACACTCTTTAGTGAACACGTCTCGGAACATAAATATCAAATTATGGAAAGTCTAAGAAAATATCTACAAATTTGGAAAGTTGAAATTGATTGTGAAAAGAAGAAGAGAGATCCTTTGGAAAAGTAAAATTGAATTGAAGTCCTTTTTTCACTTTGGCTTTATGTGTGTGGCGATTTAAAAGACATTTGTGTGTTTTTTTTTTTTTTTTTTTTTTTTTGTCTCGTCCAAATGCATCAACGTTTCTCATGTTGGCATGTAAGTATGGAAATGATACAAAGGATTTTCATTATGCTTACTAAACTGATAATTTTACGCACTTTTTTCCGTATAGCCTATCTTTATAATACGGTATCTACGGCACATATAATACGGAACATACGATACGACACGTACCCAAATACAAAAAAAAAATATTATTTAAATGGCGAAACTTAAAAACGAAATAGAAAAAAATTAAACAATTTATGAATCATAAAATCGTAGAAAAAAGAACGGCAATACAAAATGTACCACAAGACTCACAGCATCAAGGCTCGGAAAATATGCACACACGCATCAAACCACACACACACTCGCATACTCGCACACACACACACACACATACTCGCACACACACACAGGCACACACATACTCGCACACACACACACAGGCACATACACGCACACACACGCACACATACATACAGGCACACACACCAGCATCAAGGCTCGGGAAATAAAATACCCGCACACATTAACGAAGTTCACCAAACAAAAAGCGCATCATGCGCATTCGCACACACTTAAAACCAAAGGAAAAAAGGATTCATGCATATAATCAAAATGTTCGATACGAAAGATAATGGACAAAATATCAAACACGAATTTGCGCTCTAGCAAAAAAATTGTTTCTACGCTTGGATTAACACTTAACAACGCCAAAATTTAAATTTTAGGTAAGCAAAGGACCCAACTATAGAATTATTCTTAAATCAAAATTTATAATTATAGATTTTAAAATGACCAAGAGGGCTCGAGGTTGCTTCACACAATTTTGTTTCTTTGTTCAATTTTTTTGTAATTTTAATTTGAACCAGAAGGAATTACCAATGCTGCTTACGTTGTGTGATCTGAACTCTAGAAAACCCACATTTCTAGACTCACGGAATCTCGCGTTGAAAGCGTTCATTGGATTGGATACAAATTATCCATACACATGCAGTGACTTGACAAAAAAGCACAAATCAAACGAATTTGAATATAAAAAAAAAAAAAACCAAAAACCGAAATCATCTCTTTAATATTTCTGATTGACAGCTTTCACTTTCAGTGACCAAATTTAAACTTGTTTCAATAAATTGTTGGCTATTGCTCGATTGCGGCCAATTGCTGGCGCCACAAGGCAACATACCCATGCCATTTGACCAAAAATATTATTTATATTTCGATGGTTGGCATACAAACTAATCGTAATTAATTGGTGGGTAGTCAAAGTGACCAAAAATATTGATCTCAAATCGGCAAGTGTTAAGTGCTCATGGACACTCTATAAATGTGGTGAAGGTTTATTATCGGGATTCCACTTTCAACATTCAATTTTTATACCAACTTGAAGCTACTTTTTTCAATCATTTTATATTGGTTCTATAGATTACGCTTGACACAATGGAACTAGTTCATTTATGGCAATTCGAAATATTTATATACATAGCTAATTATAGAAGGCTTTGCGTATTCGTAAAATGATAAGGTACAGTCCCTTAACCACTATATACATTGTTTTCTAGATTAAAAACAGTGTTGTCAAATGAATAACTAAAACTGTCATTTTATAAAAGAGCCCCCTAAACCACTTTTAGCAGTGTTTTACAGATAAAAAATTGTGATGTCAAATATATAAGACTATCATTTGATTACGGCACTCCTTGAACATTGTTTTATAGATCGAAAGCAGAGTCCTTAGATAAATGATACTGTTATTTTATAAAAGAACTCCTTGAAGCGTTATTAACACTGTTTTATAGACTTAAACTGTATTGCATAACATCAATACTACTATTAACACTCTTTCATAGACTAAAAACAGTGTTGCATAATATCAATAGTTAAAATTTGATTAGAATAACAGCCAAAACAATCAATATACTGTCAAACTTCCATAAAGTGAACTTCCATATAATGTTTTTCCCATAAAAAATTAATTCAAAGACTAATTTTTTTATACATTAATTATAATTAATTATAATTTCTTTATAAAAAATTAAGTTTCGGATGCCTTTTGACTAGGTTTTGTATTTTATATGAAAATTTCATTTTAAAAATCTAATTAAATCAATCAAAGTTTACATTTTAATTTATAATTTCTAATAATACCTATTTAACCCACTGTATCACAAAAAATAAATTGAATACTGTGTGAAAGTCATTAACTGACGTAATAATTGTTGCTACTGTGTGTGCGTGCGTGTGTGTGTGTGTGTGTGTGCACTTGACCAAGCAACAAATTAAATCAAATTAAATGCAAGTATGCCAACGATGAAATCTTTAAAGATACAAAACTAAAACACATGCAAGAAAAGAGAAGTACATGAATTACGACCAAGTGAAGATGACACGCAGAAAACAAAAAACACAAAAAAAAAACACAAAAAAACCCAAAAAGCCAAAACAAAATTACGCCAAAACAAACGGTGGCCAACAATTTTTCAACTGTTTAGGCAAGCGATTAGATGATGAGAAACGATGCTCGGCTGCCGATTGTCAGGCCACTGCCGAAACCTTCCTACCTTTACGATATATGACTGAGTCCGTGGTAACCTACATATGTACATTTGAACAGCAAATGTACGATGCGGGAGGTTAGGGGGTGTATGAATATGCCACACACACACACACACATTACCCTTCCCATAGACACAAACAATGAATGTGCGAGAAGTACTTTAGGTAGATGTAAATAGATGAATGTATTTTAGTACATAAGTACAGTGAGGCACGTAAGTCCACGGTTGACTGCAATAACAGAGATCTTCAGTAGCGTAGATGTGAAAATAAATATATATGTAAAAGGGGGGCTAAAGGTGGAATAGGTGATAAGATTATTTTCTTCAACTTGTCTGCTGAATTTTAGATGAAATAACAACTTTTACATATAGTTTTATGATTCTTAAGATACATATAAATATATATATATTGATTTTCAATTAGCCAATGCTTGAAAAAGAAAGAAAACAAAAAGACTTAACTGTTAACAATTCAATTTGTTTTTCTTTTGTAAGTTGTTAAAAGAAGAAAATGTTTATTTTAAAACTAACCAACAAAATTTGCTGCTGTGCCATAGACATTGGGTCAAAACCAAATGGAACATTTTACTATCCATAATTCATAGTTCATAATAACATTATTGTTGTATCTCCTTTTTAGAGGCTAAAAGCCAGTTAAAGCCAACGCCCTTGTATAAACTTGCCTTTAAAAATACATATATGTATAGGTTTATGGTTACTTCATGGCTTGGCTTATTGTAATAGATGTTATGGCCATTTAATTAAAATTCATTTTCAATTTTCTTGCTTCTTTTTTATACCCTGTAACTAAAGGACTCTTATATTGGGTATCCATAATAACAAGTTAAATAAAAGTGAAAGTCAAGCAACTATCGAAAATCCATTCATACAGATATATTCAATTATTAATTGGCATTTGAATTATTTTAAATTATATTTAGTTATAAATATTTAAATAAATTATTACTTAAGTTGTATTTGTATGTATTTTCATCTTACATCATATGGGATCTCAACTTTATAGGGTATAACTCCAGTCAACTTTCTTATTTATATTTCGTACTTTTCGTTTAATTTTTTGTGGTTTTCCGTTTTGTTTTGTGTGAGTTAAAACTCCCTGAATTCATTTATTTTTGGTATGTGTGTCACTTGCATGACGTGGCAAATGATAAAGAAAGAAGAGAAAAAAAAAAAAAAAAACAATAACCAGGCAACAGATTATGTCACTTCTTTTGGCCGGCTTTCTTCTGTCTACTATACATAGTTAAAGAGCGGCCGGTACGCACCTCTTCACTCATTTCACTTTTAATTGTTTTCAAGTAAACATTTTGTTTTCTTATACCCTTTTTAAAAACAAGGGTATATTCATTTTTAAACAGAAATTTGCAAAAATGTTTAAAAGTTTACTAAAAAAAAGTATCCTTTAGTTCCTGAGATGAAGAAAAGGACACAAATATGCAATGATCTATCAAATTGATCTGGAAAATAATTAGCGAGTCTCTCGATCTGTTATTTAAACAAAGTTTTCAAAGTAACTTTTAAATGTTTAAATATTTTTATTATATAGTAAAAACATAAGAGCTCTTCCAGGAATTCCAAAAAATCAAAAAGAAACAAAGGTTTTTAAAATTTGGGATCTAAACGAAATGATATTACTTAAGGACATTATCCAAGCCTCGTTTCTAAAACAATCTTCTGTGCTCCTTTAATATATATTGGCGGCTGGTTAGTTCAAAATCAGATTAACAAATTGCCATATTAGGATAAGAAAAGCCTCCATCAAGTGCTATAGGTCAGGAACAAGAACAGTAACTGTTACCCTAATTTCGAGTCAAAGGATCACAAAATCTGTTAATTACTTCGGTCCTACAAAAAGTTTGCAAGGGTATAGAAACTTCGTCACGATGCAAGTAAGCCCAACCTTCTAGCATAATTTTTTTTTTTGATTAGGAAAGTTGTATATGTTTTTTGTTTCTTTGGCTTAAAGTGTATATAACATATTTAATGTTTACTTGGTTAGTGACCGGAAATTGCCTGCATAATTGTAGCGGAAATGGCCTATCTAATAATAATATGTCTGGGAATCAAAAATTCCTCCATGTTAAGGGATTATGTGAATATTTCTGTCTCGTAATTGACAAATTCTCATGTCAGTGTTATATCTAACCATAATAAATTCTGTGTTAATTGAATCATCAACAATATTTGCCCTTGACATAGCACATTGAAGGGCTTTTGATCTTGTCGTCATAGGTAAGAAAAAAGAAAAAAAAATATATATATATATATTTATAAATAAATATCACCAAAGAAAACGCCACAACTTGATTTGTTGTTTGTCAGTTATGCCCCCTCCCTCCCCTCTCTTACTCTTAGCCCTAGATATTCGCATGGAAAACTCATGCGAAAAAAGAAAGAAAAAGAAATCAACAAAATGGAATTTCTGACCTTGCCCCATTAGTTTGTCTTGACGTGAATTGAGTTAACCAAGTTGCTGTTGTTGTTGTCTGTTTGTGTTTGTGTGTGTGTGAAGTCTCCTCTCCCTCTTGCCATTATCTTCATATAAAACGATCGTCACATAGAGACTTATAATATATCAAACTATTTCCAATTGTGTGCTCTACCTCTCAGTAAATATGTAGAGGAAGTGTAGTGTACCACCTCATTAGAGAAGACCCAAAAGATTCATCATCATCATGATGATAATGATCATTATAATTCATCATCAGTCTGTGAAATTTTCTGTATATTCGTTTAGTTATAATTTTTGAATTTGTTTCTTTTGCGCAATTTATTCAATTTCAATTGAGACATTTGACAGCCATGAAAATGAAAATAAATATTGAAATATAATAGATTTATCATAGGAACTTGTAGTAAAATCATATTTAATATCCATAAGTTCTACGTTTTTTAAGGAATACCAAAGATAGATTCAATATTTTAAGGAACAGTTTCTTATAAAAGTTTTCAAATAGAAGCGGAATAGCTTTGGTATATATGCTTTAAGTTAGATTGCAATTGAAATAAGATATATTTGTTAAGTTGTTGATCAAATTGCAGTAAAAAATATTCATGCAGAATGCAAATATTTGAGTGAAAGGAAAATTTGTATATTGAATGCAAATATTTTAGTAAAAGGAAAATGTGTAACAGTAAAGTTATAAAACTAATACATAACTAACATTTAAAGCATATTTAAGTATAAACGTAAGATAAGGTATCGTATTAAGATCTTGGTAAATGAATATTCTACTAAATCTTTTTCTTTTTTTTTAACAAATTTCTTAAAATTTCACACTCTTTTATATTTATTAGTTTTGCAATCCAATTTTGTATAATAAATATAAAGTATTCGAATTTTGGCAGTAAATTAGATCTTTGAAGAAATGAATATTTTATACATAGTCACTCAACTAACTTTTAAATATGTTCAATGGCTAATTTACTTCCCTTTAACTATAACAAAGATATTTTTATACCCTGTACCCATAGGGTAAAAGGGTATATTAAAGTCGCTAAAATGTATGTAACAGGCAGAAGGAAGCATTTCCGACCCCATAAAGTATATATATTCTTGATCAGCATCAATAGCCGAGTCGATTGAGACATGTCCGTCTGTCCGTCTGTCCGTCCGTCCGTCCGTCTGTCCGTCCGTCCGTATGAACACGTGGATCTCAGAGACTACAAGAGCTAGAGCAACCAAATTTGGTGTCAGCATTCGTGTAGTGTCTACGCAGATCAAGTTTGTTTCAAATTTTTGCCACGCCCACCTCCGCCCCCGCAATTCAGGAAAAACGAATAACTAGAGTAAATATAAAGGTAGCGTATTCTTATTTGGCACACCCAATAATATGGCCAAAAGGTATCAGCTGACCAAATTTTGTTAAAATCGGATAAGAAATATCGAAGATATATCTATGTACAATTTGTACTGAAACGCCCAGTGCGACATTGCGTAGTAAGTGTGAGCGAGATAGCATGCGTTCGTTGCTGCCGCTTGTGAGGAGAATTTTAGTTTGAACTGATGGCAAATTTTAAGGAGTTTGATTTAATACAGTTACTCTACTTGGTACAGGGTATACTCAAAGTCGGCAGGGACGACTTGCTTGCTTCATTTTATAATAAGCCAATTTGTATTTAAGATTATATCTTAAAATATATGGCTAGACATCCTTTAGACATCCTTTAAAAATAAAAATTAATATTTTTTAGATATTTTGTACTTCTTAGTCAATTTTTTAACTTTATATCTTTAATATTGATTATTTTTATGTATATATATATATATATATATATTGCTCTTACTATATTGTTTTAGAAAAATTATAAAAAATTATAATATTTTAGGAATATAGTAATAAATAAATAGAAATTAGTCATATAATGTTTTTTTTTTATTTAGCTTTTTACTAAAATATTTTAAATTAATATAATATTTTTATTTATTATTATTTTATCATGTATTTATAAATATAATATATTTTCATATATTATAATATTTTTAAGTAATTTCTTTCTATTAAAAACTTTACTTTTTTTCATATTTTTCCCATTAAAGTACAAATTAATCTAAAATTATATCACTCATACGCCTAGTAAGCTAATAGTTCAAGCTTTTGTCAATCAAATGCAAACAAAAGATATCAGTAATATTACACATACGCCAAGTAAGCCAACAAAGAAAGTTTGTTTACAATTATTGGCAAATTTTTGTTTCAAATTAATTGAAAACATTTGTAAATGGTTTAAAGAAATAAATTAATTAAGTTTATTTTAACTAGTTTGAATAGTACAGGGTATCTAAAAGTCGTTTCTCCAACTTTATATATTGAATTTTTGTTGTGTGTTTTTTTTTTTTTTTTTTGACACTCCCCAACGGATATTACACAGGTCGCCAGATATACAAGTGTACACTTACTTTTGCTTTCATTTTTAATACAAAATGATAAAAGGGAGAGAGAGAGAAAGAGAGAGGGAGGGAGAGACAGAGAGAAGAAAAATATGATCACCCATTAAACCAGCGGTCATAAGACAATTGATTTACAACCAATTTTCAGCGGAATATTTTTGGCTTTAAAAAGGATTTTACAAACAGAATAATAATTATAATTATAATTATTATTATTATTTAATAGTTGGCATTTTACAGTTATTTTCACTTTCGTTGCTGTGCTGTAATATTTTATATCATTTTCAGATATTGTCTTCAATGCCAACAATTTTACATTTAACGAACGGGATGCCAGTTGAGCGGGTTACAGGAAAAAAAAAGGCTTACGTGAGCAAGTCCAACTACAACAACGTCAAAGTGCACATGAGTGTTGAATGAGCATGAAGGTCGCTTTGTTGTAAAACGTCGAAGATCTCAAACCGGAGAAAACACAAAAACAAAAAAAAAAAAATGGCAAATGCCAAACCGCTAAACCTTATCCATAAGAGACCAGATGAGCGTCAAACCAAACGGTTGGCAATCGGTTATATACTCGCAATGTAACCGTTTCGCAATTTTGCAAAAGGAGACTGGCAACCAAAGACTTCACTTCGGGCTTCAAGTCAGGCTTGGCTAGCTACACACACATACACACACACACAGAGAGACACCTTAACTTTAGCTGAAACTCTGTGATTGCAGTCGGCGGCAATCGGTAGTCGGCAGGGAGTTCGAACGCATGCGCAACGTCGTCGCTGCTGCTGCTGCTGCTACTGCCGCTTGCAACAAGAAAGCCAAAAACAAAACACAGAGTGGCAGCAAATTGAAGAAGAAGAAGAAGAAACAGAGAAAAGACAACAACACAAAAAAAAAAAAAGAGCTGTGGACAAAACGTCGCACACGAGTTGCTTTTGTGGCTCAGAAACGCAGCGGCTGCCAAACGAGGCGGATGCCTATTTGGGGCCTAAAACGACAAGCAGTTAGTGAATAGTAAGCCAGCGAGTCAAAAAAGTGAATTGAATTGAATTGAATTGAAGAAGTTGAACGATGAGTTTCAAACGGTATTGAGACTCTTCTTCTTACCTTAACGCTTTTTTGCATCAATTGAATGTATTTTGTTTTTTTTTTTTTTCGGTTTATTTGATTTTGTTTTTCAACTGGAATGAAAGTGCAACAACAATAACAACAAGAAGAAGAAAATCCAATATAAAACCAATCACGTTTTCAATGAAACGTGACAAATGAAAGTGTCCGAAAGTGTTTGAATACATTCTAAGCCGATAATAATCATAATTATGTGTGTTGTCTGAGTGAAAAGTAAATAAAGTGACCAATTAACTATCAGCTAAGCCATAGCTAAACCAGTTAACAACAACAACAACAAAAAGAGGAAGCAAAAAAAGGGGAAGAAAATGCCAACAAATGCCTCTTAGCTAAATTACCACACAAGAAGTGATCAAATTAGAGCAAAGAAAACTATTCTAAAGCAGGACAATAAATTTTTAAAATTAAACTTCAATTAAAATTCTAGTTTTAGGGAATTTCTAAAAAGAAGGTTAACAGTTTTAAACACTAGTTAAATTTATTTATATGTTAAACAGTCCTTTTTTATTTTGAATCTCCAGTTAGAGTTAACAATATAAAACAAAGAATCGGAATCAGAATCAGAACAGAAACTTCCTTTCAAGTTAAGGCCACAGTTAATCGTTTAAATTTATTAAGGATTTAATTTTTAGTTAAATAATAAATAACTTTAGCTTTACTGAAACCAAAAACAAGAAAAGTCAAAGTCATCAGATCAAAATTTCCTAGTTAGGAAAGTAAATATATTGGTAAATAACTGTTTAGTTAGACAACCTTAACTCCAGTTTATTTGTTTAGTTAATTAGCCAAGTGAAAACAAGAAATTTGATCCATAATTATGGTTGTGGTACCGGCCCTGGGCGCTGCTGCCGTCTCTGTGGGCGGTCTACTCTTTAAGGCAAGTGCCGCCTCTAAGGCAGCTGCCACAGCAGGTATTGCCGCTGTCGGTGCCTCTAAATTGGGATTGGCTATAGCGGGGGCCATCAAATTGGCCACAACCGTTATTGGTGTAGGCAAATTAACAATATTGCCCTTTCTGATCGCTGCCATTGCCTATTATAATTATGATCTATTTGATCCTGAGAATCGTCCATTTAATGTTAAGCAAGTGGATTTGGCTTATGATTTCATTGTGATTGGAGGCGGTTCTGCGGGAACAGTATTGGCATCTCGTTTATCTGAGATACCCCATTGGAAGATACTTCTTTTGGAGGCTGGCGGTCATGAGACTGAAATATCAGATGTTCCATTGCTATCATTATATTTACATAAAAGTAAATTGGACTGGAAATATCGGTGAGTAGTTACAAATTTATATATATATATATATATATATATATATTACCTAGATAGTTAGCCTTTTTAGTAAGTACTTAAATATCAAGGGGAAGGTCTTTACAATGACATCGTTTTTTTTGTTTTATTCAACACTTTAAGCCACCTTACGGTCAAGTAAAGCTCACCCAAAAAATAAACCAACAAAAACAAAAACCAAAATCATCTAAACATTGACTTGGTCCAAAAGATGCGTCACAGCCAATTCATGACTGTGCGAAAAAAAAAACTACAGATAAATGTTCGAAAAATATTATCTTAGCCTATGTCGAATGCAAATAAGTTGCGGCTATAAATTTGCATATACATACATACATATATATCTTTTGTGGCATAGAAAAAAGAAGTAAAAAAAATGACTAAAAATACTCATTCAAATTAGTTAACAAGTGCAAAGTATTTGTTAGCCCTTTTCACACACAAATACTAACCGATTTCATCATTTTACCAATATACAATACATAAAATCAAAGAGAAATTTTGAGGTAAGACCAATTGAAGAAAGATATCGATGCTTAGGTTTTATTTATCAAATGTTACCATTAATTCATTGTATTAATTATAAATTACAAATTATAGATATAAATTTATGAAAAGAGAGCAAAATTTTTTCATTTTTCCAACATTTTTTTAATTTGAATAATTTTAAGAGTAAAAATGATATAAGGAATTTCTTTAGGAATTTGAATTTTGATAATAGAAAAACAAACTTTCTTAATCAGAGATTGCTATTTATATATATATAATAATTCCTTTCAAAATATAAAACTGAATGGTTTAAGTTTTTTTTTTTTTTTTTTTTTTTGGAGAAAATTAAAGAATTTTTGAAAGATTTTATTATATTTATATTGGTCAAAAGAAAGTCCTTTTTGGTAGTTTTAAGGACTTAGGATTGCCTTTCTGCTATATATATATTTTCTTTTTCTTTATACGTATTTTTAAATATTCTTTATAATGTGAAAAATAATTTTATTTTGTTTTACTTTTTTTGGCCATTTTATAGAAATAAGTTAAAGGATTTCACTTTTCAAAATATTTATTTTTAAACCATTTTATAATATTTGTCAACCTTTAAAAGAATTTATAATTATAATTAAAAAAAAGGCTTTAACAAAGATTTATTATTTATGATTTTTATAAAAAAAATTGGCTAGGAAAAATTAGTTTTTTTTTGTATTCTTTGCCGACTTTGTTTAATTGCTTTAATTCTAAAGAATAAAATAGGCTTTGAACGAAGACCAAGATTAAGATTAAGCCAAATACAAATCAAATAAACATAAATTGTTTTTATCAAAATATCATTCAAATATATCCATGATTAATAATTTCCAATTTCGATAAGTTCTATCTTATACTAAATTCTTCTAATTGGGTTCTAACTTTAACCGGCGAAAATTTCATATTTCTCTTTAAATTTCTTTATTTTTACATTCACATATTAAAATATATTGTTATAGATATCTAATCTTAATTATGAGTTTCTTATTATTTGATTTCTATTAATTAAAACGAGAATAATTATATGTGATACCAATTTGGATTTGTGTCCCATTTTGTTTGTACAACTCTCTAATTCTCTAATTTCAAATACCTCTTCATATATATATCAATGATCTTTTGATATATTATCTTCTTGGAGCATCGAATTTCATTCAGTCAACATTTTCATTGTCATTTCTTTACGCTTCTGACTTTCAAGTTCGAATCTGGCTTGAATTCGTCTCACTCTTTCACTTTTTCTTCGGCCTACGTGATGAGTATCCAAGTGTAAGATACACCAATTAGATGAATATTATAATCATGAATAGACAAATAAAGAAAAATACAGAATACACAAATAAACAAACAAACAAACAAGTTTTCCCAATTACAATTAAATTAAACTTTATATGGTTTGTGGATTGATCATTAGAGTGATTTTAAATTAGAACAAGCTACCGTTAGGGGTGGGGGAGAGGGGAAAACAAGTTCAACTCACGCACACAATTAAACCATTAGAGTTTTCTAACTCACGGCATTTTGGTATTTTCATTAACAACAGCTGATCCCACCTGTTCGCCACATAGTTGGTGCTGAGCGATGAGGGGAGTCTGCGGGCTTTCAGCCGGCCTACTGCTTATTATTCATGAGCTTTGGGCTTTTTTTTTTGGAATTTTGTTTAGAGCATTTCAATACCGTAATCCATTTAACTGTTTAAATGTGATGAACAAGGGGCTGGGCCCTAACAATTCCCCCCTTGGCAACAGTCTAAATGGCCCTGAGCCGGGTCTAGTTGCTAACGTTAAAATTTCACTTTTTTCTTCTTTTTTTTTGCTCTTTCAGAATTCCACTTTAATTTACATTTCCATATTGAATGCCATTTGAAATGTAGTTAACATTATGGCTAAGAAATATTCATTGAATTGATGTAAAATATGATTTCATCATTATAATGTATATATGTATTTATGTATATCAATGGTAAATAGTGAGCGTTGCCAGATTATTAATAAGGAATGTGAGAATGTAGTGGGCGGCAAGAAGTGGTATGGCAACTGCATGCAGAGCTATTTACATAAAAATATCTGAAAGTATGGCAACGCTTCAAGCTTTAAATATAATTTTTATTGGTTTTCCTTCATAATATTTTTTTTATGTTTTTGGTAATATAATGAAAATTTGCGTGCCATGTGTGTGTATATTGAGTATATACAAAAACAAATGCCACCTTTTTCAACAAATAAACAAAAACAAATGGACAAAACTTTAAATGTATATGAATACAACGATATTGAAATACTCTTACCGCGGAATGTTGATCAAATTTATTAACTTTTGATATTTAATCTTTAAGAAATTGATCTTTTATATGAGTAGCATAGCAAAATCTACGTTCTAAATAGTATAAAACATAACGATAAATGTGTAAATCAGCCCTACCAGACTATTACCTATCTATTTCTATATCAATGAAGGATTCCAATAAATAACAACTACCTTTAAAAAACTTTCAGAAACAAAAGTTACACCTTAAAATCCATTTGATAATTCATTTTATAAATATTTACAATTAGTATGCCTCAAAAATTAACAACTAAAACTATTAAAAACAATTTTACATAAAAATCTACAAGTTATCGATATAACCGAAACTATATTGAGGTCAGTTACTTAAAAAAACTAGGAAGATATAAGCCAATAACAAATTCTCAAGAGATCTTCAAATATATAACAAATGTATATTTTGGTATTAAATAGAAAAAATGAAATGCAAAAATTACTTAATTGTCATAATTATGATTCTTACTCATATAGTTAATTAACTATATTTAATAAGAATTATATAAGGCCAACAAGTTTTGAGGACAAAGTGTTTTCAAATGACCAAATAACCAAATTTGCGTACTATTTGCTGTAATCAACAAACAAATGGAAATTTTATTAGCCAAATGCACATAGGAAAACAAACAGATTGAAGATAGAGTAAGACAGCGCTAAAGGAACTCGTTAGACTCATCAATTTTATGCATAAATAAATGTTGAAAAATGTTCAAAAAGAAAATTCCACAAAAAACAAAACCAAAAACAAAAAACTAACAAATAATATTAATAACCTAACCAAGCCTACGCCCAGGGCCAGGTCAGGAAAGGCCAGATGTAACCAGTTCTCAGGTCAGTTGGCAGGCTGACATACCAAACCAATTTCATCTCAATCTGTATCTTCTTATGCAACAAAATAGTTGGAGCTTTGGCATCTCTCGACCCCGGTAAAATGAACGCCCATCTACGGCTTGCAGTTATTAATGTCTCTTCGTCACTCATCGTTGCAATCTCCCAAAAACAAAACGAAATAAAACCAAAATAGTTTTAATAAAGTTAAAAACAACACACACACACACAGACACACAATCAGCATCGCCCCATGACGAATGCCGGGTGCCAAGTCAAGATGATGGCGGAGGGGGGAAAAGGCATCGCATCGTTGGCAATTGATCCACTACTTGGGATATCCTACAGTTAACCAAAAACAAAAATTTCTCAATAAAAGCAGGCCAAACCGGCTGACCGACTGACTGGCTGGGGGCTCTATAAGTACGTACATACATACGTACTTACATACATACATACATACGTCTGTATAATCGAAACTGGGTTAATCGGTTACACTGGTTTTTGGACTCTTGGAAATGGCACACAATGAAATGAAATGAAATGAAACGGCAGTTGAAAGGCAGCCTGTTTTTTTTTTTATTTTTGCAATTGCAATGAGCCACCAATTGCCAATCGACAACAACAACAATACCAATACATGAAACACCGCCAAAAACCAGCAGTTAAAACAACAAAAACAAAAACATATTTCAATGTGTACGTGGTAAGCCGGTCGAGCGACAGGCTTCACTGGCTTTGCTGACAACCCAACAACACGAGAAAAGAAAAGAGAGAGAGAGAGAGAGAGAAAACAAAGAGATACAGAGTGGGAATAGAGAGTCATAATGGAATCCACCCAAATAAATAAAAAATTTACCATTGTAATACCCTACAATCATAGATTAAATGGGTATATTTGCTATATTGAGAGTGTCTGCATCAAAGAGAAGACTTTCGGATCGGAATAATCACGACGAAAAATTGTTCATTTAAGAAAGGTGTCCGTCCGTTATAAGAATTTTCACTGTATGTTTAATTCATTTCCAATCAAAACTTTTTTTTTGCAAGATTAGTTAAAGGTTTTCTATATACTAAAGATTTCTATAAAAATCATATAATATAGTAGTCAATCGTATTCGATAAAAATCGTTTAAGGTACAAAGACAAATATCAAGAAATATATTACATATTTTAGGACTATCGTTTATAAATCGATTTTAAGCTTTGTTGTCAACCGATTGTTCCTATAGAAATTATAGATTTAGGAAATAAAGCAAATGTGTAGTAATTTTTAGCACCGTAAAGGACAAGGCTTTACAAATTTGTTGATCCAGAATATATATAGATAAAAGTAAAGGCTACATTTCAAATATATTTGAAACAATCTATATGAATTTCAAAACTTTTAACATTACACACACTTAAATGAAAAACTTTAATATGAAAATTCTAAAATTTTTAAAAATAAGTTAAACCGATTTACTTTGAATTTTTAATAGGTAATTCTGTTTAATTGTTGCTTGAAATTTATAGGAAAAGACCGTACATCTTTGCCTATGGAGTATTTTTGTAAATTATCATTATAAATATTTAACAAACGGAGTATTTTTAGTTTCATCAAATTGTAATTAATTACGATAAATGTTTTCTTTTACTCGATTTCTACATATATATACATATCTGTAGTATAAGAGGCACTTCATTTTACAATTTCAACTATTACAGGGTATTCCCATGGTGTCATTTTAACTTACTGCATGGAATTTGTTTATTTTGCCTTTAGGAAATTTCATCTCTTTTCGATTTATTGTCATTTCCCTTCTTTTTTTTGCTTACCTGAAATGATAAATAAAGAGATAACATTTTTATAACAATAACATAATATTCAGTTAGATGTTAATTAAATTAACACTTTACATGTGTATGCATAGATTTTATATATTACTGATTTATGCAATATGTATGCTTGTATGTATGTATGTTTATAGCTCAGTTAACCTTAATTATTAGTATGTCTCACCCCTTGAACAGATCCTCAAAGCTAATAAAAAAAAAATTTCAAAAATTTCAAAATACCACATTTTTGGCAATTGGTTTTTAAGCACCTGACCGGTTTCCATAATGTTCGAGAATATATATATGCACATGCATACACATATACATACATACATTGTAAATTGAATAGGAACTGAATTGTTGGTGCCGGATTTTAAGTGCCAGTGTTGACACAGTGGGTTGCCAACAGTGATGCAACACTTAATAATGGTTCCATTAGGAAAATGTATGTATATACATTAATTTTTTTCGCGAAAATCGTACCCCAGAATATATATACATATTATACATATATAAAATTTAAACATTCTATAGTTTTATGTAAATATATTTTAACCTTTTCTTAAACTCTTTATAAATACTGAGAATAAAAAATACCAATAAATAAAGAAATATAATCATTAAAAATTAATTATTATTTAAATATAATAAAAGTCTTTCTGATAACATATTTCTAAAACATTTGACAACATTGAATATCCTTTTTCAAGCTTTAAAAACTAACTCCTGCTATGAGTCTATAAAAAGAAATCAGTAAATCAGAAATTATATTTTTTATGTTTATTTTCATAAACTAAACAAACATATCCAAATACTTAAAAAATTATTTTTTAAGCCTCTTTATGATTGATGTTTCAATTTGTAATGTAAAAATGATAATATTTAAAAGCAATTTAAGCACTAAACATTATACATTAAAAAATTCAAAGAAATAATTAAAAGATTTCAGTAATAAATCATATTTTTTTTTATGCTGCCATTTAACAACTTTTTTTTTTTTTTGTTTAGTCGATTTATAAGGCAATTTACACTCGGTTCCAATTGAATGCGTTTTATATTTGGGAGAGGCGGCCCCCCTCTTAACTATAATGCAATTTGACACAGAAAACATTATTATTTTGTTTTTTTTTTCTTTTGGATTTTTGTCGCTTATAATGTGCAAATTATTGCCCTAAGAAGAGAGGGAGGCCATCACGGACAAAAGTAAAAAAAAAAAAAGACAAAAAAAAAAGGGAAATAAGAAAATTAGCTAATAATAATTTGTTACGTTTATGTGAGTTAACTGTTAAATGGCTAATAAAAAACGCAAACAAATTGCGTCAATTGTGGCTAAAAGGGAGAGAAGCATAGCTGAGGGCTTCAATATTGTTAAACATTGGAGCTATTTGGTAGGGCGAAAGTTTTTTTTTATATATTTTTATTTCCACTTTATTTTGTCTGATCGGGCAACTGATTGATCGTCTTTGAGCAGGTAGACGTGGTATTCAATATATCATTATGCCTAACAATGTGCCACAACAAGTGGTTCAGACCCAATATTGACTGGGTGGAGCAGTGGTTTGGGGGTCTACAGTGGCGCGAATTCAAATTAATGAATGCCGTCGCGTGGGTCACAATGTTGCCAGGTGAGAGTTCGCTGGCATCATAGAGGGGAGGGTTGGGTTACTGGATCCACCTGGGTGTCAACGAATAATTTTTATGTGTTTCAAACAAAATGCCAACATAAATCAGTTAATTTTGATTAACTATATGAATAAAGGCGTGACAAAGTGACAAAACAAATTAATATTATTTCAAGTATTTAATAACAAAAAGTGAAGCAATAAAAATTTAAACAAGCAAACAAGAAAATTATAATAAATTTCAAAGGTTGTACTCTTTCTCCACTAACTAAAAACAAAGTCACATTATCTTGTTTTGTCTGAGAGGGGGACGATCATAAAATCTTAGCTTTTATACAATATATATCTTGCTAAGGCTCTGCTTAACTGAAGTTAATTCTTTGTTTATTCCTTAGAAAATTAAAATAAGCTTTTTTTTTCTTGTAATTCACAACTAGTTCTAGCGTTAAAGGGGTAAATAGTAAGGCATTGCAGTTCTGCAATCGACAGCAATGTCAAAGTAAAAGAAGATCTTTATCTTTAAGACTAGATTCCTGATTCGCAATCCATATTTAGGCAATTATTATACCCTGATTATTTATATTTTAGGAAAATTAAGAGATATTACTTTCAAAATTTCTCAAGTGGTTCTTTGAAGAACTTTTTAGACACTTTCAATTAGAGAACTATCATAGTGTAAAGTTCCTTTTTTTCTTACGAAGAAATGAAGGATTTGTTAAGGAACAAGGCTTTTGCTCGATGATTCCTTAAGTATGTAGACTGGTTTTTGTTAAGATGTTGACCTCAAGTGTTGCATTAAATATTAGGTATTTCCATTAATCATCATCAAACTTTAAACAAATCTTCCGCTGTTTATTCATGTGTTAGGTGTGTGTGTGTGTGTATGTGTCGACTATCATCTCAATTTCGTCTTGTAATCTGTCTGAGCTCATGGGCACTTGGCACGCTTTAATCATTACATGCCATGTTAACAATTATCTGGCCAAGTTTTCCGCACTGACATTTGGTTTCCGTTTGTCTTATTTCACTTTCTCTCTCTCTTACTCTCTCTCTCTTTCTCTCTCTTCCCATCTATCTTTCTTTATAAGCCTAGGAAATTTGTCATGTTTGGTTGTTGGTTTTTCTATTTGATTATTGTCGCCTGGCATACAATTTGTATTTCATTAACTTAGTTGTTGGCTAACCAGAAAGAAATGCTTCCTATATATTTATATAGATATGCAAGAGAGATTTGCCAAAATTAAAAAATTAAAGAGGATTAGATTTAGTTAATCAGATTAAACATTTTGTCAACGTTTTGTAAAGCAATTTGTTTGCAATAAACGCGGAAGAATCAATCAAGTGAAATAGGAAATACTACTTGAAACTTTAACTTCGGTATTCAAATAAAAAAAATATGCAACCACACTTTTTTCTAATTGAAAGGAATAAGTAAATACCAGAACCAAAAACATTTATTTAATATCTCTTATCATGTCTCGTAAATATCATGATGGCCATATATTAAGCAATCTAAGAGAATTGCCACACAATATCATACAAAGTGCTTCCACTCAACGGCTCAAGGCAATTGTGGCAGTTAAATTTAAATGGCACACGTAGCGGTTGTACATACATTTGTATGTACATATGTAGGTAATCATCACATGATACTGACAATATGGGCACATTTTCAATCTAACATCACTATATTTTGCGGTTTGCCCTAATAAGCGTTTAACACTGACTGGTTGAGTGCACTGTAATTAAGTTGGCCACTCGGCTAAAAGCCGGCACAATCATTTATTTCTTCTTCTGTTTTCTGTCGCTTTTGGTCAATGGCACACCAAAGACCAAGGGAGAGACATTGTATGTACAAAACATAACCGCTGGGCATTTGTACATTAGGAAGGGCGCGGTCGATTTAGTGCTTTTCATTGTCATCTTATTTATTTGCTGATTAATGATGAAAGTTTACATTATCTAATTGTTTGCTTTTTTATTATATCTACTTTCTTACAGCACTCAGCCACAACCAACTGCCTGTCAGGCGATGAAGGACAAACGTTGCTGTTGGACACGAGGCAAAGTCCTTGGTGGCAGTTCGGTGTTGAATACAATGCTTTATATACGGGGCAATCGTAGAGATTTTGATCAATGGGCAGAATTTGGTAATCCTGGTTGGTCGTACGAAGAGATATTACCATATTTTCGTAAATCGGAAGATCAGCGTAATCCCTACTTGGCGCGTAACAAGAGATATCATGGCACAGGTAAGCGATAAAGATAAAACATTAAAGAAAGTTGTTTAATTTTCCCATTATTCCTATACAGGTGGTCTTTGGACTGTTCAGGATTCTCCCTATAATACACCCATTGGACCTGCGTTTTTACAAGCTGGCGAGGAGATGGGCTACGATATTGTCGATGTTAATGGTGAACAGCAGACAGGTTTCGGTTTCTATCAGTTCAATATGCGACGCGGTTCACGAAGTTCCACAGCAAAATCATTTCTCCGTCCGGCAAGATTACGTTCCAATCTTCATGTGGCTCTGTTCTCACATGTAACCAAAGTTCTGACTGATCCACATACGAAACGAGCAACTGGTGTACAATTTATACGTGATGGTCGCTTACAGAATGTCTATGCCACACGAGAGGTAATTTTGTCAGCAGGAGCAATTGGTTCACCCCATTTGATGATGCTGTCTGGCATTGGTCATGGTGAGGAGCTACAACGAGTGGGTATACCATTAGTGCAGCATCTACCCGGCGTCGGACAAAATTTACAGGATCACATAGCAGTGGGTGGAATTGCCTTTCTAATCGATTATCCCATTTCAATAGTAATGAAACGTATGGTGAATGTAAACACTGCTTTAAGATATGCCATAACCGAGGATGGACCATTAACATCTAGTATTGGTTTGGAAGCTGTTGCCTTTATCAATACGAAATATGCAAATTCCAGTGATGATTGGCCGGATATGAATTTCATGATGACATCCGCCTCGGTAATGTCGGATGGCGGTACCCAAGTGAAGACAGCACATGGTCTGACAGATGAATTCTATCAGGAGGTATTTGGAGAAGTTAATAATCGTGATGTATTTGGTGTCTTTCCCATGATGTTAAGACCCAAATCACGTGGCTATATTAAATTGGCCTCTAAGAATCCTTTACGTTATCCATTGCTTTATCATAATTATCTTACTCATCCGGACGATGTAAATGTTTTACGGGAAGGCGTTAAGGCGGCTATAGCAATGGGCGAGACACAGGCAATGAAACGTTTTGGCGCCCGTTTCTGGAGTAAACCATTGCCCAATTGCAAGCATCTAACTCATTTCACGGATGATTATTGGAATTGCTTTATACGACAGTATACAATGACCATTTATCATATGAGTGGTACTGCTAAAATGGGACCGCCAAGTGATCCATGGGCTGTGGTGGATCCCCAACTAAGGGTATATGGTGTGCCAGGATTACGTATTATCGATGCCAGCATTATGCCAGCGATTACAAATGGCAATATACATGCCCCAGTGGTAATGATTGCTGAAAAGGGTGCCGATCTCATCAAACAATTGTGGTTAACACCAAGCACAGGACCGCCATCAAGTCAGCCAATTGTCCAAACTGGACAATGGCGTAATAAGCGAGCTCTCAATGCTACTGATACATGGACTAGCATGGATAAGGAGAAGATACATCAATGGTCTTTGCCTAGATCATAGCCGGATTATGATCCGGTTACTTTAGCATTTAGGTTAGACAATCTTTTGAAATCGAATTAATTTATTAAGCTTTATTATATAGTTTATGCCTGCTTTTAATACCTCTTGTTTATCCTATATCCTTCAGCTTATTTAGTCATTTAAGCGCTTCATGTATGTAAATATCGAGTCATTTATGCTAATGCTAATCGAGTGCGTGTTATTTTTTTCCATTCTGTAGGAGTATATAGTATACAAAATCTATATATTCCATATGCTTGTGTTTTTTTTTTAATATTGTTTTTGTTTATTAAGCTTTGGCCACGTACACGTGGAGTACCTCATAATAGATTTTAAGCAGAGCGATCAATATTTAAGATGTTTTTTTTGATAAATAAATGTGACACAACAAAACTGAATGATGAATAAATTTTAGTTTGTTATTATTTCTTTATCGGGGAAGCAAACCTATGAATACAGTTTTAGAGGCATTTGAAATTTGTATATTGTATAGTCGGCTCTTAGAGCTTTGGTTGAAGCTTCTCAAAGTTTATACTTAAGCTCTTCTCAAAGTTTAGATATCAAGTTTAGCTTAGTTATACCATAAAAATCTATTTGTTTATATAAATTATTCATATTAACAAAGTTATTTTAAAAATATTTGACATGAAAATTAACTTTTTTCTTTTAATTTTAAAGCTTAGCTTTGAAGTTGATATTGTAATTTTACTGCGGAATTAAATCAAAGTCATTTTAAGTTTCTTAAAAAACTGAATTTTCGTGTCTTACTTTAAAAAAGCTATTTGAAGCCTGTCTTGAAAGCTGCAAAAGGTCCAGACCTGAAATATCTTTGTGTCAAATAAATCTTTAACTTAAGTTTGGTTAATTTTGTTACTTTCATATCAAATAATTTGTATTTCTTTTTAGATTTCTTTTTCTAGAACAGATATTTAAACCATATCTGTCTCTTTTTATAAACAATTAGATTCAAAAGCTCTAAATGTTAGCTTATAACCCTGACTTTGAAAATTGAAATCATTTTGAGGAAAACTAATTTCTATCTATATGATATATAGTTGGTCTTACGCAATAATCTATAATCTATTCCTCATTGTTTATACATTTTGATAATAAAATTCCAATTAGATGCGCTTGAAAGTTTTATAGTTTTTAAAAATCAAATGGAAATTCCTAATTCCAATTACAATTTCAATTACAACTTCTTCTGTATTTTATATTTTTTTTTTTATGGGATTACAATTAAATTGGGGGGCTGGGGTGTTAGTCTGTCTAAGTTTACAAAGAGTTAACGGTGCGTAGAGATTCCATATACAATATGTTTTAAATTGTATCTTGAGTTGAATAATGCAAGAGCATTCGGATCAGTCAATAATTTGTTAACAAAATGCACTTACAAACTGTACAACATTTATTTATTTTTTTTTTTTTATTTTGGGGGCGAAGAAGAAGACGCTTAGCTAATTGTTCGCATCGGTTTCGGTTTGAACGATTTTCATATGGAATGGAATGGGATTGTATTGCATTAAATTGGTTTGGATACATTTTTGGACTTGCTTGCGTCTTAGGTCGCGGAAACCGGCTATAAATCTAAATGATATCCCCTCACCACCTTCTGCATCCCCCCCACCCACAAGATTAACGTTGTATTCAACGCTCTCTCAAGTGCAACGCATAAATTTTTGTTTTTTTTTTTTGGTTTTTATTTTTGTACCAGTGCAATGATCGCCCAAATAACGCGAAAGTTGCCACTGGCCGAGGAACTCTCCACCTCTCATCCTTCTTTGCCATCGTTTCAACTTCACTCCCACAGCACAGCAGTCCAATGTCAACATGAAGGAGAGTTGTTGCTGTGGGCTTCTTTTTTTTGTTTTTGTTGATTTTTGTTTAAATTTTATTTTTTTTTACCTAAGAGGAACCCCAAAGTCAGTTGTAAGTTGTCGGAAGTCGGTCTAAAGATATTTATACGATTCGTTTGCCCCTTTTTATTTCACTCGCAATCAAACTGTACATCTCTGTCTCTGTCTCCCTCTCTCTCTCTCTCTCCGTCTCTCTTTTTGTCTTTTTCTTCTTTGCATATAGAGAGTTCAATGGGGGGCAATTGCAGTGAGCTCACTGTGTGACTGCACTCAATTGTGATAATGGTAAATTGTGTGTGGATTTTTTTTTTCTTTCTTTGAATGGTTTAATGAATAAATATATGAATGGTCTGCTAATGCCGTTGAGAAAGTACTGTGGTGCGGGTGGTGCTTGGTGGTTCATTGCACTTTGAATTAATCTTGACAATTCCAAAGCAGTCTTATGACAACTTCATGATTAAAGTTAAAACTATTTTGGATTTACACAATTCTTTGTTTTGAAAATATATAAAACTTACTTTTTATGTATAATATTATTATATAATTATTATTATAGATTTGATTTACTTTTAGGTAAATAAATTCAACCTGCTTTTATAGCCTATTGTTTTAAAAATCACAAGAAATTTGTATAGAGACAACTAAAACAGTTTCTAATGCAAACATTGAGTATACCCGATTTACTATAATATGATGATATATTATAGATACTATAATATAGATAGTTATGAAAAAGATTGTTTAAATTATCAAGCTAATAATGTGACAACTTTTCTTTCATTTTAAAAAGTAATTTAAAATCTATTTAAAACCTAATTAAACTTTATTTTTATCTACCGCAGTACTACCTTATTTTAGCAATCTTATCAGTTTTCAATCTATTCAATAATTAGTTTTAATTTAAATGGTGAAATTGTGCCATAAGGAATGAGAATATCATATATACATTTATATATCATATATATAGAGAAATTTCAATTGTAAGAATAATGATCTTGTGATTTATCTAGATTTGTAAGTTGTTTTTTTTTTTTTTTTTTGTACGTCGGAGGGCTTCCGTAAGTAATTGCCAATGATCATTTTATAAGAGATAATCAAAGCTTTTAATTTAGGAAAAATAAACTTCAATTACTACGAAGTTTCTATACTCTTACTCTAATTTTATGTAATTAATTAAAAAATGAGAAAATTTAGACGATAATCAGATGCTTTCATAAGGCATGTTCAGTTTTTTATATTATAATAATATTTATTATAATTACTCTAGCTTTGCTTTTGATTATATTATTTTTTTATTTAGTTTTAGATTTGTTTATTTAACTAATATTTTTAAGAATTAATATTAATTTAATAAATTTAAAATATAAATTTGTTTCAGTTTAGCATCAAACAATCAGTATAATCTAAACAATTTTAGGAATAAAACGATTCTTTCGTTCGAATTATGTTATTGGCTTGATTATGAAGATCTTCGAATCTGTTCCTTTAATTTTTTTCAGAATTAAGTTCTTAGTTTGATTTTTAAGATACTGGAATCAGTTCTTTTAATTTTCTTCAGAGTGTATAGTATGCCCTTCCTATACTTCTTTCACAGATCTTTAGATCCCTAAATAGCAGTTATTTCATATTTCTCTTAAGCAGTTTTTGCCTCATTATATTGCTTCTTTAAAGCCCAAAATGAGCTTTCAGTGATCCTTAAATGTTTAAACTTTCATTGCTTAATGTTTAAGTCACGCAGAGAGAGAAAGAGAGAGAGAGAGACAGGGAGAGTAACAAGTTGTCGAAGTAGTCTTAGTGGATTAACTAAATGGATTTCAAGTAACTCGTTTCCATATATCACAAATATCTCATTTTAATTGTAATGCCCTCTGCAAGGGTATAAACTACCAATAAACAGTAAAAGCTTTCCACAAAAAAACGTTAAGTAAAGCACGTAGACTGAGAGGCAAAGGCAGAGAGAGAGAGAGAGACAGAGAGAAAGAAAGTGAGACAGCAAGATTAAAGTTCGATTTCAATTCGAACGAACGAAGAAGAAACTGAAAACGAAAGTGGTCGTCGGCGGTACATTCGGCGGTTTAGTGGTCGCAACTTTGGACTTGAATCAAAAGGTATGGCTAGAAGAGCAAGAGCAAGAGCCAAGAGCAAACAATATGGTAAGTGTGTAAGTGTAAGTTGAAGAAGATGGTGGCCAAAAGCTTTTGTTTTGGTCTGCGGCAAACCGATATGTTCATTGAATAAAACGAAGCCGTGGCGTGCGTATCGTAGATAAAACCCATTGCCGTGGCTTACGAATTACCGTTTCGATGTTTAATTATATAAAAATTCGAAAAGAGAGAGATAGAGAAAACAAATGATGAAAACTGAACAAATTTGAAAAAGCAAAAAAATATATATAAACAAAAAAAAATATCCAAATAACCAATTTTCATTCAAGTGCAAAGAAAATCAACTACTCTTTTTTTCGTTGCTTTTGTTTTTAGTTTTATATATATATATACATTGTTTTTTTTTTTTTTTGATATAATATATCAATTTTGATTTTTGCAATATTGCTGCAACAAAGAGAGTATGATAATGTTTAAGACAAAGGAAAGTGGAAAATTGTTGCGTTCATCAATGTGACGCGAAAAGACGCAGATACAACGTTGCAACGACAACCAAGACGGGGAACAACAACAACAATAACACATACAGCACCACCAACAACAACAACAACCGGAGGCAAGTTTTTGGTTTTAATACTTTTATATATCACTATATATATATATATATTATATATATATATACTGTACTTGCTCTTTACTTGTGCTAATTTTCACTTTTTGGAAAGCGCCTTCACTTATGTAACGCAGGCGGCAACAATCCGGTCAATCATTTCTCAGTCTCAGTTTATTTAAATAACCATTATATTGACATATCAAAATATATATATATATAGACATACATTCTTATATAAATGCATCTACACCTGGACCCTCTTTTGCCACGCCTCACTCTTCTCCTGTTTAACACTTTCTACCTATTCACATATCGGCACAAATGATTATAAATCTGAGCACGTTTTGTCCATAAAAAAAAAAAAAAAAAGAAAAACATACACACACAAATTATTTGAATTGGATACATTAAACAATTATATAGTACATACGTAAATAATGAAAAAAAAAAAAACAAAACGGCAAGTCATGCCGAATTTTATATACTCTTGCACTACTGCATGTCATAGCCATAATGCAACTATCTGAACAATTGTATATAAACATTAGATGTTGCTTAAGCTAACAAGAAAGCTAAATAAAAGGGTTTTACCACAATTTCTTAAGAGAGCTTACTACTATTTAATACATATGTACTATATAGATATATACTATCTACATATACTGTACACATATATAGTAAATCGATCTGTATGGCAGACCAGTTAATTGAGTTCTGTTCAAAAAGAGAATTGCTATTTAGTAACTTTACTTTTTAAAAATCAAAGAATTAACTAAGGCAAGAAAAATAGTTTTTGTGAAATAAGCCGCTTCAAAAATCGCAGTTTTAGCATAATCAAAGTATAAATATGTATAAAAGTATATATATGTATATATAAAATTATAAATATATATAAAAAATTTTCCAAATAGAATATTATTTTTAATCCTAAACACACATCTTCCTCATTTATATTTTTTTTTTTTTTCAATAAGAGAAACAATTATCGTTAAGTGGTAAAAATATTTGCATTTTCATTCAATTCTCCTCTTTTCTAATTTGACAGTTTTTGAATGATTAAAAATAGTTAACAAGACCTAAAAGTTTACTTTACCATTTACTTAAATATTCGAATAACTATAACAGATATAGTAAAACATTTAACTAAGAATCCATTTAAAATCTAGCAATTAACCTAAACGAAAAGTTACTCAGCTATTTCTAACATATTTTTGGCAACTAATCAATCAACTAATATATTATATATGATAATATAACTTTTAATTGTTCTTTTTTTATTTTTTTGGCATTTTTTCACTTCTTATATATATATCTATTTATATATTCTATGATTAAAGTAAAAGTAAAGACAATTTTCAATGCATTTTATATACTTTTCGAGACTTTCTCAAACAATTCTCTTTTATGTGTTGACGGATGTTAGCGAATGAAGAGGCGACACTTGGCTCAGACCCTAAGAAACTTAATTAGTTAAACATTTTCATGCTGTTGGCATGTATTAACTATGTCACGCTAACAGCAATAGCAAAGCCATGACTAAGACCCAACCCAGTTGGCCCCAGATGGGAAAGTGTCAACAGATTGACCCATAAAACAAAACCAAAAAAAAAAAAAAAAAACAATCCACTGCCAAAAAAATGTAAATGTCATCAATTATATGCCACATAAAGTATTCAGCGAGTTGAGAAAAAGAGAAGCTTTAACAAATAAACAGACATACTAAAAATTAAAAGCTGTCAAATCATAATTGACAGATGAACAGTTGGACAGTTGGACAGGCAGACTGTGAGACAGATAGGTAGGCAGTTTAGACAGCAACAATGTTGAGTAGAGTTGAAGGCATATGATTTTCTAACAATGTGTAAATTGCATAATGATGAAACGAAACAAAATGAAGCCAACCATCAACAACAATCGACATCGGTTTATCTACATAGCCAAAAAAAAAAAAAAAACAAGAAAAAAAAAATGATGTAAAACTTGGACAAACAAATAAGCCAAAAACGGCATAAAGAAAAGCTGAAAATTTGTTGCGTCAAAGGCGTTAGTTATTTTCGGCTAGTTTTTTTTGGACTACATTTTGAGTTAAGACGCAACAAGGTGTTGGAGAAGGAGGCGGAGTAGGTGAATCTGCCCCAAATTGTAGACCAGGTCCCAAGGGCGTTGCATAAATTAGCGAGTTTTCGTTGTTACTGCAGCAGCAGCAGCAGCATTTTTGTTGCGTCTGCCTTTTAACGGTGTTTCATCTCTTTTTCGTTTCGTTTTTTTTTTTGATTTTTAGATGAATGAATGTTGTCTTTTTTTTCTTCATCTCCCCATCCGATTTTGATCAGTTTTTTTTTTTTTTTTTGTGCATTTCGCTGTAGTTGTTGTTGCCAGTTACATGCCAACCGTCGAGCCGTTCAAATCATCAGCCAAATCGTTCGTCGCCGTTGTCGCCTCATATTTTCCTTTCCCCGTGTCTATTTTTGTCAACTTTACGTTTTCTTCTTGCGGTTTTTTTTTTGTTTTTTTGTTAGCAACAAAAAAAAAAGAAAGAAAATAAAAAAGAGTTTTCAAAAATTTCATTTTTCGGGTAATTAATTATCAGGCAATTTGAATGGAATCTATTTATAAGTCCATCTTACGTGATGTGTTTTTTTTTACAAATATCTAAAAATATATTTTAATTATTTGTGTCTGTGTTTAAGTGTGTGAAATTTGTTAGAGCGTTTTCGTAATCAACATAAATTTGCTAGAAGAATTTATATAAATGAAAATTGAAATATTTACATTATTAGTTTAAAGTTTTTCATTCAACGAATTGATTGAAATATTAAAGACAAAAGCATATTTTTTAACTGAATATGTACAAAAATAGAACTAATTCTATATATGAAAATGTATTTTCACTTTTTTGAAACTATCTAAATTTTCATACAACATTTTTTAAGAGAACTTTGTGTTATTATCGGAAACCAAAAAAAAAAAATATATATATATAAAATTATTTAAATCACAGGCAGATTAAAAATTATTTTAAAATTTTATTTTTAATTTATGTGCTTGAAAAAATCTATTTAATCTTAATTTGTTTAATGAATTCTAAGTAAGGTTCTATAATTTATAGAAAGTTAAAACTTTATATAACATTTATGGGAATCGTAAGATTTTGCTGACAGAAAAAAGTAAAAGCTAGCTAAATTTTCTTTCCTAATTATTTGAAGTCAAAAATATTGTAAATAAACAAAATCAAAAACAGACTTTTCGAGAACAACGTGTTAATATATATATATAAATTAATATATATATAAATCGAAATTTTATATTGAAACTGCTATAAATTGAAGCAATTGCATGAAGCACTAGACATTTAATCTTATTCAAGTTAATTATAGAATCACTCCGACATTGGCTTTAATGACAATTCTTCGTCTTTGCTTGCTACAAGAAGAGCACAAGCACTAATCTTTAGATATCGGTTTTCAGTGAACTATATAATTTACTTTAAGTATTTTGTTTTTGAAAGTTTTCTTAATATAATTTTTATTGATTTTACTTTGGAAATAATATGCAAATTTTGCAGTAGTTAATTAAAATCTCTATACAATTTTCAACAGAAAGAAAACTTCAAATTCTCTACATGCAGCGCAAGAAATAATACATTTTTTTTTTTTTTTTGAGTTTTTGAGTTCAGCATTTTGAATAATGACAGTGTAGATAGATATATGTTGTTTAGTGTATGTACATAGGAAGCTTGATAAACTTGCTTCTCTTGGGGTTGTTTTGTCGCCATGGTTTTTGCTTTCACTGCTCGCTATCGTTTAAATCGAGACGACTAGAGGTAGACTGGAAAAACCGCAGACCGGGCCAAGCAGGCAGGCAGGCAGACAAGACTGGACAGCAATTATAAAAAAAAAAAACTATAAAGAGGCGAACAGGCAAACAGGCGAAAACATACAATATAACGAAATTGCATTTTACATTACAATAATATCAACGAAAAACTAATAAGAAAGAAAGAAAGAAAAAAAAAAAGCCAACCACACCAAAGAAATATCAAATAAAGTTGGTTTTCCGCCTTACGGCGGCATTGAACTTGAAAAGCATCAACAAATATAGAAAAAGAAAGACATAGATAGATAGGAGAAAGAAAAAAGAGGGTGGTATTGGGGAGAGGTTGTAAATGTTGTGCACATGTCTATAATGAGATGCTGATGTTGACATCATTTGAATTTTGTATGTTTTTTATTTATTTATTTTTTTTTTTTTTTTTGTTTCTTCTCTCTTTTTTCATTTCATTACATTTCATTTGATTTGATAACTTTTATGGCTTTTATTTTTGTGTTGCCTTGCGAAAAATGCAAACAAGTTCGTTGCTTAAGTCTTTTGTTTGTATAAAGAAGCAAAACGCGTGTGAGCGCTGCTTCATGCAAATGCGCCACCTATTGGCCAATGATTGCAAAATCATGTTGAGTTAGCGGCTTCCGCTTAACAATAACAACATGATCATGATCCATTGTGGGCAGTTGTCATGCAACAACAACAACAACAATATCGGCAATCATCATCAATTATCTAAAAAAAAAACAAAAAAACAAAAATTAAACAAAAAAAAGCAACAACAAAAAATTTAGAGCATCTGGAATTATGTTTGCACTTTTGTCTGTTATCCCACGCTTCACTTGAGGCACATATGGCAAACATCATGGGAAATACTCAACTCTAGTGCACTAAAATTATGAAATGGATATTTCGAGAAACTTATCTTGTTTACATTATAACGATTATGATTCAGTTATAGCACTATAACTATTTTATTAATGAATATAACTATAAACATAAAAAGAGATCCGATTGATATGAAATGTTTATAAATAAGTGTCGAATGAAAAAATTTAATCAGCTTAGAAACAAAGTGGTTTACTATTAAGCTTAGAGCAAGTGAAAAATATTGTTACCAAGAGAGAATTATTTTGAAAAATTAGCAATTTGAAACTTTTAAAGAGAAGTTTAATTTTATTAATAAGATTTTAAAAAGAAAATAATAAAAATATTCAATTCTGATAATAACATGATATGATATAATACATCCGTATTAACTGTTTAAGCCAGATTTTCTAAAGTTTCTTTAATCAGAAATGAATAAAGCAGGGTTCCTATATAAAGTCCAATTATAAAAAACGTTTTGAAAAAAATTGATAATAATTTTAATAACAAAATAAGTGTTATTTTTTAAGAAAAACTTTGACTTTCATTTTTGATTTTTTGTTTTTTTCACTAAAATGTAATTTTAAAGGGAAAACAAAAATAAAATCATTGCTAGATTATACAGATTTACCGTTAGAAGCTTTAGTCAACATATGTTTTTTAAAATGGAATAATTAAACTTAAATTAGCGAAAAATAAACTTTGAAAATTAGACTCTGCAGGTTCTTCGGGCAGAACAGAAGAAGATAAAATATTTCCACTGCCCGACATTTATTATAAATTGGCTTATTTTCTAAAAAAAAACAAACAGTTAAACAAAAGATATATATTTTAGTTAGTATGATTACTAATTAGGTGATCTTTGAAATATATATTTTTAATAATTATAAATTGTCTGAGATTGTTATTAAATTCAAATGAAATTTGAATCAATTAACTATACTTTAGATAATTGAAACTAAATAAATATATTAATCAAATATTAATATAACATTAACATAATTTAAATATTTAAATTAAATATTAATTCAACACATAATTAACCATTATACTAAATGCCTTGTTAATACTTTTCAACTTATTTTGATTTTGTTTTTTATTTCATTTCTTTAGTTCCCGTCCATATTGCAATTGAAATATGGGCCAAGAGATATCACTACAGCAACATCAGCAGCAGCAGCAACAACCACAACAAACGCACTACCATAAACGATCCCAACAGCAACAACAACATCAACGAAAAAGCTATAATCCCAATAAAGATCCCATCTATACATCCTCCAGTCACCTATCCAGTAGCTCCTATTCCAATACTAGCACCGAATCAAATTATCGTTTACGTCACAAATATAATCTAACCAAACAGACATACGAACGTACAAAAATATTGGGTAAAGCCGGCACAACAACAGCAACAACAACAACAACAACAAATACTAGCCAATCGGATACAGATTCACATTACGCTAAATTGAATAGTAAATATTTACATCGGTGTAGTTCACAAAGTTCAGATAGTGGTATATATAATTCATCTTGCCACTGTTCATCATTATCATCATTGTCGGCAGTAAGCAGCAGTTCGGCAAGTTCAAGTAGCGGTTGTCCAAGCTCATCATTATTATCAAGTAAATCGAGCCATTCGTTGGATAAACAGAAACATTATTTAAGCCATCATTTGTATATTAAATCCTATTTGGATATATTGGAGGAAGACGAAAGGGCACGCGCCCATTTTAAATCGGCGCGTCCAGGCGGTATACGTAATTATACACCAAAAATACTAGCTGGTAGTACGGGCACGGGTACGGGTACGGGAGATTCGACAAATTCAACATTATCAGCAAGTGCACCAACATCATCGGGTTACGGTGGTTATAATAATACCCAAAGACAGCGTACAACAAGTGTTGCATCATCATCATCCTTGAACCAAGGTAACATAGCAGGAGCAGCATCATCATCGGGTATTGGTAAACATTGTCAAGAGGATCCCTGGATTTGACAATTACTGAAACATGGCGTTTGGCACAATGACGTCTTTACTTGGCATGATCCCGCTATTGGCGATCGGCATGAACTTTTATCGCTATCAAAGCGTCGATCCCGAGAACAAGGTCCAAGAGCCAACGGCCGTAAGTTAAAAATAGATAAACTATTCAATTCAATGGACTGTTATTTAAAAATGAAATATATTATCTTTCAGATACATCGTCAGTATGATTTTGTTGTAATTGGCGGTGGCTCTGCCGGTGCTGTGGTAGCGAATCGTTTAAGCGAGATACGCAATTGGACTGTATTGCTTTTAGAAGCAGGCGGCGATGAAACTGAAATCTCTGATGTACCAGCTTTGGCTGGTTATTTACAATTAACGGAATTGGATTGGAAATATCAGACAACACCATCATCGACACGGCAATATTGTCAGGCCATGAAAGGTGATCGTTGTTTTTGGCCACGTGGCAAAGTCTTGGGCGGCAGTTCTGTCCTTAATGCCATGGTCTATGTCAGAGGTTCAAAAAATGATTATGACCATTGGGCCGCATTGGGTAATCCTGGCTGGGATTATAAACAAATGTTGAAATATTTTCTTAAATCGGAAGATGTACGGAATCCGTATTTGGCAAAAACACCATATCATGAGACTGGCGGTTATCTAACAGTTCAGGAGGCACCATGGCGTACCCCATTATCGATAGCATTCCTTCAAGCCGGCATGGAAATGGGCTATGAGAATCGTGATATAAATGGTGCCCAACAGACAGGATTCATGCTCACCCAAAGTACGATTAGACGTGGTGCAAGATGCAGCACTGGGAAAGCCTTTATACGTCCTGTACGTTTGCGTAAAAACTTGGATGTTCTACTCCATGCGGAGGCCACACGAATCCTATTTGATACAAAACAGAAACGAGCCTTTGGTGTCGAATATATGAAGAATGGACGTAAACAATTGGTTTTTGTACGTCGTGAGGTGATTGTAAGTGCCGGTGCATTGAATACACCAAAACTATTAATGCTATCGGGTGTAGGTCCAGCAGAACATTTACAAGAACATAATATACCAGTTATATCAGATTTACCAGTTGGTAATAATATGCAAGATCATGTCGGTTTAGGTGGTCTAACATTTGTGGTAGATGCCCCATTAACTGTTACCCGAAATCGTTTTCAAACTATACCCGTTTCGATGGAATACATTTTACGTGAACGTGGTCCTATGACATTCTCTGGTGTGGAAGGTGTTGCCTTTCTTAATACAAAATATCAAGATCCAGCTGTCGATTGGCCCGATGTACAATTCCATTTCTTACCAAGTTCAATTAATTCTGATGGAGGTGAGCAAATACGTAAAATACTTAATTTACGTGATGGTTTCTATAATACGGTATATAAGCCATTGCAACATAGTGAAACATGGTCAATATTACCACTATTGTTGCGTCCAAAGAGCACTGGTTGGGTGCGTTTGAATTCAAGAAATCCCTTGCAGCCACCAAAAATAATACCAAATTATTTTGCCCATCAAGAGGATATTAATGTACTTGTTGAGGGTATTAAATTGGCAATTAATGTATCGAATACTCAAGCATTTCAACGTTTCGGTTCACGATTACATAATATACCATTACCCGGCTGTCGTCATTTACCCTTCCAATCGGACGCATATTGGGCATGCTGTATTAAGGAATTTACTTTCACTATTTACCATCCAGCTGGTACATGTCGCATGGGTCCCAGTTGGGATGTTACCGCTGTGGTTGATCCACGCTTAAGGGTCTATGGTGTATCAGGTGTTCGTGTTGTTGATGCCAGCATTATGCCAACCATAGTCAATGGTAATCCGAATGCCCCAGTTATTGCAATTGGTGAGAAGGCATCTGATATGATTAAAGAGGATTGGGGAGCACGTAGGCCACAGCCGTCAACAGTAGCGGCATCATCATCACCTACACCACCACCACCAGCATCACGATCTTAATTATATATACATATATTCATTTACATACATACATACATAATCGTACATATCTTCCTCATCCTCAATGTCTATCGCTAATTTCAACTAGTCAAATGTGGATTATAATATCATCATTATTATTATTATTATATATATAGAGATTTTTTTTTATGTTTACTTAAGTGTAGAAATGTGTTGCAATTTGTTTAAATATTTATATTATTATTATTATTACCTAAGATTATGATTCTTTTTTTTGTTTTGTTATATTTATTTGCTAATACTATTTGTTGTAGTTATTAAATGAATAAACTTTAATGTTTTACCAATTAGTTGAAAAATATATATACATCAAATGTGTCATTGTCTGAGTTTTTTTTTTTTTTTCTATTTTAAAATAAGTTCCCTTGGTTTTCTCTCCCTCTGAATGAAACACGACAGCAAAGACACAAACCATGTCGCTTATAAATTTTGAGTTTGGCGTAAACCAAAAAGTCTACAAACATAAAAAACTTTGTAAATATGTTTGAAAAATATAGAAAAAAAATTATAAACATAAAGAAGCAAATAATAAAAAAAAAAGGGAGAAAGGAAATTTAAATTCTGATTGAAATTGTTCCATAGGTCAAGCTTTAAAAATTTACAAATTGATTCTAGATGTGTTCTTCAGGATGTTTCAGGATATTTCATGGTGTTCTAGTTTTCAAATCGATTATAAGCTTAATAAAAGCGTAAAAACAAAGCATAAACCAAAATTTGTAGCAAAAATATAATTTCTATCTTATTTTATTAGTTTCGTATACGACTTTGATTGCTTTTCATTAGGAAACTGATAAAAAATATTACAATTACATTAAATAGATGATCGCACCAGCAGAATAATCAATAAATTGATTATTGAACGGCCAAACGGCTTGGCAATTAAAATTTTTGATATCTATATATATATAAACAAAACCAATCATTAAATATCTCATCAGATAGCTAACACTAAACACAAAGTAAAACACTTTAAATACCAAACCAAATTTTCAAGGCAATATACAAATTAAGCATGTACACAAACCAGTTAGTGAATTAATGAACCTATATATCATAAGTCACAACCACAATAGTGGAGAAAGTTTTTCAAATGCATTTTTCTTTTGTCTATTTTAAAGCCTTAAGCTAGTTAATAGCTGAGGGGCGTGTCAATTGGACTAACGCCCACTTTGGCTTCCGCTGCTCTTTAAAGCCAAATGTCAAATTGCCATTTTAAACTGACGATTAAACCAAAATCAAAATCAAAAATTTTCATAAATGCCAAAAGAAAAAACAAAAAGAAAAAAAAGCTTCCGTAACGAATAATTGTGGGAAAATTTTGGGGCGTTGACTTCCGCGTTATTGTTGATGCAGTTTTATCTTATATTCAATTTTGACATAGTCATGTCCCTAAGTCAATTGTGCCAAGGTTAAATGATAGAAAAAAAAAAAATATGTTGTTGCCACAGTTAATAGGAATTTAGTTGTATTTACTTTGCTTAGTTACACACGTTTTATTTCGTAGGTGTCAAGCAATTAACAGTGATAAGCTAATGCAATACAGCAATTGCAAATTTCGCATGCCAAAAGCAAATTCGCCATAAACACACATACATATATAAAATATATATACTATATACTATATATATATAGGGATATAGAGAAGAAAAGAAAACAAAAACGTTTGGTCATAAACCACCCAAAGCGGTTAAACTCAAACTTCTTATATAAGGGCAAGAAAGAAAGAAAAAAAAAAAAAAATAAAATAAAACCGCAACAACAAAAGTCTTAAGTAAATATTTGATTTGATTTGGTTTAAACGAAAACAGCAAGTCATACACACTGCCACACACTCGGACCCACACACGGTCGATGTGTGTACGTGAGACTCTGTGGAAATGGAAAGTGTTATGCCAAAGACGAAGATAGAGACGAAAGCCACCATCGCAATAGATATATATATATATATATATAAACCGATGACGATAATATTTTGAAGCTGATGGTTCATATGGATGATGATGATGATGATAATGATGATGATGACACAGACGTTAAAACGTTTTGGTGTGTCTGTGGTCAGTTCGAAATTTGGGTCATTAATCGACTGAGAGGAGGAGACAAGCAACCCCAAAAAAACTAACAAAAGAAATCATTTTAAAATGCAGCAAACGCATTGACACACTGACAGACTGACACATTTTGTATTGATACAATTTAAAATTATATTTCCCGATAAACCTCTTGTAAATAAAAATTAAATTTAGGTACTTAAAGATACCCTTACTTTGTAATAATTATGTAGATGATAATATTATCAATAAACATTTAAGAAATTTTAAGATAATTTTTATAAGTCATATAAAAGTTTTTAAAGAAATATTACTTTTATTATAATATAAGATATTATTAATAGAATTTTATATATTTTTTTATTATTTATATATAAAGATATATTTAAATTTTCCTTTTAAGCCATAATAATTTTTAGTCACTGTTTAAAAAAAAAATAATTTAAAATATAATTCATTAAATTATAAATTAATCTACTTATTAAAAATAAAAACAAAAATTAGATTAAGTTGAAAAATAAAGCTTGCTCTATTCAATTGATTCGGTTTGTTAATTCTCAATTATTCCCATATAAAACTTTTGCCTCTTCAAATTTTTCTATTTATTTACTTATCTGTTTGGGGGTTAAGGGTGGGGTTAGGGTATTCATTAATGCGGCAATCGTGCAAATAAGCCAACGTGATAGCCAACACATATTCGACCAACGTCAACAACGATTCACAAATAAGCAAACGAAACCAAACCAAAAAAAATAAAAAATAAAAACTAAAAAATGAAGAGAAGAAGAGAAAAAAAAATGAAATATCCAACTGGATTTGGGGAGGGTATTGAATAATGTCTGTTTAATTTCGGTCAATTATGCCTCAGTCTCAGTTCCAGAGTTAAATCTATAGCTGTGCCTGAAACTTGGAGTTATAAGAGGAGTTGAAGAGTTGGGAACCAGAAATGATGTCGTCGTGGCATGTAATTTCAATTGCAATTCATGGTTTAAAGGGGGAACAGAGACAGGGCGCAGTGGGCAGTGGTTTTATTCAGTCAGTCAGTCAGTCGGTGGTAGTGTTGGTGGTGCTGGCGGTGCATTGTCAAAAATCCCGAAGCCTGCTTACATCATTGATATTTAGGTGTTAGGTGACTTGACTCACGTAGGCCAAGAAAAGAAAGAAAAAAAAAAACAAAAACCATTTGGCAGAAAATGAGGAAAACGTTTTGTATTGTAGCAGATCTGCTTAACCACCTGCCCTTAGACCATGATGGAAATTGCCCAATTTAGACATTTTCCTTTGTTGAAAGGGTAACAGTGATTTAAGAGCATATGCGAATGGAATGAAAAATCTATTCTTAATTAGAAGATGACAATTTCGAAATTTAGAACTTTACATAATTCTCCTTAGTATGAGTAATATTTGTCTTATATTATAATTTTTTATATATAATTTATAATAAAATATCAGTTTTTTCGTATTACAAACCTTTTTTTTAATAATTTTAATAGAAAGCTTATATTTTCTCTAGAGAATAAGAATCAAGAATTTAATTTACGAAGGATTAAGCTATCTATATCGTTTTTTTTTTAGTTAAAAACTAGAAATTTTAATGAATGGTTCCAGTTCTTTTATTAAATATTTCTTTAAAAACATTTCTGTTTCAACTAAAATAAACTTGATAACATTTGTTCTTAAAAAAAATCTTTATTCAATAACTAACATAGACCAAAACGAGGTAAATATATTACAATAAAATATAATTAATGTGATATCTGATGTCTATCTATATAAAAAGTGTTACAACAGGGTATCCCTAAGTCGAAATGCTTTATTTAGTAATTTGTTTTTTTTTTTTTTTTTTTTGCCAATTTTATTTCATTAATTAGATGCACTTCACAATTGAGAGCAAAACGCTCTCTTCCTGGCGAAAGTTAAACTTCAAAGTTAATAGGGAATGGAAAATGAATTGAGATAAACTTCTTTCCACTTTGCTAATTGCATCTTAAGTTGCTTTTAGTAGCTATGAAAACATTTCAACAACCCACCTAAACCACACACAGCGTTTTTGCCACATAATTATATAAATTATAAACGTTGACAATAATTTAACAGCAAAAAATGTGTTTTTTTTTTCCTGCCAACAAAACAGCACACAGATTTTTCTCAGAGACATAAATAGTTAATAACTTCATCTAACTAAGTTAGTTTCGTCGCCTCTCTTTTTCTTGTTGTTTTCTTTTTGCAAATATTTTGCTTACCTTTTTGTTGGTTTTTTTCATAGCGGGAATTTGCTGTTTCTTTTTAAACATTTTACCGGAATGCGGTCATTTAGTAGGGCAACAAAACAAGTGGAATGTAATATATGCAATATATATATATATATATATATATATATATATATATATATATATATATATATATATGTATATGTCAATCTATATATATTATTATATTTATTGATAGACATTAGGTAATTAGATTTGTAATTTACTGCAGTTAGGTTAGGTAAAGTTAGGTTAGGTTATGTTAAGTAAGGTTAGGTTAGGTTAGTTAAGACTGGGTACCATAGGATAAGCTAAGGTAAAAAAAGTAAGGTTAGGTTAAAAAAATTAAGTTGGGTTAAGTAAAATTAAATTACGTTCAGTGACATTTGGCTTGCTAAGGTCAGGTCAGTTCGTAAGGTTATGTTAAGTAAGGTTAGGTTAGGTTAAGTAAAGGTAAGTTAGCGTAAGTAAAGTTAGGTTAGCTAAGAACAAGTCGGTTTAGGTTTGGGTTAAGTAAGCTTAGGTTAAGTTAAACTACGTTAGGTTAAGTTAGCTTTGGCTCAGTTAGGTTAAGTTAGATTAGGATAGGTTAGGTTTGCTTAGGTTGGGTTAGATTTCGTTTGGTTTGGTTAGGTTAGGTTAGGTTAGGTTAAGTTAGGTTAAGTTAGGTTAGGTTACTTTTAACTAGGTAAGGTATGGTTACGCTACACCAATAGATTATCAAATATAGTTAATTAATCCAATGTATTTAAATTTCGCAATTGCAAGCCAGCTGGACATGTGGTAATTCAAAGATTTCACAACTACTGGTAATAGTCTGTTAAATTGTTTTATAACTGTATTAGAACTAATGATGATGTTTTTAAGTGGTTGGAAATAAACGCTCTCTTGCCTTAACCTATTAGAGTGATCGCTGAAGCGCTAAGTTAACAACTTTTCTACATATATGTAGAACTTGCAGAACTAACAACAAAAAAAAGGAAAAAACTAATTTAAAATTGCAAAACCAAGGAAAAAATATAAAACCTATTTAAAATGTTTTTCCTCTTTTCCTTTAATTTAATTATATTTAGCTATGATCACTAGTTAATATAATATCATTTTAACGATCACTTTAAGCCAACCCATTGCTGACTAAAGACACTTTAAAAGAAATGTTATTTGCTTATTTAGACGAGTCAGTAGACTTCTGGTCTTGATTGATTGATTTTAGTTCCTTCTTTAGTAAAAAACCTTAAGCAAAAACATGGAAAAACCAATCAGTGGTCGTTAGGTTAAGTATTAAGTTAAAGACTTTACAGCCGATCGAACATGTTTGATTCAAACAAGCTTGCGGACGAAGAAGATGATGTGCCAATAAATAATATGCAACAGCTGCTTCATGGCCTAAACTAACTGTAGTTGTTGCTGCTGTTGCCAAACAGTTGCTGCTGCTGGTGCTGCCGTCGTAGTCGTCGTCGTCGCTGTTGTTGTTGTTGTTGCCGTCACCGTTGTCGATCTGCTCTGACTGCTTCGTTTGCACGAATTTTTGCGGTAAGTCTCCTCTTAGCTTTTAGTTGAAAACGTGCAACGCAGCCGCACAGACGCTGCCCACGGGATAAAATTGTTGTTTTCTTCTTTTTCTTTTAATTCATTTACATTTGGTTTTTTTTTTTAAGATTTCTTACTTGTATTTCTGTTTAATCAATTGTATATGAATATTGTGCTACAAGCAACGTTGGCTAAGAATTGCAAGTAAGCAACAACAACAACAACAACAAAATATGCAACACAGGACCAACAGCAGCAATAAAATGAAGTGAAGTGAAAGAAAAGCCGGTTCATAATTGTTGTTACTGTTTTATTTCTACCAACATTGTTATTCCATCTTTATTTTTTTCTATGTGTGTGTTTGTGTGTGTGTGTGTGGTGCTTTTTTTCTCATATTTAGCAAGTGGGTGGAAAATGCACTCAAGTGCAACAACTAAACCTGGAAAGATACTTTCTAGATTAACTTAAAAAGTAGGCTACAGTAAAACCAGCAACAACAACACCCTCTCCAGCAGCAGCAACAACATCTTTAATGGTTGCGCAAAAAAAACCAAGCCGAAAATAAACAATGGCAACATTTGTTTTTTTTTTCTTTCCTTTTTTTTGCCACAATAGCAACAGTATAACTAAAGAAAAGATGAAAATTTTACCATTTACATCACTAAAAATATTCACTAGGCTAACATAAAGAAGAAGTCAGTCAGTCACACCCACAATTCACACTTACATATGCATATATGTATGTATGTACATACATAACACAAGCAAAAGATTAAACAATCGCCAACAACCAACAATATTGGCCAAAAGTTTATGGTGAAAGAAATATGATCCATAAAACATCATTTAAAAAACTCATAGAAAAAATTATAATTAGGAAATGCAACTGGCTTAACTAAATGATTAACTACCTATGAACGAACAACAGTAGCAGCTAAAAGTAAAATGAAAGCAATAGAAAACTTTTGAAATATGGCAAAACAAATGAAATAAAGTAAAAGTTTTCAATGATTTCAAATATTTCTATTAGATCTTTACTTTCATTTAAGTTTAATGCTTCAGATGCAGATCTTTAGGATTGAAAGTTCTAAAATGTTTCAATGTTGAGATGATGATAAAAGAAATTGCTTCAAAATTTCTTATCTTTAACAAAAAAAAAAAACAACATTCCATTGTTTAAATTATAACTAATATATATAATCTATACTAAAAATTGATCAGAAACGAAATTCTAAGCTCTTTTAACATTTCTTTCACCAAGCTGTAAACAATTTTCCAAATATTATATGAATGCCCAAGTTTTGGCTATAAAAACAAAAGACTTAACACACAAACTTGCTTGTATATATGCATATGTATGTACGTGTGTGTGTGAGTGTGTGTGAGTGTGTGTGAGTGTGTGTGTGTATGTGGTGCATGTGCATGTGAATAAGAAACACGAAGGAGATTTTTGATAGGTGTTGTTGCAAGTAAAATGCAATTTGCCGCTACGCATTCTATTACATATATATACAGATATATTTATATATATAACCAGATCTATAGATATATAGATACTTTACTTTTATTAATACTACTATGGAATACAGTTATCTTTATAGACATGTAGAAAGATAGAGTGAAAAGTCATTGACACAATGACACAAAGTGGCAGCTTGAACTGATGTCTCGCTTACTGACAGACACAAGAGAGCTAAGGAAGGAGGGAGGGTTTTGGTAGTGACATTAAGTCAAGGTAACTGACACTGCGACATGCGGCATATTTTAAGTTGATCATGAACCATGCTTATATATACATATATATGTATCTTGATCATCATGATGATTTTGATGGCGGCTTTGGCCTCTCAACCGTTTGTTAACACTAAATTAGCGCACAAAATTACTTTGAAAATCACTTTAATTGTGATCGGAGATTGAAACGCGTGGGCAATGATGTTGTTGCTATCTTTACCGCTGTCGTGTGGCCTTCAAAAAGTAAAACTAAAATAAACAAAGCCAACAACAAAACGAGAGAAATGAGAAGAAGAAGAAGAAAAAAATTGTATATATTTTTATATATATATATAAATAACTGGACAGGAAGAGCCGCTACCCTAATTGGCCTAACTTCATTAGAGATCGAGAAAGAGCCCGCTTAGTGAACAGAAAGAGAGAGTGAGCACGCAATAGATATGTATGTAAGGAGTGAAAGAGAAGTTGAGAAAAACATTTTTTTTTTTTTTTTTTTGTAAAATGACGCATGCCAATACAGCAACAACTGGTTTACCCTCTGCCCCGTCATTCTCCTTATCCCCATCATCACAATTTCCCTCCGTAACCCCGCTCCTCCTGTTTGCCCCCCTTTCATGAAACTTGTTTGCCGGACGCTGTTGCTGACCTAATTTCAAGCAACTGTGTTGTTTTTTTTCGATATTTTTACAAACTTTTTTTGTTGATTTTTTTTTTTTTTTATTATTATTTTGTTTTTTTTTTTTTTTTTTTGCAAGTAAAGAAAGAAATGCGTTTGTGTCTTATGGTTAAAGGTAAAGTCGAAGTTAAAGTGTCAGAGCCAGTTCCACCTTCAGGAAAAGGTTTTGTAATATGTTACACCTGATCAAAAGGCTTGCACGGTTTGGGTCGGTTTTGTTTTTTTTTTTTATTTTTTTGTGGCCTTTCACTTAAAAATATAAAGAGTGGACCATCAAGCAAAGTCTGTCTGTCGGCACAGTGGACAGCGGAACACCGAAAATGAAAAGATGCCAAAGTAATTGATAAGCAAGCAAATCGGCATTGAAATAGCTTATGTCATATCAACGAGATGGGATCAAACATTTAAGGGAAAAAAGCCGAACTTACGAATTTTCTTATCTAACAATCATTTTCTATATAATATGCAAAATTTTATTATATTATAGTAAATTCTTTTCTCTACTTTGCAAGAGTTGTATGTTCTAGAATCAGCAAAGCAATTGTATACAAGGATTCCTGGATTAGAATGTTTTATTAAAGTAATTAAGAATAGTTGTCTTTTTTACCCATTAAAATCAATTAGAAACTGTTGCCTTAAGGCATTCACAAGAAGTTTCTCAAATTATTTCGTTTTAATTAAAAGACTTTATAGTGTCATTTGGCAACCCTAATTATCAAGTTATCGATTACTCCATAATATCACATTAAAACATTTAATCAATGTATTGCAAGTATTCGTTTTAAGCAAAACATTCGTTTCACTTGCATTCACATTCATTAAGCCATGTAAATTGTAAATGCTCACCCACTGTGGAAATAGCGACAGATAGAGAAAGACAGAGAGAGAGAATAAGTCTACATAAACTGGATAAACAAGCGAAAAAAAAGCGCCGTTAGATATTTCAACACCCGCTCGATAACAAACCGACAACAAATAATGCGACAACGGACAACCATAGCAACAAAAACAACAACAAAATAATGTGTCAACAGCTCCCTTATACACATACACACACACACAAGAGAGAAAGAGATGTATGTGTCTACGTACCTGGAGCCAAGCCTTAACCAAATTGTATCCACCGCTAAAATTTCATATATTTATATGTATGTATGCATATACACATACATATATATACATACATTTACATTAACATTTACCAATCGAGCGCGCCAATTACGAATACCCCGAAAAAAACCATTTGGTTACCATTACGTCATAGGTTCAAAAAGATATTGTAATGCTCGAAGAGCCGACGATTTGAAAGACAAACAACCGAAATATACATATATCGCATTGTTGTTGGATTTACTATACATGGCTAACAAATAACAAGACGCCACAATGGCAATAACAACAACAACAACAATAACAGCTACATTCAAAACGGGAAAACGATATTGGCCGCAATAACCTCAAGGTCGCATGCCCAAACAGAGGCAATGCAGGTGAATTTTAAAGTTGCAGTTAAAGTTGCTGATGAAGTTGCCGCCGCATTTATTGCATTTTCGGTTAACCGAATTAGTTAATCAAACACAAACAAACAAATAAAAAAAAAAAAAATTTATAACCATTGTTTAACACATGATTCTTACTTCATTAAAAGACTCTTTGTTATCGTTTGTTTTTTTTTTTTAAATAACTTAAAATATTTCACAATGTATTACACATTAAGTTATTAGACCATTATGAGATTTATTATTTAAGCAATTTACTAGTTGTTTTTTTTTTCTAAAAGTTTTTATTTGTTTATCAATTTTAATTTCATTCTGAAAATGATTTGAAGTCTTCTGAAAAATGCATTTCGTAGACATGTTTTCTTTATCTACCAGAATTTATACATCTTACTTTTAGATGTTATCTAGATTGTCACCATTATTCCATAAATTATATATTTATATACTGGATTGGAATCTATAGTATAGTTATACAGTTATGGTATAAACTATATACATGTATACTATTGTTTGTACTATATAATATATGTAGTTTGAGTTCTAAAGCTTCATTAAACTAAGTTATTTGATCGAGTTGAGCTTGTATCTAAGTCATTAAGAAATGAGTTAAAGAAACTTTGCTTTAGTTTGCTGAATTTGCAAGGGAAAATATGGCATAATTATTTAACTAATTTTAACAATTATTTATTTAACATTAACATTTCACGAATGATACTTATAAAGTGAATTTAAGAAGGTACAATAGGGGGTTTTTTCATTCAAAAATGTGAAACAAAACCTTTTTCCATATTTAACAAATAAAATTATTAGTTCAATCTATATTAATCTGTTCTCTTTTTATGATACATACATAAAATTTCTTTCTTTCTGTGTTTTACAAAAAAATCTGTAAAATTCTATAAATCCATATATATATATATATAGGATCGGGATTTAATATAAATATAAACTTCTTGCCTTTCAAGTGTTGCCTCAATTTTTAAATTGTATGTTTTTCTGGATTCCTTATAAATTTATTTCTTCTTTTTTTTTGGATTTTTTAGTTCTTTTACTTTAGTTTTTACTTTATTTTTATATTCTTTTACTTTTATTTTGTATTTTACTTTAGTTTATTTAACTAAATAATAATCATATTATTTTAATATTTTTATTTCAGCTAAGAGTCAACGGATTAGCACAAGTGTGTGGATGACTCTGATCTCGCCATGCACAAAAGAAAAAAACCCTTGGATTAGAGACAGACCTAGTGATAGAGAGTTGAAAAGAGGAGATTGCACTTGAGAAGTAGCCGGGCATAATACTAAATTCAAATTTATTATTTTTATCCAACTGTTTATATACCACCCGCATCTATCTATATCCTCTACTGGAAACATCAGAGATGGTGCTTAATTTGCTGTTTATAACGACGGTGATCAAGTCAACATTTGGTGTGGTTACCACAGGACTTTGGCTAATCCCTTTGATGTTGGCAGCCATAACATATTATCGTTATGATGCAGTTGATCCTGAATCACGACCATTGGATCAATTGAATCTTTGGCCAGAATACGATTTTATAGTCATTGGTAGTGGTTCAGCTGGTGCGGTTGTGGCAAATCGTTTAAGTGAAATACGTAAATGGAAAGTTCTTCTTATCGAAGCCGGGCCAGATGAGAATGAGATATCAGATGTACCCTCATTGGCGGCATATCTGCAACTAAGCAAATTGGATTGGGCCTATAAGACGGAACCATCGACAAAGGCATGTCTGGGTATGCAGAATAATCGCTGTAATTGGCCACGTGGAAGAGTTCTTGGCGGGAGCAGCACTTTGAATTACATGTTATATGTACGAGGAAATCGTAATGATTATGATCATTGGTCTGAATTGGGTAATCCTGGTTGGGATTTTGATGGTGTCTTGCGGTATTTTAAGAAATCCGAAGATAATCGCAATCCCTATTTGGCCCATAGTCCATATCATGGTCGTGGAGGCTTACTAACCGTTCAGGAATCGCCATGGCATTCGCCATTGGTTGCCGCCTTTGTGGAGGCTGGCACTCAGATGGGTTACGATAATCGGGATATAAATGGAGCAAAACAGGCTGGATTTATGATTGCCCAGGGTACAATAAGAAGAGGTTCCCGTTGTTCGACAGCTAAAGCCTTCCTGCGACCCATTAGACAACGTAAAAACTTTCATCTCTCAATGAATTCGCATGTGACGCGTGTTATTATTGAACCGGGAACAATGCGTGCTCAGGCGGTGGAATTTGTTAAGCATGGAAAGGTCTATCGCATAGCGGCACGTCGTGAGGTTATACTATCAGCCGGAGCTATAAATACACCACAATTGATGATGCTTTCGGGTGTGGGACCAAAGAAACATCTAGAGAAGCATGGTATACGTGTCCTGCAGGATTTGCCCGTTGGTGAGAATATGCAAGATCATGTGGGTATGGGTGGTCTCACTTTTCTGGTCGATAAACCAGTAGCCATTGTTCAGGATCGTTTTAATCCCACTGCTGTAACATTTCAATATGTTCTTCGAGAACGTGGACCTATGACAACTTTAGGGGGTGTCGAGGGATTAGCTTTTGTCCATACACCGTATTCAAATCGCAGTATTGATTGGCCGGATATACAATTCCATATGGCTCCCGCCTCAATTAATTCCGATAATGGGGCACGAGTGAAGAAGGTATTGGGACTTAAGGAATCGGTATACCAAGAGGTCTATCATCCCATTGCCAATAAGGATAGTTGGACAATAATGCCATTGCTTTTGCGGCCACGATCACGTGGTACTGTTAAATTGCGCTCCGCAAATCCATTCCATTATCCCCTAATCAATGCAAATTACTTTGATGATCCATTGGATGTTAAAACTCTGGTGGAGGGTGCAAAAATTGCTCTACGAGTGGCTGAGGCTCAGGTCTTTAAGCAATTTGGTTCAAGAGTTTGGCGAAAGCCTTTGCCAAATTGCAAACAGCATAAATTTGGTTCAGATGCCTATTTGGAGTGCCATGTACGTACCATATCAATGACCATTTATCATCCATGTGGGACAGCTAAAATGGGTCCTGCTTGGGATCCAGATGCTGTTGTCGATCCACGATTGCGTGTCTATGGTGTAAGAGGATTACGTGTTATCGATGCTAGCATTATGCCCACCATAAGCAGTGGCAACACCAATGCCCCCGTCATTATGATTGCCGAAAAGGGCGCTGATCTCATTAAAGAGGATTGGCTTAAAAATCCAGAATATAAGATTAAACGTAGCCATGACACTGGAACAGCGGAGAGTGTTAAGACAATGACCACAGTAATAAATACAAATATAACAAGCAGCGATAATTTAAAGAGTTAGCCGACTTGATATATAAACGAAAATATTTGTAACACTAGCTCCATTGCTTTAGTGCTCAGGGCTCCAATAGCTTTACCCAACAATTCCAAGGAATAATGAAGAGTCTCCACAAACAAATCAACAATTTGCCATGGCTTAATTTCAGTATCAAATGAAAAGCAAAAAAGTCGACAAATATTTCATATCAATCCAAAATGCATATGGTCTACATACATATGTATGTATGTATATATATAAATATAGTATATATATATACTGTTTAAAAAGCCCTATACAAGAATGCATGAAATCGAGTCATAGTTTATTTTATAGTTTAAATTATTTTTTAGTTTTAATAACATTTAAGTTATATAATATTAATTATATTTGTTTCATTCCATTTCCATTTAACTATTTTTAAGGTATTCATATTTTCACAATTATTTAAATGACGAAACTTTCTTTAATAAATTAAATTTTTGCCTGTAACAACACATTACTGGAAATATAATACAAATTACATTCTATTTGTCTCCAACAACTTCAAACAGCCCAAAAGCAGGCAACAAAATTGTTTTGCTCTGAGAGATGGTAAAATTAGATTAAAAACGATAGCTCTTGCCCTCGCACGAATTATAGGTTTTTTTCCAAGACTTTTTTTGCATACTGGTGTCGAAATAAGTTAATTTTTAAAAAACACCAAATAATTAAATAATTTTTTGTCTGTGTAAAGATAGATATAGATCTAAACGTTAGTTAAAGTATTATTCATTACATTTTTTACTATTTTTTACTTTAATAGTCTTTCTTTATACAATATTATTTAATTGTGTAATTGAAAATAAATTAAATACTTTGCGGGATGCACTATGTATGAAATAAATTAAAAAAGATTGACTCTTCGCTTACGCAAATTTTCTAAATTAATAAAAGCAATAATGCTTAACTTACAATCTATTTATTTAACAGTGTAAAAATTTCAAATATTTTAAATTTAAATAAAATAGCGTTTTATTATCATCTTGGATTTTCACATTCGCCAATTGAGATATATTTAGATTTGAAAAACCAAAAAAGGCTTAAGTAAAGAATTTTTATTATTTTTCTGTGTTAATAAATCTTAAATTCTTTAAGTACTTCTTTCTGGTTCAGTCTTTAAATTTCGTTCAGTTTTTGTTGGAACTTCAATTTACAAATTTTAAACACATATGCAATTGTTTATATACTCAATATTTTCTCTAAAATTCGTAGTTCGTGTCGATAGTAATGACCTACTCTAGGAAGCTCATCGCTACCAAAGCAACCAATGAAATTATAGCCTAACTGCTAGGCGCACCCAAAGACCGTAACAACAACACGCCATTAGCATGTAAATATCATATAATTTATTATAGTGTTTTTTTTTTTCTTTTTTAATTTCTTTGTTGTTGCCGTTTTTAGTTTTTGCAGCTCTCCAATACATAACAAAAATCAATAAATTAGTAAGAAAAAGATAAAAAAAGAGAGAGAGAGACACAGAGATAGATAGACCGGTAGATAGAGATACGAAATCAACTTTGAACTTGTCACGACAACGCCCAATCCAACGCGTGTATGAAACAAGAGAAGAGAAGAAAAAATATATATATATAGCCAAATTGTTATAAATCATCGTCAAGAGGGCAACCTTGTTCAACAATTTTCATGTTCGTATAAAAAAATAAAAACAAAAACCAAAAAAGAAAAAAAACCAATTGGAAACCGGAAGCCGGAACAAGCAGGGCAGTTGAAGTTTTCAAATCAATGCAAATTGCCAAAGGTTTTAGCTTTAACTTTGTGAAAAAAGAACGGAAATTTGTTAATTAAAAGCAAAGTGTTAAACGAAAAGCCCTCCAAACTCAACCAGAATGCCAACCAGAGCATGTTCTAAGTAGACTGGAAAAAATTTTTATATATAATAAAACAAAAAAAACTGGAACCACAAAATTTATTGAACATTGGGAAAAAATCAAAACAGGTCGCACGACATCAATTCTTTATTTTTACGGCTAATTAATGGAAATGTTTAAGACGCGTCTGTTTTTGACTTATTAAAATAAAAAATACAGACAACTATGGGCTAGGCGATGCCCTTGAAAATTAAACGTTCTTAGAAAGGATATAAAATCCTGCATATATAAAACCAGGAAATGTAGAATAATGGAGAATTAAAAGGATCCACAAAGAAGTTTATTTGGATCAAATATATATTTCTCATATTTGTCTCAATTAAGTTTACTTTGAAACGCATATGCTTGTTGATATTTTTCGGTTAGGGTATAAAATTGATATATGAAACCACAGCGGTTACATTTCTCACACTGATGGTGACGACTCAACGTCCGTTGAGGCAAGTTCAAGGACAGAACAAGTAATGCATTTTATTCCTAATCGATTAAAGTCGTTTAAAAAGAGCGACGTGCCCACAAAATGGTCAAAAAAAAAAAAAAAAAAAAAAAAAAAAGAGGAGACAGAGAGGTCGAAAAAGGAGACAAAATAAAATAAAAGGAATTTTGATATAGCCTACGTGACCAGTTCGGTTTAGTTCAGCTCAGATAAGATGAGATGACATGAGATGAGATGAAAGACCAAAGACTGAAAGCCAACTGAAATGATGATGATCATTGCTTTTGGCTTTTGTCAACCAAAAATTGCCCTAGACTTTTGCAAAACAAAGTTGGCCAAAAAAGCCATAAAAGATTGAGTTTGTGTATTTAAACTGGGTCAATGGTTAACGGAAGTAATCGTTTTGTTTGCTCATTTTCATTATTTTGATTTTGCAAGTTCCTTTACTTCCGTCATTGTTTTACCGTTCTACTTAGAGGTCAATAAACTTGTTGTATATGTATTTCTATACATATATGTTTCTGTATATGTAAAGTTATGTTGATAACAAGTTCGTTAGACTATTCAGAAGTGGCAGTGGCAGCAGCAGCCGCACCATCAACCCAACCAGTTAACTTGACCCAGACCTAGTGAACTTGAATAACTTACCTATGTACACCAATCGACAACAATTTAAAGCAGTGTTAGATCAACTCACCTGTATAAACAAAAAGAACAAAGAAGAAAGAGAGAGAGAGAGAAGAATGATTATTATAAATTAATATATATGTATAGAAAAACATAAGACAGATCATAAATCATATAAGATTACAGCATTCAATATACATGAATATACATATGTACATATTTATGATTAGAGGAAATGCTAATTGTTCACCCTGACCCTGTAAGATGCTTAGTAACCACTTTGACCACTTAGTGGTTACACTTAAAAACCACAATCAAGCACCCAAATAGAAGAGAAGAATAAAAATAAAAAAAAGAACAACAATTCAAGTTTTTGGTTTTTTCTTATTTTTTTTTTTTCAGCTATAATTCTAAGCCACAACCTTGACTCAATTAATTGGCTAGATGGGGAAGTTAGGAAATATTTAGAGACAGGAAATAGGGCAAAACAAGTCTAACGATTGACTAATTGTCAGATCTAAAGGTAAATTCTAGTTAACAGAACTTGTTCGATCACATTTTATTTCCCTTTATACCTCACAATAGAACATTATTGTTCATGGACAGGCAACTTGAAAAAAAAGTATATATATACAATATAATAAGCCGATTTTTTTTTGTTTTGTATATACTTATTATAATGACCATTCAAAGATCATAAGACTTGTCATTAAAATTGTTTACATAATGATGTTAGTTTGGATTTCGATCGATCTTTCTATTTGAAGGGAGATTAGTAGAGTTATGAAAGCTTTGTAATATCGAATTTTGAGAGTTTAAAATAAACATTTCTATATTTAATATACATATATATATACATATATATAGCTCTTCTATCAGATTTTTAATTTGCAAAAGATTATAAAGAAATATTTAAATTTTCTCCTTTTAAAAGCTAATATCCTAAAAAACCATTTTAAACTAAACTAAATCAAATTTGGAAGAGGCATATATAGGAATACAGTTAGGCAGAAAAATAATGAACAGATTACATAAGTTTTCTTATAAGAATATATGTATGTATATATACTTTATTTAGTGGCTCTTATTTGATTAAGGACAATTGTAAACATCAACAAAGAAGTGAAACAAAGTTTTATTGATATTAATTTATAAGTTATATTACCATGATTCCAGTATGTCAATACAAATGATAAAGATATATAGAAGACATGGCGATGACTGGGCACAAATGGCATACAAACAAAAGTTGAATAACATTTTGACATGTATCTATAATATTCATAATAATAATAATAATGCGGATGATTGCTTCATTTTGAGGTATTTTACGGCTACCCACAAATAAAATCCAAAAATAAAAAAGAAACCATATCAAATCATCAATTGTTCGACCATTCAATCAATCAACTATAATAAGTTTCGTTTTTTTTTTTTCTTTATTTTGGTTTGTTTGCCCAGCAATAAAGCCACATTAGAGTGAGCAATTATTTGATTTTGGTAGCTTTGTTACGCCTAAATGGCCAATTGGAAATGACGGCTCTAGCTCTGAATAAACTCTTAAGATCGCAAAAAAAAAAGAAAACAATTCAAATAGGAAGTTATTGGAAGATTTTAGCGGTCAATCAACTTGTATGAAATCCATATTTATACGATCTTCGAATTAAAGTAAATTGATCATACTTAAGCGACCTTGAAAATATTTTATGGTAAACAATTGTACCTACCGCAGGAAGATAATCTTGATATTTTGTTAAAATTATGTTTTATGTGTTTTAAAGAAAAAATTTAATTATAATTCCCAACTAGTTCACACGCTAGGTTAAGTCGTGAAATAAGGTACTTGCTCTCGATCAATGTATAAGCTCATAATAAAAAATAGATAGGATGATTTACAAAGTAGATGAGGTATTTTCACTTTGCGAATGCTGTGAATCAATTTCAGGATCAGGAATCTCCGACATAGTCATTGGCAAAGATAAGGGAATAGGTAATGAAGAATCGGGCGTCGGCATAGTTGTTTCACCAAAACCATTACGCAATCCCAATACACTTAAGCCACGTGGTCGTGGTCCAGGATTATGCCAACAATGCTTATACCAAGCCGTCTGTTGTCGGCTTAAACCAAAACCGGCAGCTATACGGGCTGTCCATTGGATAATAAAACGGCCAACATTACGGAAAATGTCGCCACATCCATTAATCGAAATTGTTTCACTTGGGGTATACATTGATAGAGGTGGACGTGTATCAAATGGGCGACTATCAAATGGACGACTATCTGGTGGTAACCATACACCTGGATAATTCATTTCAACCGATTCTTCATTATGATAATGAGTATTACGCCAATTGATAGACTTCCAATTGGTTGCTTGAAAATCCGAAAGTGTTATCTGATCGTCACCCTCACTTAATTCCCGATCGTCATCATAATCAAAGTCATCATCCTCGCTGCTACCTTCCATCGAATTGTGATAGAGTACATGACATTCAATTGATGTTTTACTTAATGTATCTGTCGAATCGCGACTTTTTACATTCTTTGAACGTAAATTCATTACTTGAGCTTGCCGTGATGTACTTGGTACATCATCAGGATCCTCTGATGTTAAAAAATCACGTACTCCACGTTGTTGTCCAGCCTTGCCTGCTTTCATAATAGCACGCAATTGTTGCGGTGTATTCACTGGACTGGACATGCTACCAATAGGAATCGAAATGAAAATGCAGCTAAATTTCATATAAGTTATAATTCAATAAATACAAATTTATATATATATTTTTCTTACGTTTAGTGTTTTCTTCAGTTTTGTATACAATAATCGGAGATTTTGATTGGGGACAAAACAAATAAATTTGACAGCATTTTCAAAAGTTTCTTTTCAATTGCAAAACAGCCTAAACAGAATTTAGAAATCGATTTGCCAAATGTAAAAAAAATTATAGTAAAAACAATAGAATTTACTTAAGAAGAATATATATATACTCTTGCATTTTTTGATTTAAAATTTTGCTTTGTCATGCTGATCAAGCTGACTGAATATAGAAATACAAAGAAGAAAAAATACCAAAAAAAAAACAGGTCTATTAACGAGGCTTAAGAACATTTTATGGCCAACATATGACAACTACACACACTAACATAGATTTACCACCTGTTCTTAGGAATTAACAAAGCTTACTAAATGCAAGTCACTGACAACGTTTTAAGTTAGTCAGTGTAGTAAATAAAGCAGCTGTGTAAATATTTAAAACCAAAACAGAAAGATAAAAGTAAAAAAAAAAAAAAAACAATTCTATTTAATAATTTTCTGTTAGTTTTTGAAATTTTATTGCAATTAGTTAAATGAAATGCCATGGACAATGTCATACAAGAACCAAGATCGAGGCTCAAAATTGGCTAAAATGCCAAAACAATAATTTTTGATCAACAGCAGAAACAACAACAACAACAACAACGACTACAAATTGCCCAAAAACAGTCTAAGCTAAAATGTTCAAGTTGAAGAAACCAGCAAAACCAAAATATCAAAAACGCCAAAATAAACTCGGTCAAAGACAACAGCTAAACCAAAATTCTTGGCTAGATTCGAATTAACCATCAACTAGTAGCAGCAGCAACAATAACAACAACAACAGCAGCTAGTAGCAAACCTCATAGTAAAATCTATCAATAGTTAGTTAGTTAAAGCCAAGACTTTAATTGCCGTTAGTGGAGCCAAACTTAAAAAGCAGCAACAAATATCATGGCAACAAGTAGCTTAACTTTTTTTTTTTTTTTTTTATACATTGCCAATTTCTATATATATTGTTGCCACCTTGACTCCAAAGTTACATGCCACGACAACGAATGCGAATAAATGACAGTGATTCTTAGCCATAGCCTTGACTGGAATTCACCTGTTAACAATGTGACAACAAAAGAAACAAAATGAAAGAACATTAAATAAAGATTCTGTCAGCATTTTGCAATTCCAATTTGTTTTTTTTTTCTGAAAGGAAGAATAAAATATATATATATATATATATTTTCATTACTTTCTGGTTGCAAAAACCTTTTAGATATTGCTTTGCAGGAAGAGTCTGTGACTATCTGTCAATGTCCTTCGTTACATGCCATATTTGGTCATCAATTTATCATTAAGGTAATGGCACTGTGGGTCTAAAACAAACATATTAACTTAAAAAATAAATAAAAAATAAACATATAAAAATTACCTATAAAGTTGAGTAAATGTCGTGAACATAAATATTTAATTAGTTTTTATGGCTTAGCTAGTTTTAAGTAAATGTTGTTAAATTATTTATTACAAAATTAAATATAGTTAACTATATTCTTAATTATATTTTATATTTTTTTTTTGTGATAAATGATTGACTAAGAGAGTTGTAATACAAAATAATATAATTTTAAACATTTACACATAATTCTATAAAAGATTCTAACAACTTTTCTTTAGTATTTATTTATGTAAATATGCAATTTTGTAACAATGTAAATTATTTGCGTATTCTTTAAGGTTTTTTTTAAGTATGCCATGTGGCTAAATTGTTTTGTTTTGTTACAAAAAAAATGGATGTGGCTAAAAGGGGGTCGGGTAAGGTCACTGTACCTCATTTGAATACAGGAATTTAAACAGTTTATATTTACGACCTAATAAAGAATAATAATGAAGATTTAAAAGCTTTAACAAATTAAAGTAATTTTAAAATTAGCTATGGCTTGCTATACAATTTTCTTTTCTTTCTTTTTTATTAGATTTTTTTTTTTTTGTTTTCAAAACTTGTTGACAAAATCTTAAAAAAGTTATGTAAAAGTTGTTAGTTAATAGTAAAGAATGAAGCAAATATTTCTATTATTATTGAAGGCTTTTTCCAACAAAGGAAAAATCTGTTTAAAGAATTATTTTTCGAATTTCAACTATTTTTGCTAATATGAGTATACTGAGACATTTTTATTTGTTTAATTTTTTATATTTTGCAAAAGAATGATAAATACTTAAGAAATATATTATATTTGATTCGATTCCATTTTTAATTTCTGATGTCCAGAATAATGTTTAGAATCTATAAAAGTCATGATACTATAGTTTTAAGAGAATTTTCCCTAAAATTTATATGAAATGCCACCTAATATTAAATAGCTTCGATAAATTCATTTATATTAAACATTAGTCTAAAAAATCCTCATAAAAAATTGACCTATTTAGGACGAGTTTTATTCTATTTATTCAATTTTTCTATTTAATATTTATTAAATTATAATTTTACTAATGTAATTTACTACGCCCATGATAGTCACCCATTCATTCTAAGTCCAAACGGAAATAATTAAAAAAATTTACAAAAAAAAACAATGCAGCACATTTTGATTGCAATCGTCTTAATCTTAGGGCATTGTAATGGTTAGAAGAGGGCATGAGGGGGAAACAAATATTTGTCGTATCATCAGAGTGATTGGATCAAAGTTTTGTTGCTAAATATATTTGTTCAATAATCATAGAGTATTAAAGCGTTTATTTTCGAATCATTATTGGGAATACACTTTGAGGGCGTAACCATTTCACTTGCATTTCAAGTTTTTGCAAAAAAAAAAAAGCTTTTAGTTACTCTATTTCCTCTAATGGAGGAATTTTATCATTCTCACAATGTATCTTATAAATAAATGATGAATTTCAAGATGAAAAGATACATATTCCAGTTGAGTAGTTGAGCTTTTACTCATATATATACATATAGGAATTGTTAATAGTTCTAAGCACATACTGAATCTTAATCTCGTCTACTGTTTAGTCGATTGTGAATGCCTTGAGTGTCATGTTTACTTTAGTCTTGACCCTTTGTATTGGATTGCTAGCAACTAGATTAGCAAATGGCCAAAGTTATTATGGCAATGGTTTGGCGGACATGTTAGAGTATTTGCATCGTGGTCAAATGCAAATGGATTTGGAACGGATGGATGAATATGACATATTGCAAGATGAGTATGATTTCATTGTTGTTGGAGCTGGTACAGCGGGCTGTGCAATGGCAGCACGTCTATCCGAGAATCCCAAATGGCAAGTTCTTCTCGTTGAGGCCGGTGGACCAGAGAACTATGCCATGGATATGCCAATAGCAGCACATTATCTACAATTAGGTGAAATGAATTGGAAATATCGTACTGAGCCATCACCAAATTTTTGTTTAGCCATGAAGGATAATCGTTGCAATTGGCCAAGAGGAAAAGTAATGGGTGGCAGTTCAGTATTAAATTATATGATGTACACACGTGGCAATCGACGAGATTATGATCGTTGGTCCGCATTGGGTAATCCCGGTTGGAGCTATAAACAATTATTACCCTATTTTCGTAAATATGAAAATTCTCATATCTCTGATTCCGAACAAGGTGAATCCAGGCATGGAACTAAGGGTCCAGTACATATCTCTTATACAGAGCCGCATACACTTATAGCTGATGCCTTTGTCAAGGCTTCTGAACAATCTGGCCTTAGGCATGGTGATTACAATGGAGCAAATCAATTGGGTGTATCATATTTACAGGCTAATGTGTATAATGAAACACGCTGGAGTTCAAATCGGGCATATATATATCCATTAAAAGGTCGTCGGCCTAATCTTCATATCAAAAAGAATGCATTGGTAACACGTATCCTAATAGATCCCAAAACCAAAACAGCTACAGCCATTTTAGTCAAGATGAACAATGATAAACGTATACGAAAATTTCGGGCACGTCTTGAGATCATTATATCGGCTGGTGCCATCAATACTCCACAATTGTTAATGTTATCGGGTCTGGGACCGGCAAAACATTTACGAGAAGTCGGTATCAAACCGATTGCGGATCTAGCTGTTGGCTTTAATTTACAGGATCATGTGGCTCCAGCTGTTTCATTTCTCTGCAATGTGACTGCATTGCAAAACTCAGAATTTTTTAACACCGATGCATTTGGTAATTTTTTTCGTGGACGTGGACCTTTACGTATACCTGGTGGTGTAGAGGCCATATCATTTTATGCCATGGATGATCCTAGCAATCCAGAAGGTTGGGCTGATATGGAAATTTTTATGGCCGGTGGTGGATTACAAACAAATGTGGCTTTACGTCTAGCTTTGGGTCTGAAACCGGAGCTCTATAAATCAATATACGGTGATTTAGAACGTACAAATCCTAATGGTTTTTTAGTATTTCCAATGATCTTGCGGGCAAAGAGTCGTGGACGTATAAAATTACGTAATCGCAATCCAGAAGTACATCCCCTCATTTATCCCAACTATTTTGCTGATCCACAAGATTTGAATATAACAGTACGTGGAATTGAACAGACTGTACGTCTAATAGATAAGCCCGCATTTCGTGCCATCAATGCACAATTGTTGAAGGTTGCATTACCCGGCTGTCGTCAATATCCTTGGAAAAGTAGCGAATATTGGGGATGTTATGCAAGACATTTTACCTATACGATCTATCATTATTCGGGAACAGCTAAAATGGGACCAAGTAGTGATCGTTCGGCTGTTGTAGATGCACGTTTACGTGTCCATGGCATTAATAGATTACGTGTGGTCGATGCCAGTATAATGCCACATTTAATAGCAGGACATCCGAATGGACCAGTCTATTTAATAGCCGAAAAGGCAGCTGATATGATTAAAGAAGATCATAACTATATAGTTAATTGAGGGCTATATCTTTCTGAATAATAATCAAATTGTCTGTGTGTAAAGTAAATCAATTTCATTCATTTTAATGAAGAAACATTGCATTAAGAACAGTTTAAGTCCTTTTTATATATAAATAATTTATTAATTATATAAAAATATTAAAATTTATATTTAAGTAGAGGAATTTTTTTATATAAAATTTTATACATTGTTAGAATACTCTACTAATTTGCATTCCAAATCTATAATAACTTTATCTTCTTAATATATAATTTTTTTTTTTCAAGAATATTAAAAAGATTTCTTCAGTTTTTTTTTTACAAATTTACAGAATATTAACAAAAGAACTAAGTAAAATATTTGTTTTTTTTATTAAATATTTAATATTATCTTTGCTTTTTAAAAACATTATTTTGAAAAGCAAATTGGTTAAAAATGCATATTTGTAATGAATATTTATAAAAATCAAAACTGGTTAATAAAAATAAATTTATTTAAATGAGATATTATAAGATGACAAAGTGTTATCTCTTAAATATCAGAACTTAATACTGATTATAAAAGAAAAAACAAATTCCATTAGCTTACAATCTGTTTTGAGATTTTTTTATTAAACCCTTTTTCTAAGACCTCGTACTTTAAGAGAAAAGTTCTAAAAAAAAGTTTTTCACTGACTAAAAACCTCTTAAAATGCCTAAAATACATTTTTGGATAAATTTCAAATTTGCTTAGAATATTTTTATAATATGACAGAATTTCTTATAAAATTAAAGATGTATCAGAAGCTTTATTCCACTATTATTTAATAAAGAACAAAATAGAAGCAATTTATAGAAGGCAATGTTTCAAAAAGATTAAACTAATGTTAAAATTAAACCTTATAAAATAATTGAAAATAAAAATTGTAACCTATTGAACCCGGAAATATTACCTATTTTAACAATTGCCATAAAAACAAATTAAATAAATAATAATTAAATGCCATTAAAAATTAAATAAATATAGCTATAAATCGATATTTAATTTACGGCCTTAACTAGGATCACATTTTAATTAAAATATCATATCAATAGATATATATATATATATATAGTCACTAAGTGATTAGCCCTTTAATGTCTACACACACACATGTGAGGCAGCTTCCGCATTTGATTTTTAATTTTATTTCTTTTGGTCCAATAGTGAAACTGAGAGTCTTTAAGATCTCTTGCTTAGTGGCAAGTCAATGCCAGAGTTGCGGGCTTTCAATTTTTTTTTTTATAATATCTTTGTGTAGGTCTTTGTGTTGTGAACGTGTCCATAGTCATGCGAAATGTTACCTAGTTGGTTAGTTGATTTGAAGATTCTTGACGGCTTCTCCTCTCTCTCACTCTGTCTGTCTCTCTTTCTCGATGAGTAAGCCAAGTTGTTGCTGGATGATGGAAGTCGGCAACTAACCGAATCGTACATGGTCTATAGTTGCTGTTAACCGAAAGATTCGCAATACACACACACAGTTAACACGCACACATATAGACAACGATCGGCGTTTAAAATTTAATATTAAATTGAACTTGGCCACAGAGCTTGTCAGCATTTTAAGTTACGAATTCGATTGGGCAAGACCATACGGCGGCGTTAACGCAGGCGCGATCGGTGATCAGAATCAAAGATCAGAATATAAATAGTATCAATTCGGTATTTTTTTTTTTTTTTCGTCTATCTATATATATATTTTTTTTTTGACATATTCTTCATTGATTTGAAGTAAAGTGTGGAAAATATGAAGCTATATTTATATCATTTATTTTTGATATTGGCATATCTGGCATTATCATCAATAAGAATATCGGCCCAAGAGAATAATGTCCTATTAGAGACAATCAATTTTTTGCGACGCGGTCAAATTGATGTCGAACTGGAAAATTTTGATAATAACATTATAATGGATACTGAATATGATTTTATTGTTGTGGGAGCTGGTACAGCGGGTTGTGCATTGGCAGCACGTCTCTCCGAGAATCCCGCATGGAAAGTTCTACTCTTGGAAGCCGGTGGACCTGAAAGTTTAATTATGGATGTACCAATAGTTGCACATTTCTTACAATTGGGCGAAATGAATTGGAAATATAGAACACAGCCATCAGATCATGCCTGCCTGGCCATGAACAATAATCGTTGCAATTGGCCAAGAGGAAAAGTAATGGGTGGCAGTTCAGTATTGAATTATATGATGTACACACGTGGCAATCGACGAGATTATGATCGTTGGGAGGCATTGGGTAATCCTGGTTGGAGTTTTAAGGATGTATTGCCATATTTTAAGAAATACGAGGGTAGCAGTGTACCAGATGCCGAACCCGATTATGTGGGACGAAATGGTCCAGTTAAGGTCAGTTATGTGAATTGGCGATCAAAGATTTCGGAGGCATTTGTTGAGTCTGCCCAACAGGATGGCCTTAAATATCGGGATTATAATGGACGTATACAAAATGGTGTCGCCTTTTTGCATACAACAACCAGAAATTCGACACGTTGGAGTTCAAATCGTGCATATTTGTATCCATTGAAGGGCAAACGTAGTAATTTGCATGTGAAGAAAAATGCTCTGGTAACAAAAGTATTGATCGATCCGCAAACAAAGACAGCCTATGGCATAATGGTTCAAGCGGATGGACGTATGCAAAAGATATTGGCACGTCGTGAGGTCATTGTATCGGCAGGTGCTATCAATACACCACAGTTGCTTATGTTATCGGGTGTTGGACCAGCGAAACATTTACGTGAAATTGGTATTAAACCAATAGCCGATTTGGCTGTTGGATATAATCTTCAGGATCATACTGCACCGGCTGTAACATTTACAACAAATGCCACATCATTGAAATTTGAAGACTTTTCGGATCCAACTTTAGTAAATCGTTTTAATCGAATGGAAGGACCATATGGTTCACCGGGTGGTTGTGAAGCTATCGCTTTTTGGGATCTGGATCATGAACGCGATGAAGATGGCTGGCCAGATATTGAATTGTTTTTAGTTGGCGGTTCAATGTCATCTAATCCGGCTATATCCCGTGCCTTTGGTTTAAAAAAATCAATATATGATTCACTTTTTGCCGAAATTGAGGATAAATCATTGAATGCTTTTATGATATTCCCTATGATTTTGCGCCCAAAGAGTCGTGGTCGCATTATGCTAAAGAGTTCAGATCCTTTCAAATATCCTTTGATACATGCCAATTACTTTGCTCATCCCTATGATGTCGATATATCGGTGCGCGGCCTATTGAAAGCTGTTAGCCTAATGGAACAGCGTGGCATGAAGGCAATCAATGCAAAACTATGGGAACGTAAGATACCAACATGCAAACAACATCCATATAAAAGTTGGGCCTATTGGGCATGCTATGTTAGACATTTTACATTCACTATCTATCATTATTCTGGTACTGCAAAAATGGGACCAAAATCTGATAGAGCTGCTGTTGTTGATGCCAGATTACGGGTTCATGGTATAAGAAATTTGCGTGTTGCCGATGCTAGTATAATGCCAGAAATTATGTCTGGACATCCAAATGGTCCTGTCTTTATGATTGCTGAGAAGGCAGCTGATATGATTAAGCAAGATCATGGATTTATTAAATAAGAATAACTAAGAATAACTAAAACTAAACAACAAAAAAAAAAAAAGAAAAAAACAAACAAACAAACACGAAAAACCAAAAAAAAGAAAAGTATAGGGGAAGTACCCTTTCGTAATGGGGATTTTCTACTTTTTAGCATCAGGTCACAAGCTCCAGTCAAATGTTTAAGTTTAGTTTAACGAGGGGAGCTCAAGTAAGGCACTCGACTAACTATAAACTTATTTAGTTAATTGTCTATTGACTTTTTAATTCATAATTGTAACTTGCCAGTTTATTAATTTAAGATTCTTGTCTGTTTTTTTATACACCGAACTGATTCTAATTTAAGTTAGTCCCATAAGACAAAAGCAAATAAATGAAATTATATTCTATAAATTAAATATATATGTTGAAATCTGGGAATCGTGCTATATAAAAACAAAAAACACAAAACACAGAAAACAAAAAAAAAAAAGGCTTGACATTGAAATTGATCACAAATGTTTTGACTTCTTTTGTTCGTTCTATATATCTTTGTCTCTAATGTCCGCCGCGAGGGCGATGCCAATTTTCATGCTTGTCAATTAACACCGGCAAGAGCAAGAGATGCGAACAAGATAATCGAATTGAAAGCCGTGAAGTTCAACACCTCACTGTTGCCTCTATACCCTGTACGTATACCAAAATGATGGGTATATCAAATCAAATATTATATTACCATGATCAAACGCAGAGTTCATCAGTCTTAATGCAATTAAACTGTTTTTTTTTTTTGTTTTTGTTTTAGGGGCTCGCAAAGTAAATCAAAATCATTGCAAAATTGAAGAATCAATTTTATATATTAGTTAGTTACTTACTAAATATAATGCAGGGTATCTTAAAGTCGTTGCCTTAACTTTCTTATGGCATTTTTGTTAATTCTGTTGTTTAACTATTATGATTTATGTTGTCGCTGTTATTTTATTTCTATTTTTTTATATTTTAATTTATTTTGGGTTGTTTTTATTGATGCGGAAATAATTTTTTGCAAGTTGGTTAACTTTATTATGCACCCTATAGCCGAAAGGGTATACTTAAGTCATCACAAAACAGTCGCACAGTATAAACATAAATTTTTAATGGCCGTCAATAGCTTAATCGTACTATATATATATATATATAAATTCTTGATCATCTATATCATCAATAGCTGATTCAATTTAAGTCAAGTCCGTCTTTAACTTTTTAGAGCTAGATTGTTATTAAATTATCTTTTTTAAATATTTGTAAAGTTTTTTTTTTTATTACAGTTTTTGTCTATCATTGAAAAAAAATGAAAGTGAAAATTTGACCTAGATGAAATATACATTTAGATTTATTTTTCACAGTTGAAATCAAATTCAAGGCAGTTTTGTCAATTCTGCCTAAAAGTAGACTATGCAATTTGAAAGCTTTTTGCCAGCTTTAAGATGGCGAATCAAATATATATGTATAATACATATATGGATATGCAAATATTTAAATGGTATGCCAAACAAATAAATGAAGAACAGTATAAAACGATTGGGTTAATCGCTATCTACCTGTCTATCCTTCTACCTTTAAAAATGGCGCCTTAAGATAAGAGAAGAGAAGAAAGGAAACTTACAAGAAACTATCAAAAATTATAAATAAATTCCGATGAGCTTTTATACATTTAAACAGTAGAGAAACATAATGTAATTATATAATTTTCCACGTAATCCTTTAAGGACATTGCATTTGGCTTGAAAGTAAAAATATATCTTAAAAACACTAACAAACATAGAATGTCAAATATTCTTTATAAACAAGATTAATCCCAAAATCGAGTAAGCTTAAATTGTATCTTTTCTGCATTCCATTTAAGTTCTTTAATATGAAATCCTAGTATATTAATTAGTATTTTATCCATCTACCTTCTGATAGATAGAAAAAAAGACGAAACCATGGAAACATTTACCCCCCATGACAGATGCTTTTTCATTATCACAAATTGAAATATTCATGAATCACAACAATCAAGCGAGGTGGAGGCAAAAATGACAGGTGCAATGCGGTTTTTTTTTTTCCTTTCTTTTTATGGCAAAAATTGAATTGAATTTGAATGCACAAAACAAGCTGAAAGCCAAACAAGAGAGAGATAATAGACATGGACATGGTGGACATGGAGCCAATGGCTGTTCCTGTAGACTTTTTTGCCACTAGAGAAAAAGAGTCTAAAAAGGGTGGCCCCGGCTGGTCTCTATTTTGTGGTTACTTATTTGGGGTTGTTTCTGCAACCCTCAATGGTCGGAAAAACGGAAATTCGTTTAATCTGCTTTGCTTTCTTCTTTTTTTTTTTTTTTTTTTTTTGCACTGGATGAATGCATACAGGATTTTTTTTTTTTTTTTTGTATTGTATTGTTTGTAATTATGTTTTTCGTTATGGGAAAAGCCAACTCTAAGCCTTCTTAGGGGGTTGAAGTTTTCATCAGAGAGAAAAAAAAAAAAACAACGACATGAACAAAAAAAAAAGAAAAGCAGTAATCAAAACGAGAACAACGAGTTGAAGAGGCAGAATCAGAGGTAGAGGGGCAGAGTCAGAGGCTAAGTCAAGAACCCGATGAAAGTGCCAATGAACCACAAGATGGCAAGAAACCGTGATGCCAAAAGATGCTGTGATGCCAAGTTGCTTAGCCAAAGGTAAAAGCAAACACATATCGAAAAGACAAACGCAAAGCTGAAATTAGCAAGTGGCAATAAAAATAAAACAAAACCAAATAAAAAACAAAAAAAAAAGAAGGCATGAAAGATCGACAGAGTAGAACCAAACCGGAGTGAATTTGTTGTTGTTGCCGCTACAGTGGGCCAAAGCCTTAACTCTCTGATCGGTCGCCTGATTAAAAAAAGAGCAACTGTAAACAAGTACGACTATCATCACATTCACCTTGTACGATGAGACAAGACATTGGTATGCAGGGTAGGAGGGGAACCCTACAAAAACTAGCCAAAAAAAAAAATAAATAAACTCTTCCGCATCACATAAAAATAAATATTGTGGGTTGCGCATTAAGCGTAGAAAAATATTTAAATTAAAACTTATATTATTTAAACATTTGCTTATCTTTGCAAATAGTATAAAATGTCGACTAAACTGAAATAATAATCATTTTTTAATAACTAAAGTTTCAATACCTTTACTTTTTCATTATTAACGAATATTTATTATAAAGTCAATCCAATAAAATTGATTAATTTACTGTATTAATAGATTAATTAAAAAAAAAAAAAAAAATTTTTTTCTTTAAAGAAACTTTTTAAAAGGAAGAATCGTTACTTTGATACTTTTATACAAACCAGAAATATAACTAAAAATCCTTTTAAGATATAGAAAACATTTAAAAATCTAATAAAAGAAAATATTTTTAAGGAAAAAGAGGAAAAGATAAAGATAATAATAAAAGATATTTTAAAAAACTTGTTCTGATCTGTTTTCAATTTTAAAAGTTATTGAAAATATATTTTTTATCTATCAAATGATTGATCGAAATTAAGGAACCCGCCAAATTGGGAATTACTGAATCAAATATTTATTAAACTTATTAAAAATGCACTTAAAAATAGCAAAAAGTTTAAATTATTTTTCACTACTTGTAGCAAACTAATGATTATAATTAAAATACCCGATTATGTAAGGTTACTTTAACTTAGAATTTAACAACTAAATGACTTTGCTTAAAAGTTAAAATAAAATTAAATGTGCCACACTGTGGAATCAATACTGGATCAAAATCTTGTTTCGAATGTAATTCAAAACCACAAACTATATAAATTAAAATATTTAAATTTATTCCATTTTCAATTAAATTTATTAAAACGATGAATTAAATTCGGAGAACTTTATAATCATGAGCTAATTTTTATGTCTTTTTATCCAAAATTTAAATTAATACCCATGTAAAAAGGGTATATGAGTTTTGATTAAGTGTTTGTAACACTAAAAAAAAAAAGCATTTCATCTTAGAGACATAAAAGGTACAGGTATGTATATATACATATATATATATATATATCAGTTGATTTTGTATAGCCATACCTATATGTCTATATCAAGGAATGACTATATAAAACAAAATAACGATTGATTGAAAATAAAATTTTATTATTTTTTAAGCATTTAATAATACTAAATTTGGTATTTATGGCTTTGGTAAAGTTTCATTAGAAACATTCGATTATACTTTATAGTTATAATACGATTAATAAATTGGAAAAAAATAATTGTTTTTTAACACTTTTTGTTTTCTAATAAATGTTACTTCAACTATTTTCTTTTTAATGATTATGGAAAATTTTAAAGATTGATCTAAGCAAATATATAATTTCCTAAAACTCAGATTGGATTTATTGGAATTGAACAGATCTTAAACAGACTTGTCTAATTATACAAAAATTAATAAGAAAATCGGTGAATAGAGAGATTTTACAAGGGTGTACAAAGTGCGGCAAGCTTCGATCTCTAAGTTTTCTGATTTTGTTCATTTGAATGGGATAAATTGAATGTTAATTTCTTTTTTATTATAGCAGATAAATATTATAAAAATAATGTGCGAAATTTATGTTTTTTCCCTTTTAATAATAATAATATATTATATGTGCATCTGTTTCAAGTATAATAAATTGTTACTTAAATTATAACGATTCTTTCCACTGTGCAATACCTTCGATGATATTTAGACAGCTGTAGACCAACAGTTTTCACTTGACCAGTTGCTCAAGACTGGCCATAGCGAGAAGAACAGCTACAAAAGATACACATATATATAAAGAAATATATACATAGAGAGAGAGAGAGAGATAGAATGAGGCAGCAAGAGCTCCTTTTCCTATTCTTAATACTAACCATTGGTTCAAGCAAATGTCAGAGAAAAAATCCTTCCGATAATATTGCCCAACAATTAAGAAATTTGGGTCTAGGGAATATAGTCAATGTGCCGCTTTATACTGATGGTAAGACAAAGATATTGTAAATTTCCATACAAAAATATATGAAAAAATTAACTTTGATATATATATAGTGCCGCGATCGGATAAAAGCTATGATTTTATCATAGTTGGCGCAGGAGCCGCTGGTTGTACATTGGCCGCTCGACTATCGGAGAATCCCAAATGGCAGGTGTATCTAATTGAAGCCGGCGGTGTTGAGAATCTGATCCATCTTATACCAGCACTGGCTCCATCACTGCAATTAACAGCCTCCAATTGGGGCTATGAATCGCAGCCACAACGGAATGCATGTTGGGGCATGCCTGGTCAGCGATGCGCTTTGCCCAGGGGCAAGGTATTAGGTGGCACAAGTTCAATCAACTTTATGATCTATAATCGTGGTAATCGTCGAGATTTTGATACCTGGGCGGAACGTGGCAATTACGGTTGGAGCTATAAAGAAGTTTTACCATACTTTTTACGTAGCGAATCCGCTCAGTTGCATGGCCTGGAACACTCGCCCTATCACAATCACAGTGGACCACTGAGTGTGGAGGATGTACGTTATCGTACGAAACTAGCTCATGCATATATTAGAGCTGCTCAGGAAGCAGGTCATTCGCGTACCGATTATAATGGTGAATCTCAATTGGGTGTATCCTATGTGCAGGCCAATACATTGAAAGGTCGTCGGCATAGTGCTTTCCGGGCCTATATAGAACCGATACGGGCCTATCGTAAGAATCTTCATATACTTACTCTAGCCAGAGTTACCCGCATACTAATTGATGAATCCACCAAATCAGCATATGGCATAGAGCTAACTCACGGTGGTCGACGCTATCAAATCAAGGCACGAAAAGAAGTTATTCTCTCAGCGGGAGCCTTCAATTCACCACAATTGTTAATGCTATCGGGTATTGGACCTGAGGATAATCTCAATGCTATCGGTATACCAATTATACAGCCTCTGCCTGTGGGTAAACGTCTTTATGATCATATGTGCCATTTTGGTCCTACATTTGTCACAAATACTACCGGTCAAAGTCTTTTTACTGCCAATTTGGGACCACCAGTAATTAAGGAATTTCTATTGGGACGTCCCGATACTTTTCTTTCCAGCATCGGTGGTGTTGAGACTTTGACATTTATCAAAGTACCCAGAGCCAAGACTCCATCAACTCAACCAGACATCGAGTTTATTCAAGTGGCCGGAAGTCTGGCCAGTGATGAGGGGACAAGTTTGTCTCGTGGTGCCAATTTCAAGCCGGAAATTTATGACAAAATGTATCGACATTTGGCTTTAAATAAACAGGATCATTTTACATTTCTCATTATGCACTTTGCACCGGCATCGGTAGGACGCCTTTGGCTCCATAATCGCAACCCAATCGAATGGCCGCGGATTAATCCCAAATATTTTTATGTACAGGAAGATGTTGAACATTTGTTGGAGGGCATTAAAGAAGCCATTCGTATAACTAATATGCCAGCTCTTCAAGCCATTGGTACCAAATTATTGGAACGCTCAGTGCCTGGATGTGAGCATTATGCATTTGCATCGGATAATTATTGGCGTTGTTCGATCCGAACTTTATCATATACCCTACATCATCAGGTGGCCACTTGTCGCATGGGACCCGAGAGTGATCCAACTTCGGTGGTAAGTCCCCAATTAAAGGTGCATGGTATGCGTCGATTGCGTGTGGTAGATACTAGTATTATTCCAATACCGCCTACGGCTCATACAAATGCTGCCGCTTTTATGATCGGCGAAAAGGCAGCGGATATGATTAAAGAAGATTGGACATGCTAACGGTTATCCATATATATATATATATGTAATTGGGTCAATAAAATGTATATCGAAAGCTTAAAAAGAAAGCGTTTATTGGGAATTTCATGACCTAGCTTAATAACATTGGTCAGCAAGCAGGGCCAAGAACAAGTTAAACAAGTTTCTCAGGCAAGTTCAATGTCTGCTCTAAAACAGTCATAAATTAATAGAGGCCCATCCATAAGTACGTTTGAATCTTTTGTGAATGTTTATATACAAATACATATATGCGTGAATGATTGGGTGTATGTTTGTGTGTCTCATCAATAAGGACTGAAAGTACGCAAAGCACGCGCCAAAGTTAAATGAACTCGTCAAATGGAATGCAACAGTTAAAAAAGTGTAAAAAGTGAGAAAGCCGTCATAATTATCCATTCACCCAACTTAGAATCAACAAATATCTGTTCGTTTACTGAATACCCTTTAATATAATATAGTAAGTAATTGAAACTAATTAAGTTTAAAAGTAGAGCCTTAGAAACCGTTTATTCAAATGTGAATCAATACTGAAGAAAAGTGTGAACGTTTATGCTTTATTCGCCAAAATAAAAGTGTGACCAAACGTTGATAAAATACTGTTGCATATTTTTCTTGCGCCGTAAAGTGCTTTGAGCAAATATTTTTTTACCTTCTATTCAAAGAATTCCATGTGTATCCCCGATGGGTGGTAGGGTATATGAGTTAAAGGCTGCTGGGCAGCAAATTAACTCAGTTAAATGCCAAACCCTGTAA